>CM067304.1:68585315-68943228 GCA_034231615.1 Meghimatium bilineatum | reverse complement strand
GGTGGCTATTGACATGGTGATGATATAGTGCCTTTAGCTGTGTATCTCTTGACTGCCACATTTTTCAGTCTTTTACACAAATTAATATTCTATATTTCTGTTATTAACTGAGGCGGTACCAGTACTCATGTAAGCTTGTCTCATAGTCCTAGTTGAGTAGTCCATGTTTATGGATACACTATTCTTGTTTGGTTACCGTCGTGTCACGTTTTATTATTGTATTTTTTTGGTAGATTATATATGCATTGTTTGTCGTTTTTCTCTTTGCCTGGTAATCTAGCTCAGATCGATGACAATACAAATCAGTATTATTATCAAGTCGTGTTTTTCTTTGTTGAAGTGTTTCTTGCTAAATTATTCCTGTGAGTCTGCGTCCATAGTTCGTCGATTTTATGTTTGATCTTGCAATCATATATCTGTGCTCCGCAGCATTTCCAGCGGAATCTGAGGGTATGACTTCTAACTTTGATGACGCAAATATCTATTTTTGCTTTCTTTTTTTTTATTTAATCTTTCTTGCGATTTGATCAACTATTAGATCTAGTACATAAAAACTGTGAAATGTACACATATGTTAAAACAGTAATCGTTATTAGACCGATACACATGTTTGCCTGTAAATGTATCCTAAACACACTTAATAAGGTTGAAACTTTGCTGAAGATATAACAGTTTTTTAAGATAAGGAATACTGTTGAAGATATGAAATATTGTTGAAGATAAGAAATATTGATAAAAAATGAAATGTTGTTGAAGATATGATGTTTTGTTAAAGATATGAAATGTTGTTGAAGATATGAAATGTTATTAAAGATATTAAACATTGTTGAAGATATGTAATGTTACTGAAGATATATTGTAATGAAATGTTGTAATTGTATAGATATAATTTTGCTGAAGATATAAAATGTTGATGAATATATGAAACCTTGTTTAAGATATGAAATGTTGTGGAATATATGAAATTTTTTAAAGATATGCAACCTTAATTAATGTTACTCTTTTGCTCTTCAACTTGTCTAGTGTTGCAATGTGTTCCAACTTCTTTTTCACAAAGTGTGTCCAAAACTGTCTCTTTCCGATGCGAGTACATAGCTATCATTTTGAATTAACTCCTTTCAAGACATCTTCATTACGCTTTATTATTTGTCCATGGTGGATTTAACATTCCTCTAATAAAACCACATCTTGGCTGCCTGAATCGAATATTTCACTATTTTTCTTTTTGTCCACGATTTACATTCATTAATCAGAATTATATCTTTAAAAGGTACAGAAGTATACACATATATGTCTATCTTGGAGGAACGATCTAAGAAGAACACCTCAAGTAAGAAGTTCCGGTGTCAGAAAAAATGCACGGTTGTGGCATGATTACGACACGGCTACGACATTCATGACTGATTTAAGTAAGAAAGCAAATCTAATTGACACAGAAAAACTTACCGGACTCAAGGGTGTGCCTTCAGTCTGTTAATGGAAACAAATAACAATGTCAATGTCAATGGAGTTACACAATACGTTTGTGTGTATGTGTGTGTTGTAACATGTGTGACTAACATGGTATGAAATGAGTTACGTGTGCTTAGAGGTACGTTGTATCAATTTAGAAGTAGCTTAACTGATGTCAACTTCCATAAAATGTCCAAATGTCATCAAAGTTTATATGAAAGAAATCACATGTTATCAATGTTCTTATGACATCAATCATACGTTATCAAACTTCATATAACAGCTTCCAGACGTTATCATAGTTCATACGACAGCAAAGCAATACGTTATAAAAGTTCATGTGACAGTAGATATACTGTTTGAAAGCAAGAAATATTGCATGAATAAGTTATCCCAGACCTATATCTGCAAGAAGGAGTATCTAGGTCTATATGACTGCACGCTGGAGTATCTATGTCTATATGACTGCAAGCAAGAATATCTAAGTCTATATGATTGCAAGCAAGCGTATCTGTGTCAATATGGCTGCAATCAGGAGTATCAATGGTCTACATGATTGCTAGCTGGAGTATCTTGGTCTATACGACTGCAAGCAAGAGTATTTAGGTCTATATGATTGCATCCAGGAGTATCACCGATCTATATGACTGCAACTAGCAGTATCTAAGGTCTGTATGATTGCAACCTGTAATTATATCATAAAATGTGACGTCCATACTTTCGCATCACATTTGCATAACTGCCATCAAGAGTTATAACATTCGACATAACTATTTTCATGGGTTATCAAATTATATATGATTCATCTGAATTTTGCAAATTCTTAAAAACATTAGGTTTAATACAAATCTACATAACTGTAATCAAAATGTATCACATTCTACATTACTATCATCAAAATGTGACATATTCTACATGACTATCATCACAATATATCACATTTTGCATGACTGCTTTTTTTGAAGTTTATTGAAATCTATATGCTATAAAGATTTATAAAATTTCACACATATGCCAAAGGTTTTTATCCAATTCTGCATTCATTACAAACATTATTTGCCTAATTATACATAACTACCATCAATATTTAAAATTTTGCATAACTTCCTTAAAGTTTCATCAAATTCTACATACCTTTTTATGGCTGTTGTAAAATTCTACATTACATATTTCATCACATTCTACATAAGTGCATTACATTTAATCACATTTTACATAAGTGACATCATTTCTATGACATTCTGTAATTGGCATAATTTTATGTATCGAGATTTGTAATGTTATATGGGAATACATATGAATTATACTCTTTCACTATAGATAACATATGACAAAATTGCAATAATAAAATAGAGTAGAGCCAGATTCACAAGAACAAACAGATTAGAATAATAAAACAACAAAAAGTTCAGGGTTTTTACATTCACGACGTCATGATTCTCTGTCCAAATTGATTCTTCAAGGAACAGTTGAGAATGGAAGTAGAAAACTAATACAACGAAAATTATGGACAAACAATATCAGCACATCATGTTACTGAAGAGACGCAAACATTGTCTAAGATAGTGTCTCACACAAAACATTGTCTAGTATAGTGGTCTGACAATAAACATTGTCTAATATTGATTGTGGTCTGATAATAAAAATTGCCTAGAATAGTACTCTCACACTAAACATTGTCAAGAATAGTGGTCTCAATTGGTATATTTTACCCTTTACTCCTTTCGTGCCCTATTTGTCTTTTGCTGCTTCTCTTGGAAATTAAAGCATGTCGCTGACATTTTTGCAAGCCACAAAGTATTATTATACTTCACTGGAATAAATTGTATTGCTCTTCATTCAAAGATTCACATTTCTGTGACCGCCCACCACGTCCCGTGTACGGGTCTGTGGTCATCAGCAAATTAAAAAATTACTTTTTGTCTGCTTACATTCTTTGTGGTCCACGTAGGTTTTTGCATATATGCTGAAATTATGGAATATCATATGGAGAGAGTGACATATACATATATATATATATATATATATATATAGAGAGAGAGAGAGCGGGAGAGAGATGGAGAGAGCGGGAGAGAGAGACTGAGATAGAGAGAGAGAGAGGGAATGATTACATGAGCAAAGAAATTGAGAAAGAACAGACGCAGCAGAATTATAGTTTAATTATAATTATAAATTCTTACCGGAGTTGGTTCCTGTAAAAAAAAATACAAAAGTAATGGTAAGAATGGACGATAATGGTGATGAAATGATTCCTTAATCTGTGAGTAGATAGCTAATGACACATGATGATGATATAACCAATTTAGCTGTGAGTAGGTGGCTATTGACATGATGATGATATAGTGCCTTTAGCTGTGTATCTCTTGACCGCCACATTTTTCAGTCTTTCACACAAATGAATATTCTATATTTCTGTTATTAACTGAGGTGGAACCAGTACTCATGTAAGCCTGTCTCACAGTCATAGTTGAGTAATCTTTGTTTATGGATACACTATTCTTGTTTGGTTACCGTCGTGTCACGTTTTATTATTGTATTCTTTTTGTGGATTATATATGCATTGTTTGTCGTTTTTCTCTTTGCCCTGGTAAATCTAGCTCAGTTCGATGATAATACAAATCAGTATTCTTATCAAGTCGTGTTTTTTTTTTGTTGAAGTGTTTCTTGCTCCATTATTCATGTGAGTCAGCGTCCATAGATCGTCGATTTTATGTTTGATCTTGCAATCATATATCTGTGCTCCGCAGCATTTCCAGCGGGAATCTAAGCGAATGACTTCTAACTTTGATGACGCAAATACCTATTTGTGCTTTCTTTTTTTATTTAATCTTTCTTGCGATTGGATCAACTATTAGATCTAGAACGGGAAAACTGTGAAATGTACACATATGCTAAAACGGTAATCGTTATTAGACCGAAACACATGTTTGCCTGTAAATGTATCCTAAACATACTTAATAAGGTTGAACCTTTGTTGAAGATATAACACTTTTTTAAAGATAAGGAATACTGTTGAAGATATGAAATATTTTTGAAGATAGAAATATTGTGAAAAATGAAATGTTGTTGAAGATATGAAATGTTATTAAAGATATTAAACATTGTTGATGATATGAAATGTTACTGACGATATGTTGTAATGAAATGTTGTAATTGTATAGATATAATTTTGCTGAAGATATAAAATGTTGATGAATGTATGAAACCTTGTTGAAGATATGAAATGCTGTGGAAGATATGACATCTTTTTAAAGATATGCAACCGGGATTAATGTTACTCTTTTGCTCTTCAACTTGTCTAGTGTTGCAATGTGTTCCTACTTTCTTTTTCACATAGTGTGTCCAAAACTGTCTCTTTCCGATTCGAGTAAATAGCTATCATTATGCTTTAACTCCTTTCAAGATATCTTCATTACGCTTTATTATTTGTCCAATGGTGAATTTAACATTCCTCTAATAAAACCACATCTTGGTTGCCTGAATCGAATGTTTCACTATTTTTCTTTTTGTCCACGATTTACATTCATTAATCAGAATTATATCTTTAAAAGGTACAGAATTATACACATATATGTCTATCTTGGAGGAACAAACTAAGAAGAAAACCTCAAGTAAGAAGTTCCTGTGTCAGAAAAATGCACAGTTGTGGCATGATTATGACACGGTTACGAAATTCATGACTCATTTAAGTAAGAAAGCAAATCTAATTGACACAGAAAAACTTACCGGACTCGAGGGTGTGCCTTCAGTCTGTCAATGGAAACAAATAACAATGTCAATGGAGTTACACAATACGTTTGTGTGTGTGCGTAGGTGTGTGTTGTAACATGTGTGACTAACATGGTATGAAATGAGTTACGTGTGCTTAGAGGTACGTTGTATCAATTTACAATTACAAGTAGCTCAACTGATGTCAACATCCATAAAATGCCAAAATGTCATCAAAGTTTATATGAAAGAAATCACATGTTATCAATGTTCTTATGACATCAATCATACGTTATCAAAGTTCTTGTGACAGCAGTTATACGTTATCGAACTTCATATGACAGCTTCCAGACGTTATCATAGTTCATACGACAGCAAAGCAATACGTTATAAAAGTTCATGTGACAGTAGATATACTGTTTGAAAGCAAGAAATATTGCATGAATAAGTTATCCCAGACCTATATCTGCAAGCAGGAGTATTTAGGTCAATATGACTGCAAGGAAGAGTATCTAAGTCTATATGGTTGCAAGCAGGAGTATCTATGCCTATATGGCTGCAACCAGGAGTATCAATGGTCTATATGATTGCAAGCAGGAGTATCTATGTCTATATGACTGCTAGCAAGAGTATCAATAGTCTATATGATTGCAAGCTGGAGTATCTTGGTCTATATGACTGCAAGCAAGAGTATTATGTCTATATGATTGCATCCAAGAGTATCACCGGTCTATATGATTGCAACTAGGAGTAACTACGGTCTGTATGATTGCAACCTGTAATTATATCATAAAATGTGACGTCCATACTTTCGCATCACATTTTGCATAACTGCCATCAAGTTTTATAACATTCAACATAACTATCTTCATGGGTTATCAAATTATATATGATTCATCTGAATTTTGCAAATTCTTAAAAACATTAGGTTTTATACAAATCTACATAACTGCCATCAAAATGTATCACATTCTACATGACTATCATCAAAATGTGACACATTCTACATGACTATCATCACAATATATCACATTTTTAATAACTACTTTTTTGTGAAGTATATTAAAATCTATATGCTATAAAGATTTATAAAATTTCACACATATGCCATCAAGTTTTTAACCACTTCTGCATTCATTACGAACAGTATTTGCCTAATTATACATAACTACCATCAATATTTAAAATTTTGCGTAACTTCCTTAACGTTTCATCAAATTCTACATACCTTTTTATAGCAGTTGTAAAATTCTACATAACATATTTCATCACATTCTACATAAGTGCATTCGATTTAATCACATTTTACACAAGTGATGTCATTTTTATGACATTCTGTAATTGCCATAATTTTGTGTATCGAGATTTGTAATGTTATATGGGAATACATATGAATTATACTCTTTCACTATAGATAACATATTACAAAATTGCAATAATAAAATAGAGTAGAGCCAGATTCACAAGAACAAACTGATTAGAATAATAAAACAACAAAATGTTTCAGGGTTTTTACATTCACGACGTCATGATTCTCTGTCCAAATTGATTCTTCAAGGAACAGTTGAGAATGGAAGTAGAAAACTAATACAGCGAAAATTATGGACAAACAATATCAGCACATCATGTTACTGAAGAGACGCAAACATTGTCTAAAATAGTGTCTCACACTAAACATTGTCTAGTATAGTGGTCTGACAATAAACATTGTCTAATATTGTGGTCTGACAATAAAAATTGTCTAGAATAGTACTCTCACACTAAACATTGTCAAGAATAGTGGTCTCATACTAAACATTGTCTAGAATAGTTTAATTGGTATATTTTACCTTTTACTCCTTTCGTGCCCTATTTGTCTTTGCTGCTTCTCTTAGGAATTAAAACATGTCACTGACATTTTTTGCAATCCACAAAGTATTATTATACTTCACTGGAATAAATTGTATTGCTCTTCATTCAAAGATTTACATTTCTGTGACCGCCCACCACGTCCCGTGTACGGGTCTGTGGTCATCAGCAAATTAAAAAAAATACATATTGTCTGCTTACAGTCTTGTGGTCCACGTAGGTTTTTGCATATAGGCTGAAATTATGGAATATCATATGGAGAGAGTGATATATACATATATATATATATATATATATATATATATATATATATATATATATATATATATATATATATATATATATATAGAGAGAGAGAGAGAGAGAGAGAGAGAGACAGCAAGAGAGAGAGAGGGAGATAGAGACTGAGATAGAGAGAGAGAGGGAATGATTACATGAGCAAAGAAATTGAGAAAGAACAGGCGCAGTAGAATTATAGTTTAATTATAATTAGAAATTCTTACCGGAGTTTGTTCCTGTAAATAAAAATACAAAAGTAATGGTAAGAATGGACGATAATGGTGATGAAATGATTCCTTTATATGTGAGTAGATAACTAAGGACACATGATGATGATATAACCAATTTAGCTGTGAGTAGGTGGCTATTGACATGGTGATGATATAGTGCCTTTAGCTGTGTATCTCTTGACTGCCACATTTTTCAGTCTTTCACACAAATGAATATTCTATATTTCTGTTATTAACTGAGGTGGAACCAGTACTCATGTAAGCTTGTCTCACAGTCATAGTTGAGTAATCTTTGTTTATGGATGCACTATTCTTGTTTGGTTACCGTCGTGTCACGTTTTATTATTGTATTGTTTTGGTAGATTATATATGCATTGTTTGTCGTTTTTCTCTTTGCCCTGATAAATCTAGCTCAGTTGGAAGACGATACAAATCAGTATTCTTATCAAGTCGTGTTTTTTTTTTGTTGAAGTGTTTCATGCTCCATTATTCCTGTGAGTCAGCGTCCATAGTTCGTCGATTTTATGTTTGATCTTGCAATCATATATCTGTGCTCCGCATCATTTACAGCGCGAATTTGAGCGAGGGAATTCTAAGTTTAATGACGCAAACATCTATTTTTACGTCCTTTTTTCTGTAGTCTTTCTTGCGATTGGATCAACTATTAGATCTAGTACGGAAAAATCGTGAAATGTACACAGATGTTAAAACAGTAATCGTCATCAGACCGATGCAGATGTTTGCCTGCAAATGTATCCTAAATATACTTAATAAGGTTGAAACTTTGTTGAAGAAATACAACGTTGTTAAAGATAAGGAATACTGCTGAAGATATGAAATATTTTTGAAGATATGAAATATTGTTAAAAAAATTTAATATTGTTAAAGATATGAAATGTTATTGAAGATATAAAATGTTGTAATTAAATATATACAATTTTGTTGAAGATATAAAATGTTGATGAATATATGAAACCTTGTTGAAGATATGAAATATTGTTGAATATATAAATTGATGCTGACAATATGAAATGTTGAAGATATGAAATGTTGTGGAAGATATGCAACTTTTTTAAAGATATACAACCTTGATTAAGATTACTCTGTTGCTCTTCAACTTGTCTGTAGTTGCAATGTGTTCCAACTTTCTTTTTCACATAATGTGTCCAAAACTGTCTCACTCCGATGCAGGTACATAGCTATCATTTTGAATTAACTCCTTTCAAGATATCTTGATTACGTTTTATTATTTGTTCAATGATGGATTTAACATTGCTCTTTTAAAACCACATCTCAGTTGCCTGAATCACATGTTTCAATATTTTGGTTTTTTGTCCAAGATATGCATTCATTTATCAGAATTATATCTTTAAAAGGTACATGAGTATACACATTTATGTCTATCTTGGAGGAACGAACCAAGAAGAAAACCTCAAGTAAGAAGTTCTGGTGTCAGAAAAATGCATGGTTACGGCATGATTACGACACGGTTACGACATTCATGAATGATTTAAGTAAGAAAGCAAATATAATTGACACAGAAAAACTTACCGGACTCGAGGGTGTGCCTTCAGTCTGCCAATGGAGACAAATCAGAGTTACACGATACGTTTGTGTGTGTTATCACGTGTGTGACTAACATGGTATGTAATGAGTTACGTGTGTTTAAAAGAACGTTGTATTCAATTTACAAGTAGCTCAACTGATGGCAGCATCCATAAAATGCCAGAATCTTAACAAAGTTTATATGAAATAAATCACATGTTATCAATGTTCTTATGACAGCAATCGTACGTTATGAAAGTTTATATGACAGCTTCCAGACATTATCAAAGTTCATATGACAGCTTCCAGACGTTATCAAAGTTCATAATGACAGCTTCCAGACGTTATCAAATTTCATATTACAGCAAAGCAATACGTTATAAAAGTTCACGTGACAGCAGATGTACTGTTTGAAAGACTGAAATAGTGCATGAATAAGATATCACAGACCTATGACTGCAAGCAAGAATAAACAAGGTCTATATGACTGCAAGCTGGAGTATCTAAGTCTATATGATTGGAAGCAGGAGTATCTAAGTCAATATGACTGCAACCAGGAGTATCAATGGTCTATATGACTGAAAATTAGAGTATCTAGGTCTATATGACTGCAAGCAAGAGTATCTAGGTCTATATGACTGCAAGCAAGAGTATCTATATCTATATGACTGCAAGCTGGAGTATCTAAGTCTATATGATTGGAAGCAGGAGTATCTAAGTCAATATGACTGCAACCAGGAGTATCAATGGTCTATATGACTGAAAGTTGGAGTATCTAGGTCTATATGACTGCAAGCAAGAGTATCTAGGTCTATATGACTGCAAGCAAGAGTATCTATATCTATATGACTGCAAGCTGGAGTATCTAAGTCTATATGATTGGAAGCAGGAGTATCTAAGTCAATATGACTGCAACCAGGAGTATCAATGGTCTATATGACTGAAAGTTAGAGTATCTAGGTCTATATGACTGCAAGCAAGAGTATCTAAGTATATATGATTGCAAGCATGGGTATCTATATCTATATGACTGCAAGCAGGTGTATCACTGGTCTGTATGACAGCAACCAGTAGTTATATCATAACATGTGACGTCCGTAATTTCGCATCACATTTTGCATAACTGCCATCAAGATTTATAACATTCGACATAACTTTCTTCATGGGTTATCAAATTATATATGATTCATCTGAATTTAGCAAATTCTTAAAAACATTAGATTTAATATAAATCTACATAACAATTATTAAAATGTATCACTTCTACATAACTGTCATCAAAATGTATCACATTCTACATGACTATCATCAAAATCTATTGCATTGTACATGACTGCTTTTTATTGAAGTTTCTTGAAATCTATATGCTATAAAGATTTATAAAATTTCACACATCTGCCACCAAGGTTTTATCCAATTCTGCATTCATTACAACCAGTATTTGCGTAATTATACATAACTACCATTAACATTGAACATTTTTCATAACTTCCTTAACGTTTCAACAAATTTTACATACCCTTTTATAGCTGTCGTAAAATTCTACATAACATATTTCATCACATTCTACATAAGTGCATTACATTTAATCATATTTTACATAAGTGACATCATTTTTATGACATTCTGTGATTGCCATAAATTTGTATATCGAAATGTGTACTGTTATATGGGAATACATATGAATTATACTCTTTCACTATAGATAACATATGACACAATTGCAAGAATAAAATACAGTAGAGCCAGATTTACATGAACAAACTAATTAGAATAATAAAAGAAAAAAAAAGTTTCAGGTTTTGTACATTCAAGACGTCATGATTCTCTGTCCAAATTGATTCTTCAAGGAAAAGTTGAGGATGGAAGTAGAAAAGTATCATAACGAAATGTATGGACAAACAATATCAACGAATCATGTTACTGAAGAGACGAAAACATTGTCTAAGATAGTGTCTCACACAAAACATTTTCTAGAATAGTAGCTTCATCCTAAAACTGTCTAGAACAGAAGTTTCACACTAAACATTGTCTAGAATAGTTGTCTGACACTAAACATTGCCTAGAATTGTACTCTCACACTAAACATTGTCTAGAATTTGGTCTCACATTAACATTGTCTAGTATAGTGGTCCCATACAAAACAGTATCTAGAATAGTGGGCTCCTACTAAACATTGTATAGAATACTGGTCTCATAATAAACATTGTCTAGAATAGTGGTATCCATCGGTATATTTTACCTTTTACTCCTTTCGGGCCCAATTTGTCTTCGCTGCTTCTCTTGGGAATTAAAACATGTCACTGACGTTTTTTGCAAGCCACCAAGTATTTTTAAATTTCACTGGAATAAATTGTATTTCTCATCATTCAAACATTTACATTTCTGTGCCAGCCCACCACGTCCAGTGTACGGGTCGGTGGTCATCAGCAAATTAAAAAAATACATATTGTCTGCTTACATTCTTCGAGGTCCAAAAGGTTGTGGCATATGACCGAAATTATGGAATATCATATGGAGAGAATAATATATACATACATATATATATATTGCCTAGAAAATTACCACAGCCAGCAAATTCTGGTTTGATACCTACGTCCTGGATATGATATACTACCAATTTAATTTATATATATATATATATATATATAGAGAGAGAGAGAGAGAGGGAATGATTACATGAGCAAAGAAAGTGAGAAATAACAGGCGCAGCAGAATTATAGTTTAATTATAATTAGAAATTCCTACCGGAGTTGGTTGCTGTAAATGAAAATACAAAAGTAATGTTAAAAATGGACGATAATGGTGATGAAATGATTCCTTTATCTGTGAGTAGATAGCTATTGACACATGATGATGATATAATTCATTTAGCTGTGAGTAGGTGGCTATTGTCATGATGCTGATATAGTGCCTTTAGCTGTGTATCTCTTGACCACCTCATCTTTTACTCGTTCACACAAATGAATATTCTATATTTCTGTTATTAACTGAGATGGTATCAGTACTCATGTAAGCTTGTCTAATAGATTTATTTGAGTAGTCCATGTTTATGGATACACTATTCTTGTTTGGTTACCGTCGTGTCACGTTTTATTATTGTATTGTTTTGGTAGATTATATATGCATTGTTTGTCGTTTTTCTCTTTGCCCTGGTAAATCTAGCTCAGTTCTACGACGATACAAATCAGTATTCTTATCAAGTCGTGTTTTTCTTTGTTGAAGTGTTTCTAGCTCAATTCATGTGAATCAGCTTCCATAGTTCGTCGATTTTATGTTTGATCTTGCAATCATATATCCGTACTCCGCAGCATTTACAGCGCGAATTTGAGCGAGGGAATTCTAAGTTTGATGACGCAAACATCTATTTTTACGTCCTTTTTTCTGTAGTCTTTCTTGCGATTGGATCAACTATTAGATCTAGTACGGAAAAATCGTGAAATGTACACATATGTTAAAACAGTAATCGTCATTAGACCGATGCAGATGTTTGCCTGCAAATGTATCCTAAATATACTTAATAAGGTTGAAACTCTGTTAAGATATAAAACGTTGTTAAAAATAAGGAATACTGCTGCAGATATGAAATATTGTTGAAGATATGAAATATTGTTAAAAAATTTAATATTGTTAAAGATATGAAATGTTATTGAAGATATAAAATGTTATTAAAGATTTAAAACATTGTTGAAGATATGAAATGTTACTGATGATATGAAATGTTGTAATTAAATATATACAATTTTGTTGAAGATATAAAATGTTGATGATTATATGAAACCTTGTTGAAGATATGGAATATTGTTGAATATATGAATTGTTGCTGACAATATGAAATGTTGAAGATATGAATCTTTTTTTTAAGATTTACAACCTTGATTAAGATTACTCTGTTGCTCTTCAACATGTCTGTAGTTGCAATGTGTTCCAAATTTCTTTTTCATATAATGTGTCCAAAACTGTCTCTTTCCGATGCGAGTACATAGCTATCATTTTGAATTAACTCCTTTCAAGATATCTTGATTACGTTTTATTATTTGTTCAATGATGGATTTAACATTGCTCTATTAAAATCACATCTCAGTTGCCTGAATCACATGTTTCAATATTTTGGTTTTTTGTCCAAGATATACATTCATTTATCAGAATTATATCTTTAAAAGGTACAAAAGTATCACATATATGTCTATCTTAGAGGAACGAGCCAAGAAGAAAACCTCAAGTAAGAAATTCTGGTGTCAGAAAAATGCATGGTTATGGCATGATTACGACATGTGTACGACATTCATAAGTATTTAAGTAAGAAAGGAAATCTAATTGACACAGAAAAACTTACCGGACTCGAGGGTGTGTCTTCAGTCTGTCAATGGAGACAAATCAGAGTTACACGATACGTTTGTGTGTGTTTGTGTGTGTCATCACGTGTGTGACTAACATGGTATGTAATGAGTTACGTGTGTTTAAAAGTAGGTTGTATTCAATTTACAAGTAGCTCAACTGATGTAAGCATCCATAAAATGCCCGAATGTTATCAAAGTTTATATGAAATAAATGGCATGTTGTCAATGTTCTTATGACAGCAATCGTACGTTATGAAAGTTCAAATGACAGCTTCCAGACATTATCAAAGTTCATAGGACAGCTTCCAGGACGTTATCAAAGTTCATAATGACAGCTTCCAGACGTTATCAAATTTCATATTACAGCAAAGCAATACGTTATAAAAGTTCACGTGACAGCAGATGTACTGTTTGAAAGCCTGAAATATTGCATGAATAAGATATCACAGACCTATGACTGCAAGCAAGAATAAACAAGGTCTATATGACTGCAAGCTGGAGTATCTAAGTCTATATGATTGGAAGCAGGAGTATCTAAGTCAATATGACTGCAACCAGGAGTATCAATGGTCTATATGACTGAAAATTAGAGTATCTAGGTCTATATGACTGCAAGCAAGAGTATCTAGGTCTATATGACTGCATGCAAGAGTATCTATATCTATATGACTGCAAGCTGGAGTATCTAAGTCTATATGATTGGAAGCAGGAGTATCTAAGTCAATATGACTGCAACCAGGAGTATCAATGGTCTATATGACTGAAAGTTGGAGTATCTAGGTCTATATGACTGCAAGCAAGAGTATCTAGGTCTATATGACTGCAAGCAAGAGTATCTATATCTATATGACTGCAAGCTGGAGTATCTAAGTCTATATGATTGGAAGCAGGAGTATCTAAGTCAATATGACTGCAACCAGGAGTATCAATGGTCTATATGACTGAAAGTTAGAGTATCTAGGTCTATATGACTGCAAGCAAGAGTATCTAGGTCTATATGACTGCAAGCAAGAGTATCTAAGTATATATGATTGCAAGCATGAGTATCTATATCTATATGACTGCAAGCAGGTATATCACTGGTCTGTATGACAGCAACCAGTAGTTATATCATAACATGTGACGTCCGTAATTTCGCATCACATTTTGCATAACTGCCATCAAGATTTATAACATTCGACATAACTTTCTTCATGGGTTATCAAATTATATATGATTCATCTGAATTTAGCAAATTCTTAAAAACATTAGATTTAATACAAATCTACATAACAATTATTAAAATGTATCACTTCTACATAACTGTCATCAAAATGTATCACATTCTACATGACTATCATCAAAATCTATTGCATTGTACATGACTGCTTTTTATTGAAGTTTCTTGAAATCTATATGCTATAAAGATTTATTAACTTTCACACATCTTCCACCAAGGTTTTATCCAATTCTGCATTCATTACAACCAGTATTTGCGTAATTATACATAACTACCATTAACATTGAACATTTTTCATAACTTCCTTAACGTTTCAACAAATTTTACATACCCTTTTATCGCTGTCGTAAAATTCTACATAACATATTTCATCACATTCTACATAAGTGCATTACATTTAATCATATTTTACATAAGTGACATCATTTTTATGACATTCTGTGATTGCCATAAATTTGTATATCGAAATGTGTACTGTTATATGGGAATACATATGAATTATACTCTTTCACTATAGATAACATATGACAAAATTGCAAGAATAAAATACAGTAGAACCAGATTTACATGAACAAACTAATTAGAATAATAAAAGAAAAAAAAAGTTTCAGGTTTTGTACATTCAAGACGTCATGATTCTCTGTCCAAATTGATTCTTCAAGGAAAAGTTGAGGATGGAAGTAGAAAAGTATCATAACGAAATGTATGGACAAACAATATCAACGAATCATGTTACTGAAGAGACGAAAACATTGTCTAAGATAGTGTCTCACACAAAACATTTTCTAGAACAGTAGCTTCATCCTAAA
The DNA here is from genome assembly GCA_034231615.1 of Meghimatium bilineatum. Classification (NCBI taxonomy): domain Eukaryota; kingdom Metazoa; phylum Mollusca; class Gastropoda; order Stylommatophora; family Philomycidae; genus Meghimatium; species Meghimatium bilineatum. Next base: position 68,927,798 of record CM067304.1, on the reverse strand, counting down.
ACTGTCTAGAACAGAAGTTTCACACTAAACATTGTCTAGAATAGTTGTCTGACACTAAACATTGCCTAGAATTGTACTCTCACACTAAACATTGTCTAGAATTTGGTCTCACATTAACATTGTCTAGTATAGTGGTCCCATACAAAACAGTATCTAGAATAGTGGGCTCATACTAAACATTGTATAGAATACTGGTCTCATAATAAACATTGTCTAGAATAGTGGTATCCATCGGTATATTTTACCTTTTACTCCTTTAGGGCCCAATTTGTCTTCGCTGCTTCTCTTGGGAATTAAAACATGTCACTGACGTTTTTGCAAGCCACCAAGTATTTTTAAATTTCACTGGAATAACTTGTATTTCTCATCATTCAAACATTTACATTTCTGTGCCAGCCCACCACGTCCAGTGTACGGGTCGGTGGTCATCAGCAAATTAAAAAAATACATATTGTCTGCTTACATTCTTCGAGGTCCAAAAGGTTGTGGCATATGACCGAAATTATGGAATATCATATGGAGAGAATAATATATACATACATATATATATATATTGCCTAGAAAATTACCACAGCCAGCAAATTCTGGTTTGAAACCTACGTCCTGGATATGATATACTACCAATTTAATTTATATATATATATATATATATATATAGAGAGATAGAGAGAGGGAATGATTACATGAGCAAAGAAATTGAGAAATAACAGGCGCAGCAGAATTATAGTTTAATTATAATTAGAAATTCCTACCGGAGTTGGTTGCTGTAAATGAAAATACAAAAGTAATGTTAAAAATGGACGATAATGGTGATGAAATGATTCCTTTATCTGTGAGTAGATAGCTATTGACACATGATGATGATATAATTCATTTAGCTGTGAGTAGGTGGCTATTGTCATGATGCTGATATAGTGCCTTTAGCTGTGTATCTCTTGACCACCTCATCTTTTACTCGTTCACACAAATGAATATTCTATATTTCTGTTATTAACTGAGGTGGAACCAGTACTCATGTAAGCTTGTCTCATAGATTTATTTGAGTAGTCCATGTTTATGGATACACTATTCTTGTTTGGTTACCGTCGTGTCACGTTTTATTATTGTATTGTTTTGGTAGATTATATATACATTGGTTGACGTTTTTCTCCTTGCCCTGGTAAATCTATCTCAGTTCTACGACGATACAATTCAGTATTCTTAGCCAGTCATGTTTGTCTTTGTTGAAGTGTTTCTTGCTCAATTCCTGTGAGTCAGCTTCCATAGTTAGTCAATTTTATGTTTGATCTTGCAATCCTATATCCGTGCTCCGCAGCATTTCAAGCGCGAATGTGAGCGAGTGACTTCTATTTTTTATGACGCACACATCTATTTTTTTGCGTTCTTTTTTATGTAATCGTTCTTGCGATTGGATTAACTATTAGATCTAGTACGGGAAAACCGTGAAATTTACACAGATGTTAAACCAGTAATCGTCATTAGACCGATACAGATGTTTGTCTGTAAATGTATCCTAAACATATTTAGTATGGTTGAAACTTTGCTGAAGATATAAAACGTTTTTAAAGATAAGGAATACTGTTGAAGATATAAAATGTTGATGAATATATGAATTGTTGCTGACAATATGAAATTTTAAAGATATGAAATGTTGTGGAAGATATGAAACTTTTTTTTAAAGATATGCAACCTTGATTAAGATTACTCTGTTGCTCTTCAACTTGTCTGTTGTTGCATTGTATTCCAACTTTCTTTTTCACAAAGTGTGTCCAAAACTGTCTCATTCCGATGCGAGTACATAGCTATCATTTTGAATTAACTCCTTTCAAGATATCTTCATTACGCTTTATTATTTGTTCAATGGTGGATTTAACATTCCTCTAATAAAACCACATCTTGGTTGCCTGAATCGAATGTTTCACTATTTTTCTTTTTGTCCACGATTTACATTCATTTATCAGAATTATATCTTTAAAAGGTACAGAAGTATACACATATGTGTCTATCTTGGAGGAACGAACTAAGAAGAAAACCTCAAGTAAGAAGTTCCGGTGTCAGAAAAATGCACAGTTGTGGCATGATTACGACACGGTTACGACATTCACGACTTATTTAAGTAAGAAAGCACATCTAATTGACACAGAAAAACTTACCGGACTCCAGGGTGTGTCTTCAGTCTGTCAATGGAAAAAAATTACAATGTCAATTTCAATGGAGTTACACAATACGTTTGTGTGAGTGTACGTGTGTATTGTAACATGTGTGAATAACATGGTATGAAATGAGTTACGTATGTTTAGAGGTACGTTGTATCAATTTACAAGTAGGTCAACTGATGTCAACATCCTTAAAATACCCAAATGTTATCAGAGATTATATGAAAGAAATCACATGTTATCAATGTTCTTACGACTGCAATCAGAAGTTATCACAGTTCTTATGACAGCAGTCATACGTTTTCAAAGTTTATATGACAGCTTCCAGACATTATCACAGTTCATATGACAGCTTCCAGACGTTATCATATTTCATATGACAGCAGAGCAATGCGTTATAAAAGTTTTAGTGACAGCAGATATACTGTTTGAAGGCCCGAAATATTGCATTAAAAAGGTATAACATACCTATGACTGCAAGCAGGAGTATCTATGTCCATATGACTGCAACCAGGAGTATCAATGGACTATATGACTGTAAGCTGGAGTATCTAGGTCTATATGACTGCAAGCAAGAGTATCTAGGTCTATATGATTGCAAGCAGGAGTTTATATGTCTATATGACAACAAGCAAGAGTATCAATGGTCTATATGATTGCGAACTTGATTATCTAGGTCTATATGATTGCAATCAGGAGTATCTAAGTTCTATATGATTGCAACCTGTAATTATATCATAAAATGTGACGTCCATACTTTCGCATCACAATTTGCATAACTGCCATCAAGTTTTATAACATTCGACATAACTATCTTCATGTGTTATCAAATTATATATGATTCCTCTGAATTTTGCAAATTCTTAAAAACATTGGGTTTAATACAAATCTACATAACTGTCATCAAAATGTACCACATTCTACATGACTATCATCAAAATGTGTCACATTCTACATGACTGCTTTTTATTGACGTTTATTGAAATCTATATACTATAAAGATTTATAAAATTTCACACATCTGCCACCAAGTTTTTATCCAATTCTGCATTCATTACTACCAGTGTTTGCCTAATTATACATAACTACCATCAAGATTGAACATATTTTGCATAACTTCCTTAACGTTTCATCAAATTCTACATACCTATTTATAGCTGTTGTAAAATTCTACATAACATATTTCATCACATTCTACATAAGTGCATTAAATTTAATCACATTTTACATAAATGACATCATTTTTATGACAATCTGTAATTGCCATAATTTTGTGTATTGAGATTTGTAATTTTACATGTGAGTACATATGAATTATACTCTTTCACTATAGATAACATATGACAAACATGCACGAATAAAATAGAGTAGAGCCAGGTTCACAAGAACAAATTGATTAGAATAATAAAACAACAAAAAGTATCATGATTTGTACATTCACGACGGCATGATTCTCAGTCCAAATTGATTCTTCAAGGAACAGTTGAGAATGGAAGTAGAAAATTAAAAAACGAAAATTATGGGCAAACAATATCAGCAGATAATGTTACTGAAGAGACGCAAACATTGTCTAAGATAGTGTCTCACGCTAAACATTGTCTAGAATAGTGGTCTCACACTAAAAATTGTCTAGAATATTGGTATCACACTAAACATTGTTTAGAATAGTGGTCTAACACTAAACATTGTCTAGAATAGTGGTCTAACACTAAACATTGTCTAGAATATTAGTCTAACATTAACATTCTGTTGTATAGTGGTCTCATACAAAACAGTATCTAGAATAGTGGTCTCGTTCTGTATATTTTACATTTTACTCCTTTCGGGCCCCATTTGTCTTCGCTGCTTCTCTTTGGAATTAAAACGATGTCACTGACATTTTTTGAAAGCTACCAAGAAGTATTAAACTTCACTGGAATAAATTGTATTGCTCATCATTTAAAGATTTACATTTCTGTGCCCGCCCACCATGTCCAGTGTACTGGTCGGTATCCTTCTCAAATAAAATATTCATATTTTCGCTTACATTCTTCGTGGTCCACGTGGGTTTTGGCATATGGACTGGAATTTTGGAATATCATATGGAGAGAGTGATATAAATATATATATATATATATATATAGCGAGAGAGAGAAAGAGGCAGAAATAGAGAGGTAGAAAGAAATAAAATAGAGGGAGAGAGAGATAGAGAGAGAGGGGGGAAATGATTACATGAGCAAAGAAATTGAGAAAGAACAGGCGCAAGAGAATTATAGTGTAATTATAATTAGAAATTCTTACCGGAGTTGGTTCCTGTAAATGAAAATACAAAAGTAATGTTAAGAATGGACGATTATGCGATCAAATGATTCCTTTATCTGTGAGTAGATAGCTATTGACACATGATTATGATATATCCCATTTAGCTGTGAGTAAGTGTCTATTGTCATGATGATGAAATAGTGCCTTTAGCTGTGTATCTCTTGACCGCCTCATCTTTCAGTCTTTCACACAAATGAATATTCTATATTTCTGTTATTAACTGAGGTGGTACGAGTAATAATGTAAGCTTGTCTCATAGTCCTAGTTGAGTAGCCCTAGTTTCTGGATTCACTCTTCTTGTTTGGTTACCGTCGCGTCACGTTTTATTATTGTATTGTTTAGGTAGAGTATATGTATATATATATATATATATAATTTGTTGTTTTTCTCTTTGCCTTGGTAAATCTAGCTCAGTTCGAGGACGATATAAATCAGTATTCTTAGCAAGTTGTGTTTGTCTTTGTTGAAGTGTTTCTTGTTCAATTCGTGTGAGTCAGCGTCCATAGTTCGTCGATTTTACGTTTGATCTTGCAATCATATATCGGTGCTCCGCAGCATTTCCATCACGCATCTGAGCGAGGGACTTCTAAGTATGATGACGCAAACATCTATTTTTGCGTTCTTTTTTCTGTAGTCTTTCTTGCGATTGGATCAACTATTAGATCTAGTACGGGAAAACCGTGAAATGTACACAGATGTTAAAACAGTATTTGTCATTACACCGATACAGATTTTCCTGTAAATGTATCCTAAACATACTTAATAAGGTTGAAACTTTGTTGAAGATAAAATACGTTTTTAAAGATAAGGAATACTGTTGAATATATGAAATGTTGTTGAAGATATGAAATGTTGTTGAAGATATGAAATGTTGTTGAATATATGAAATGTTTCTGAAGATATGAAATGTTGTTGAATATATGAAATGTTGTTAAAGATATAAACCATTGTTGAAGATGTAAAATGATGTTAAAGATATACAACATTGTTGAAGATTTGACATGTTGTTGAAGATATAAACCATTGTTGAAGATGTAAAATGATGTTAAAGATATACAACATTGTTGAAGATTTGACATGTTGTTGAAGTTATAAACCATTGTTGAAGATGTAAAATGATGTTAACGATATACAACATTGTTGAAGATTTGACATGTTGTTGAAGATATAAACCATTGTTGAAGATGTGAAATGTTTTTGAAGAATATCTCATGAACTGTAAACTGGTCCTAAACACACGTCCATTTCCGACACGCTTTATCTTGTTGTATTATTTCTTTAGTCGGTGATTATTTTCGTAATGTATACCTCCAGCCATTCACTGTCCTTTCATATTTCTTTTAATTCACATACTCTTCGCAGTGTGCCTTCAGCCTCTGCCATCCATGATCAGTCACTTTTTCCCTTTGACTCATCTAGACTTTGGTGTAATGTGTGGTGCTTGTACTCTTTTACTTAATGGTCCGACCTAACATATGATACCTAATATCGCACGCTAATACTTGGAAGATCAAGCAGAAATCTCATAGCAGAGATGGGTTATATCTCTAGTGCACATCAGTACCGCTGTCATTGCCTAATTTTCACATTTTTCTAGTCTATCTACTTGTGTCTGTGACAGTGTTAGTAGGTCGAGGTCATAATCTATGACAGATAGCATCATCACTTCTAGAAGCAGAAACAATACCCATAGCTACATGTCAAAGGTCGTAATAACCGTGTTAACACTGATCCCTATTGTAGCCTTATGAATCGTATTTGTGATATGTTTGTTAAATGAGAGACCTATATCAAAGGTTATCCCCTGATAGTTAAGGTCCAGTTCTATTGTCTATTGTCTTTCCCCAGGTGGTTTGTGATCCACTCTTGACGTTAAGCGTAGGAATGATTGGAACTCGAGCTTGCGTTCTAAAGCCAGTTCTGTTCTCTTTCAATAAATGGTCTCATGCAACTGGCACCTGGCAGTATGTCATTGACCAGATTATTATTTAAGACGTACGAGACGACCTTAATTTCGAGGGATTGATCATAGCGTTGTATGTTCTACACCATATCGACAATCGATCTAGTACATTCTGTATACTATCAGCGATATCTGTTCTGTTTCTGCCCATGTTGTATAGTCGGACATCATCAACGTATGTTAGAACTCTGCAATTTCTTGATGTTTGCAATTGAGCAGCTTTTAAGGTGTACAACACCGCGGATAGAGGAGATCCTTGTGGCAGACCAGGTGCTATTGTTTTGTTCTCAGAAGTCCATGATTCCTATGCCAGAGGAACATTTCTACAAATTAGCACATGTGCTATCCAGCATATAATTCATGGATGGATATGGTGTTTCCTTAACATGTCGATAAGTTGAGTATAATTAACTATATTCTACGCATCTTCTAGGTTTATCACTTCAATTACAGATTCTTTTTTATTTTGAAATTTGTCATAAACGTCGTATGCAAGAACTGTTGCATTTGAGACGTTCTTTCATCCGGATCTGTATGCGCCTAGGTTATTTGAGAGATTGTCTTTGATCTCTAGTTCCATGGTTATGCATCTTAACAACATTTATTTCCATAATCTAACCGTACACATGCTGCTGCCTGATGATGCGATAAAATTTTATGTCAGCAGTATGTTTGCCTCGTTTTGGTACGGGTATGAGATAGCTATGTAGTCAATCCTCTGACAGCGCTCTTGCTTTCAGAATCGCATTATATTCGTCTATCAACTTAGCTAGTAAATTCTCTTCAATGTCATTGAATAATCTGCTCAGATTTCATGCGTACTTGAGCGCCATCCGATGTATTCTTAGTAGCCAGTTGCACTTTATCAATATCTGTTAGCTGGTCTTCATTGGCCTTGATATCAAAGAAGGCTCTGCTTTCATTTCATCTAATGTTATCGTCTGCCATGAGTCGACCTTCAATCCTGTTCTGGGTTTCGTTTCTATTCTCCGCTTCATTAACCTATATATCTTCCAGAACTAATTATGGAATGCTTTGTCTGACGTGACATTCTCAGTGAATTTGTTCAAAACATATCTTCTTCGCTTCTTCGGCAACTTGTTTAGAAGCCTCGATTGTCTACTTCATTCCACCATGTACTTCATATTAATGAGTGCCATATGTGCCTGTCGTCTCTTGCGAGGCAAACCTTGATCGCTTGCGTTTTTAGTACCCATGTTATTTCTGATCTTTGGTCCAATATGAGGGCATTTGAATCTTAGTTCCCTCCCACTCTCACTCCCAGACTATATTTTCTTCCGTAGCTACAAATCACCGATTCTTTCATGCGTGAGCATATAAAAGGATGGTAAATTTTGATCAATCTGACGTGCCTCCCTTTGGAGAAACTTATGGCGCATGGCACATGGTCGGCCCCATAATATTTAAGAGCTGTCCATCTCACTTCTGTCGCTCTATGACCTGGCACAAGTGCAAGGGCAATTATTGAATCTTGTCTGTATATTTGCTAGATAATCTAGACATACTATCGCAGTTCAGAAGAATCAGGTGAATCTCAAGAAGCTCTTGGTTTAATACCAGGCTTGTTGAAGATATGAAACCTTGTTGAAGATAGGAAAACTTGTTGAAGATATTAAACCTTGTTGAAGATATGAAACCTTGTTGAAGATATGAAACCTTGTTGAAGATATGAAACCTTGTTGAAGATAGGAAACCTTGCTGAGTATATGAAAACGTGTTAAAGATATGAAAACGTGTTAAAAATATGAAAACGTGTTAAAAATATGAAAACGTGTTAAAGATATGAAAACATGTTAAAGATATGAAAACATGTTAAAGATATGAAAACGTGTTAAAGATATATGAGAGGGCAGCACGGCGCCAGAGAACAACGCCATGTGCAAATTGGCTGCAGTAACTGCTTAACGCCTCGTGCGAGAACATCAATCATCTTGTTGAAGAGGCATTACACACTCGCCACCTGTGTGACTGATATGCAGAATGACACAGGCTAGAGAAGTCAACTTTTCGAATTAAAGGTGTTAAGAAAACGGATGTGTTGGGCTTCGGATGACCGGACCACAGTTTGAGCGATACGAGGTGCAAATAACTGTGGAACTCGCAGTACAACGTACTTCAGGCTCCCCGACGGAAATCACACGATTTATTTGCAGTGGTTATCAGAGAACAAACGCAGAAGATGCAAAAGAAGAAGAAGTAGCGCTGTGAAGTTATGATATCGTTTTGTTGATAAACTATAGCTCCAGTTGTCGAAAAAGCAGCCACTGTAAAATACCAACTGTCACCGCAAAAATCCCAGCGATCAACGTAGCGACCATACGACAGATAATAAACACCATATTTATTCCAACGTCATGTGACTAATGCTCGACATGACAGCTGGACAAATGCTCTCGAAAAAAGATTACAACATGCGAGATGAAATACCTGAGAAACGCTATAAACGTCTGCAGAAGAGACCGAATGAGAAACTCAGACATCAGAGAGATAGTAAAAACCATATCACACACACAATATACAGAGAAACAATATATCAACTAATAGGACTTCACATCATTCACTTGATGTGAATGGAGACATCACATCCAGTCAGATATGCGTACATCATCAGAAAAACGGCCACAAAGCAAGAGGAAGAACAAAAACGTGATGGGAAGATTCAATCAGAGAGATTGTTAAAAACAAAGGCCTAACTAGCGCAACAAAGATGGTCAAAGACAGAAAGACAATAGATAAAATTGTTTCAGCACTTTGAAGTTATGATATCGTTATGAAGATGTAAATGACATTACGAAATTCACATGTAAACGCTGTGGCAAACAGTACATCGGGGAAACCGGCCTACTATTGAGCGATCGCTTTTGCAACCATCTTCATGCCATCAAGCATTGGTCATCATGGTGCTTTGTATATTCAGGTCATCGCCATCAGATCTTGCACCACCGATGATAGATCTAGGTATGCTCTAGAACAGGGGTGGGCAAACTTTATGAGCAGAGGGCCACTTTGAAAATTGTAAAGCTATTGGAGGGCCATATATAATATTATGTATATTTTTGTTTAAAATTCTCGGTAAGTAATCAATTAAATATTGTTATTGCAAAGTAACGTAGTTTTACATAATGTAGATACCTTCTAAAATAAATTACATTTCTAACAGACTTACACTATAACAATATATTTTCTAATATGGATAAAAGGTTTTGCAAATAGTTTATCAATATTGGAAAACTATTATGTTGCATACAGTTACAATATGGGTTCATATCAATAGTTTTAATGCAGACTTTTAAAAAGACACCATACACATACAGTCACAACAGTTACAACTTTATTGATATTATTAATTTATAATGAAATGTATGTAATTGCTTGTAAGATTGTATAATTCCTTTGGAATCTAGAACAAGTTTACTTGTAGAAATTTGTATGACTGAATTTAAGTTGTAATCCGATAATAAAGACATATTCTTAGATTTGTTGATTTTTAAGCAAGAAAATGCCTGTTCACAAATATATGTAGATCCAAATAATGACACAAATTTATTTGCAAAGTTTTTTTTACGTTTGGGAATGATTGTTTAGGAAAAGAACCATAGAAATCTAACAAACACTCAGACTTAAATTTTTACTTCAGGTAATGATTGGCTTGTAATTCAAACAACTCCAACTGTATGTGCTCTGGGGCTTTATCAGCTTCTGCACTGAGAGGAGAACTGATAACATTGAAGTGCTGCTCCAAGTTTTTGAAATCTTGGAATCTTCTTCCAAATTCAATCTTGGAATCTTCTTCCAAATTCTTCAACCAATACATCTAACTGAGCTTTGAATATTTTGCTCATTTCATCAGAAATAGTTTCTTGTTTCAGCAAAGGGAAGTGACAAAACATGTTTTCACTTGCTTGTCTAGAAAACTGTGAGAGTTTGACTTAAAATGAATGTACATGAACATACATTTCATGTGTAAACAAACAATTGCCCTGAAGTTTAACATTTAGTTCATATAACTTTTCCATTATTTCAATGGCAAATATAAAGTCAAGCTTCCACTCTGCATCAACAATGTTAGCATTTAAGTCACATTATATGACCTTCATCTCTAGAAACAGTACTATTTCTTCTTTAATATCCCATACTCTCCTTAAAAGCTTTCCTAGACTCAACCATCGAACTGTACTGTGGTACAGGACATCAGAATGTTCAGTTTCTAGATCGTCTAGTAATGCTCTGAGCTGCATGTGATTGAGTCCTCTTGATCTGATGATGTTTATTACACTGACAAATGGGTCAATAACATGCTTAACTTTTAAAACAGATTTACACAAACTTTCCTGATGAATCACACAGTGAAGTGGTAATATTACGTGGTCAGGATATTCTGACTTAATCCTATCATTGATCAACTTTATCAGTCCTATATTTTTCCAGTTAAAGTACGAGCACCATCAGATGTAATACTGGCCATCTTGTTCCACATTAACCCAGATCTTTCAATACAGCATTGAATATATCGAGTGGTAGTGTCTTTGATCGACTCAACAGCCAGTAACTCTTCAAATAGTTTAAAAGAATTGTTTATTCCACGCATATAAAGCAATAATTGAGCAGTATCCTGTACATCAGTACTCTCGTCCAATGCAAGATAGTACCACAAAAAATGCTTACTTGCATCTTGAAGTTGAAGGGTCAAATTTTCACTTATCTTTTCAACACGTCTGATCACAGTTTTTATGGATAATGTAATACTGTCAAATTTGTTGTTTTGTTCTGGACACAGAATGTGTGTTGCATCTAGTAAACATTCCTTAATAAATTCACCATCAGAAAATGGCTTGTTGTATTTCACAATTTTGTGTGACAACATTAAACTGGCCTATGTTGCGGCATTTGGATTGAAGACTTTTGTAAACACATTTTGTTGTTCCTACAGAATTTTTACCAACTCATGCATTTTCTTTTCCTTTCTTCAGATGTTAGATTGTGTCCGAAATTGGGATGTTTTTTATGGTAATGTCTTTTTAAGTTATATTCTTTAAAAACAGCCACTGATTCGTGACACAGGAAGCAAACAGATGTGTTGCCACCTTGCATAAAATATTTTGGTAATCCATTGGTCTTTGAAAACCCGACACTTGTCTTCAATCTTATGTTTTTAGATGCACTTATAATAATAAAAATATCTTGAAATGTTGCAAATTTAACTAAAAACAAATGCACTTCAGGCTGTGCTAATATAATTATTTAGATTTAAAAAACCTCGGTTGCAAAATAAATACGGAAATGTGTGAATGGAAACTACAAACGTGAGGATTATTAAAACATATCGGGTATTCGCCAGGGACTGCGCAGCTTAAATTATTGCAAATCGAGAATTTGCGCATTCCCTTCGTATGATATGAGGGGGGGGGATATTGCTGACAATACATTACTGTTGTAACGATGTATTGTTAATTATAACAGCTTTTAGCGATATTCTATTTCGTATGAAACATCTTTTTAATATAAACTAAACATGCATCCCGACATAATGCTTAAAAGTTAAAAATAATTCATTATAATTTGAAAGGCAATTTTCAATCTTTATAAAATTATATCGTCCGAGTACTTATAATCATTGAAAAACATTCAGCCAATCAAACTACATCAATTCTAGTATAGTATATTACTCAATATTAAACACTCATATTAAACGTAGTAAAATTTCATATATATATATATATATATATATTTAAATGATGTCAAATTGGAAAACGAATATTATATTTTTAATATATAAGAAAGTCAAATTAAAATTCCAATAGATTTCTGCGTAATATTAATGGGGAAATAATCATTTGTGACGATCGTTTGCTAATTTAAAAATGTGTTTGAGGGCCGCAAAATATCAAATGGCGGGCCGCATGCGGACCGCGGGCCGTAGTTTGCCAACCCCTGCTCTAGAAAATCGTCTCATTTTTTAATTGGGTACACTCAAGCCTTTTGGAATCAATTCCGACCACTTTTATGTCTAGTAATTGGATGGAGTGGTCTTTATCTTTATTCTTTTTGTTCCGTCATTTACTCGTCTTTTTGTCCGTTTCGTTTCCACATATATTTACGATTTTTATGTAATTTCTGACGTTCCGGCATATCATTTCCATATTTCCGTTGGACGTTGTGATAATGCTTCCATTCGTCGTTTGTTGATGTCTTGTTTGTGTCTTGATAAAGACCTTTTGGTTGAAACGTTGAATGCCATTTGTGTATTGTAATTTTTATGAGTTCTTGTGTGCTCATCATTGTCCATCATTACCTACTAGTTTTAGCTATAGTCTGTCGTGTCCCATTGAAACGATATATAAATCTGTGTTTTACGTAAGTCTAATTGTTGTTACGTTTCACGCAACCACCTTGTATTGATTATCATATTAATTTTGCGTAGATTTTACCTGTGTGACTTAATAAGGAGATTCCTCTATATATTCACACTCCCTCTTACTAAATTTGTTTTTCCATAGTGGTACAATTACTGATTTTTTCCAGTCGTCTGGTAACTTTTTTTTCTGACCAGGCTATTGTGAATATTCTGGCTAACCACTAAACCCCTGTGTTTCTACATGCTTTTATTGCTTCGCCTGGTATATCGTCCCCTCCTGGTGATTCTTACTTGGGCTATGTTTTAAGGCTTCTTCTATTTCTTGATTTAGTATATTTGTTTCTGTGGCCTCTATATCTTTGTGAGCGTTTCTGGGTCTATATTATGTTGTTATTGTTGGGTTGTATAATTGTTGGAAGTATTCTTTCCATCTTGCTTTCCTGTTCATGCTTTTCATTAATGGTTTGCCATTTTTATCATTGATGATTGTTATGGGATTATAGCTATCTTCTTTCACTCGCATTGATTTAATATGTTTTTGAAAAATTATCTTTGGTTTGTTTTACATATTTCAATTAAATTTACCATACGTGTTCCATGACTTAACTTTTGCTTCTTTGATTACAAATTTAACATTTAATATAGCAAGTCGATATTGTAGATAGTCGACACGATGTTTGGATTTCACCCATTTCTGGAAACATTGTATTTTCTGTTGTAAAACGTGTATCTCCACACTCCATCATGATGTTTTCTTGTCTTTCTTGTGATGTCTTGTGCCGCATATGTGTTGTAGTTGTTTTAACTTTGCATTTGTGTAAATGCCCAATTGTTTTTGGATGTTATCAGTTTCTTTTGGTAGGCTTTAAACAATGTGAGTCATTTCCTTACACAGTTCATCACTTTTTTTGTCGGTGTCATCTTGAGCTTTCAAGTTTAGAACTCTTTCTTTCCATTGTCTTGTTTCTTTTCTTTGTGTTGTTCTTCATATGCATATCGCGAGACAAAATCTGTCATTGCCCGAAAATCGACCGTCATCCAATCCTGCGACGCCTAACATCAAAAAGTAAAGACAAAATAATTCCTAGAAGACGAAGAAGACAGAAGTAATATTTCTTTATATGGCTCAATACAAATTAATTTTCTTATAATAATATTTAGTAGCCAACAGTTTGGTGCATGTAGTATTCGTACAATTTCTAGATATCTATCTCTTTGCCTAAGGTAGTCTCAATATTCTTCTGTAGTATCTCATTTCGAAGTACGAAATTCTCTTTGCTATTGCTTTATTGAGTGCCTATACTTCGTAACCGTAAAATAAGTCTTGACATATACTTGTTCTTAATCACACGTGATTTAAATTTGCAGCTTCTGCCTTTCCAAAATGTATTCCTTTTTATAATTTTCATCTAATTATTTATTTGATTTTTTCTGACATTCAACTGGGCTGGATTTTTTTCATCGCATCTTAAATGACAGAATAATTTTCCAGATCCTAGTTATAATGTATAGAAAAATCTTCCATATCCTAATTATAATTTATAACTTTTAGTCCGGTTTTGAATGTGACTTCTGATGTGGAAGTTAGACTATTGTAAATAAAGATCTCAATACTGACATGTGTTAATAAATTGCATACAGGCCACGTACAAGTCCTAACACGTCAATATAAAAATCTGTTTTGTCGAGGCTTTTATTTTAAAACTTATCGACAGAAACAGACCTTGAACATCCATCATACGCGTCACTATGTGAGGCTATATAATTGTTTTCATTTACTAACGCCATTTGAGTAGCCTCTCATAGTGACGCGATGTATGGAGTTTGATATTGTGTTTCTATCAATATTCTATCAATAGCCGGCATAAAGTGAATGTTTGATCTGACCTATTGGGACTTATTTTTCAAGAAACATGCACAGAAGCATTCTTACCTTGATAGTGCCTGCTGTGTGGATGAAAGAAGATGTGAGATAATGTGACAACATATTAAACATATGGAAATTTGACACGTGCAACATAATAAACATCTTAAAATGTGAGGTATATAACATACTAAACATTTTAATATGTGACGTGCTCAATGTACTAAACATTTTATATATGACGTATATAACATACAAAACATTTTAAAATGTGACGTATACAACATACTAAACATTTTTTAAGTACATGACTTTAGTATATATATTTCTTAGATACTCTTTGTAATGTCTCTATTCAGTCCGTTAAACATCGGTGACACAAACTAGTCATGCATATCGTAGGAGTTGACTAAGGAGTGTTTAGGTTATAATTGACTGCTAGATCTCGGAAAGTGTAAATGATCAACTTTATTGTACTCAAGTTATATCATATGCGACCCGTTCATCTCAACGAAGCTACACGCTGCCTGTGGAGAGTACGAAGTGTAGTTCTTACATCTGTAACTTCCGGCTATAATTATCCGGAGTCTCCGAATAAAAAAAATTATAGACAAGACGTATCGCGGGATTATAATTTGTAATCTCTTGAGAGCAAAGCAAGCAGTTTGATTACTACGCCATAATGATACAGTTTCATATTTATTGGGCTGAGAGTCGCAGATATCGCAGCACATCTGTAATCCAAGCAACATCTGATTCCTTTGACAGGAATAATCTCTGCTGATATTTAGCCGCCCGATAATCAATGGAGAAGAAGTCTATCCAGCTCACAGTACCTGACTGACAGCTCACGGTACCTGACTGACAGCTCACGGTACCTGACTGACAGCTGATGGTAGCTGACTGACAGCTCACGGTACCTGACTGACAGCTCACGGTACCTGGCTGACAGCTGATGGTAGCGGACAGCTGATGGTAGCTGACTGATAGCTGATGGTAGCTGACTGACAACTGATGGTAGCTGACTGACAACTGATGGTAGCTGACTGACAACTGATGGTAGCTGACTGACAACTGATGGTAGCTGACTGACAGCTGATGGTAACTGACTGACAGTTCGAGAGAGGAAAAGCCAGCAATAATGGCAACCCCCCCCCCCCCCACATTACACCCCTTATTAAAGAAAGATTTGCTTCATTCAACTTTTTGAAATGTCAAACTTTAGTCCATACATCTGCTCGTGTATTATTACACGGTCCAATGTCAAGACATCATCAGATGTCACGACAAGATTCAGGGTACTATCTTCCTTGTCAGATCTGATGTCCCAAGCATAAACACTGGTCTGAAGCAAACACAGATTCGTTGATCAGGTCATGATACTACTCTATGGTATGTTGCTGAGGGACATACGTTTTGAAGATGTCCATAAGAAACGATACAGGGATTCGTTAAAACCTCACTCAAAACTATAGGAATAGACAAAGATACTTGTGAAAATGATGCATGAAATACAGCCACATGGCCATCTACAATAAAAACATGCGCTGACTATGCGAAAAAATGAGAAAAATAGCAGCTCAATAGTGGAGTGTAGCTAGAAAGTCACGGGTAAATAAAAAAAAATCATCAACAGCGGTTATCTATTCCCGAAATGCCCAATCACATGTGTAGACATAATGGGCCTTTTTTCTATCCATCTAACGTTTGAGGTCAATCTCCCTCAGTTCTTATGTGGATTGTCCAGATGTTTGTTAAATTCTTGGCACTTCGTAACAACGACGTTTCTCTAGCCTACATGAACTGACATACGACCTTATTGAAGACCTTACTTCAGGGTAAAGTAAAAGGGAAGCGAGCAAGAGGAAGACAGAGATACATGTAGGAGAGTAACATTCCAAGATGGGCAGGCTACACTCTAGCAGTTAGTTAGTTAGTTAGTCGACGGATCATCATCACTGCAAACTGGACACATCCATAGTTGCTCCGATCTCTCCTTGAGTGTATCCGCCATCACACTTCTGCTGACAGTACCGGTCCTATGCTGGTTGACCATCATTCTTCTGCGTCCTACAAAATGTTCACCTCAAGCAACACCGCATCTCAATCCTTGATTTTTAATCCTAGCCATTGAAAAGGAATCATCATCCACATTCGTCTCACTCTCGCGTGTTATATCTCTTAAGGAGTTCAAAACGTCAGCGCGATCCATTGCCCCATCGCCCTTTGCCACAATCGCACACGATGCCAGTTGATCAGCTCTTTCATTACCTCGAACGCCCACATGTCCCGGCACGAAAATAAATGTAACCGCTTTCAAGCTCGCATTTCTCAAGGCCTCAATCCACTAATCGCGAACGAGACCCACTTGTACCTTCTTAATCATACTCATAGAGTGACTCAAGATGCAGACCTGCGTTACTTTCTGTGTGCGTAGCCACTCAAATGCCTTGGTCACCGCCATAGTCTCCATGGTCATACTACTCGTAGTGACCGCAAAGGCACCACTTTCCTCCTTGATCGTTTTACCTGCGCACTGAGCTGTAAAGGCCCAAGCACTGCGAACATGCCTAATTACAGATCCATCAGTGTATATAATCACATCCCCCTCTTTGGTATTCTCACTGATTAAAGCCTGCACTTCTTTCTCCACAGCTGTGGGACACCATTCTCTGCATTCCCTGCTAAGTGATATTACTACTCTCAAACAAGTTTCGAAATCTGTGAGTAGACCTATCCATTCCGCACCAGCTGCCACATCCTGTAATCGGCACACGCTTTGTATTACATCCTCAGCACGTCCCATCCACGACCTTCCTCTCTTGAGTCTGCTGCCTTTAACTTTCTGTATTTCGGAATGCAACGGGTGTTCCTTATCTGCATGTATTTGAAGGTACGCCCGTGCACGGCAATACTGTAATCTATGCTCAGCTGTTGGGCAGTCAAGTAGGTATCGCATAGCTCTTGTCGATGTGTCTCTTGTGCATCCCAGAATGATACGCATTGCTGCATTCTGGACTCTATCCAGTCTTTCGATCTGAGTTTGGCTAAGAGTCAGAATTGCCAGTGCATATTCCACCACAGCCACAACCACACCCTGGTACAAAAGAAATAACAATCTCTGCTCACACTGCGCATAAGCCATAACCTTCATTGCTGCTAAGCCTTTGCCTGCCCTTATGATAATGTGGTCAACATGTTCCCTGAAACTCAGGCTTCTGTCAAAAAACACACCCAGATATCTCATTGTGCTAGTTCTTTCTAAACTTTTCCCGGACAACGAAACTTGTGGCATGGGTGTCTTTACCATGTGATTGTTCAAGGAAAACCACGTCACGAATGCCTTAGACGGATTAACCACTGCTCCCGTATCTCGACACCAATTTGTCAGTCTGTCCAGCTCCTTCTGTAGTTCCACGACGCACTCTTCTCGATTTCTGCCCTGTCTATACACCAGGATATCATCGGCATATGTCATCGTTCTGCCAACACCTGCGATTTGATTACTTTCAATGTATACACAGTCTAGCAGAGTGCATCACAAGACAACAGACAGGGGATGTTGGAGGTCTGTCGCAGCCAACCTTCGTTGCGGAAACGCACTTGATGATAATGATGATGATTCACATTATTGTTGCGTGTTTGATTAGTCTGCTTCATGGAAATTAACATCACTTCTGGTTTTGTGTGATTTCTGTTATGTCTTGTATGTTTTCCTTTGCGTTACCAATACTGTAATCAGTGATTTGTTGATGTTTTCGCTTTCTGTAATCGGGACTATGTCACAAATCGTGTAATAAAGAGCATGGTTCTGAGAAGAGCCTTAAACATATAGTAACTACCAAAAATCTCAATGTAATGTGATATAGAGGGAGAGAAAGATAGAAGTTGATGGATGAACATACACTGTAATGAGTGGTGTTTGAACGCCAAACCACACGACCATGCTACGACATTAAATAAGAGCATTCTAAGAGTAGGCTCTTTACCTAGGAGCAGGTAGCTCTTTACCTAAGAGTAGGTAGCTCTTTACCTAGTAGCAAGTAGCACTTTTCAGTTAATAACAATTTCTGAGAATAAGATGAATTGTCTCAAGTACATCGTTGTGTTCGTGGGATTGTGTGCATATGTTAGTTCGAGAAGTACATCGTTGTGTTCGAGGGATTGTGTGCATATGTTAGTCCCAGAAGGAAGAATTTGCGATGCATTACTGTCAAACGGTAATGTATGTACGTTCGAGTCATGTTTCTTAGTGTCGGTTGTCCATTTAGAAGTGAAAAAACATCTTGAACAACGCAGACAGGTAGACAAATAAAAATATGGCCAAGGAATTTTGAGTTATGAACCATCGTCATTTCACATAGAATTTCAGCTGCCTAGTCAGTGGTTGATCAGAACAACGCGTAGTCTGCTGCATTTTCTCAGTAGAGATGACACCATTCCACGAGCTTCCAAGAGATTGAGCACTAGTACAATACTTCCTATTGACTCGGTAAGCGGCGAGATTATTTGTTGTTTAAATTTCAAACAATGAATAATAAGTGGATTCGAAACCTTTACATGTGGTCATCGGACTAATGACTTAATACTAGATTGACTCGTCTCTCTAATGTACAACAGAAACCTGAACGTTCTGGTCAGCGAACTAATGACTTAACCTTAGACTCTGTGTGTTCGTCCATCACAATTGATGAAGACCCTTTGGTACATCCTCTTTTGAAAATTCAGTTATATGTATGACCGCCCCTAATAGTTCGTATATGGGTAATGAGCCCTATTGTAAATGTCCTTGAGCAGTTCGGCAATGGAATGACCACCGTAAACTGATTTTGGTCTATCCGTGACTTTCTAGATACTCTCCGCTGGTGAGCTGCTGCATTTCTCCTCTTTTCACAAGACGATGAGTTCTTGTTTACTGTAGAACGCCACGTAAATCTATTTTGTGCAAGTTCTTCCCATGTATCTTGGTCTATTTCAAGGGTTTCAGTGAGATTTTAACAAGTCTGAGACGCTTATTTTTGCCACCCTGAGATCGTGTACTTTTCTCCAGCTCACCCTAGAAAAAGTATCTTTGACAGGCGAGTGTCTGGCAGAAGGAACATAGTACCCGCACAACGAATATGTGTCTGCATCAGGATAGTGTCAATGCTGGGGATACCAGATCTGTCAAGGACAGTGGTATCTGGAAACCTGTCTTGCCAAATGATGTTTATAACTTTTCTGAGACAAGTTGTGTGAAAGTGATTGAGTGTTCTCAAATGACTTCTATATATAGTTCATGTTTCACTAGTTCATACATCAATGGAAGTACCACTGCTCTGTAAACTTTCAGCTTAGTCCGTAGGTTAATGTCATGTCTACGTCAAACATTTGTGTACAATCTGCCGAAAGCGCTTATTGCCTTGGCGATCCTTGCATACACGTCAACATCAACGTTGGCATTTTGTGACTACATACTGCCTAGGTATGTGAATGTATTCACACTTTCAGTGCTACACCATTTACCTTTATGTTGGGTTCGAGATAGCTGTTGCCAGGTGCTGGTTGTAACATGACTTATGCTTTCTCTGTGTTATTAGTAAACCCAAAGTTGGTATAGGTTTTGTGGAATATGTCTATACTATATTGTAAACCAACCTCAGAGTTGGCATTTAGGGCAAATCGGAGACGTCGAAGGATACGCAATTTTCCATCTATACGATATATGATGTTTATTCCCAAGTCTAGATCTCTGAAAGCATCATCCAACATGATGCTAAATAGGGTAGGTGCTAATAACATCCTTGTTTTACTCAATTTGAGACAGGAATTGTTTAAGATAACGCGCGATCATCCTGTACTCTAACTTGCAATCCATCATGTAATTGCTACACCATTGATATATATTTCTGTGGGCATGCATATTTTGCTAGAATCTTCCACAGCCCCTCTCTACATAATGTGTCAAATGCGTTTGTCAAGTCTATGAATGATGTGTACAGGTCACAGTGTTATTCTTGACATCTTACTTGTAGTTGTCTTTCAGCAAAGATCATATCAGTTGTTCCATGTTCTTTTCTGAAACCACATTGTATTTCTGGTAGTAACCCCTCATTAATATTAGAGGTGCGACGGTTTAAAAAGATTCTAGCAAATATCGTGGCTAATAGCTTATTGATAACCTTTTCATTGATTGATGATGGGTTATACAAAATGTACTCAGTGTTAGAACACTAGCTGCAGAATTGTATCTTTCTCTACGATTAATTGCGTTTAATTTGTATTGAGTGGAAAAGATCCTGATGAGGTCGGACCATATAACGTGTTAAGTGCACCATATACGTTTCTCAAATCGTTGGTATCTGCAAATCTTTGTATCTCATCTGCTTTCTTATTCTGTCATGAGTCCCTCATATGGCGTAGTTTATTTAGAATTATTTTCCGTTTGCAAATGAGTGCTTTTTTAGACGTTGGTTTTTGAATATTTTAAGTATGCTTTGATGGCTTGAATGCCTGGATGAACTGCCTGGATGACTTCCGGTTGCCGTAATGTGACGACGTGTTTCAACAATAGATTTAGAAATAGTGTCAAAAACATTAAAACATACCCTGGTGCAGATATCAACTCTGACCATAATCCAGTGCTGTGCAAAATAAATATCAAACTTAAAAAGATAGTAAATAGAGGAGTCCAAGAACCACAGATAGACGCATCAGCACTAAAACAACCAGACATACAACAAAAATACCTTGTAGATGTAAGGAATAGATATGAAAATCTAATGATAGAGTGCATGGAACAATACAGAAGGGAAAATGCAGAGGGGAAAATATACATTAAATGGGACAGCCTAAGGAAAAGTATTCAAACATCAAGTGAAAATTTACCAATAAGAAATACCAAGAAAAAACAAACATGGATGACACATGAAATATTAGAGAAAATGACAGAAAGAAAGAAAACTAAAATACGCCAAAATACTCAATTATAGACAAGGAGATACGTAACATGTGCAGAACAGCGAAAACACAATGGCTAGAAACAAAATGCAGTGAAATAGAGGAGATGTCCATACAACAGAAGACAAAATTAATGCATAAGGAGATAAGGCTGATCACAAATAAGAACAATCCTATAAATGTGGGTGGTTGCATTAAAGATAAAAATGGTAAAATAGTATTTGATAAAACAGAAGCACTCACAAGATCGGCAGATTATGTAACATAACTGTTTGACGACCAACGGAACAAAATACCAACAATACACAACAATGATGGACCAGCAATACTGAAATCAGAAGTAGAATATGCAATAAATTATTTAACATAATAAAAATTCTAAATGAGTTTGGTGTAGATACTATCACAGAAATTTGCAATGACATATACGAAACAGGCCATATACCTAAAGACCTAACATCATCCATATTCATACCACTACCTAAGAAACCCAGGGTTGTGGACTGTACAGAATATAGAACAATAAGTCTATTGAGCCATCTAACTAAAATACTTCTCAAGATAATACATGAACGAATTCAGAACAAGATAGACATGGAGTTCGGTGAAGAACAATTCGGTTTTAGGAAAAACAAAGGAACCAGAGAAGCTATACTGAGTATCCGGCTAGTGATAGATAATATATAGAAGTCCAAAAAAGTATCTATATTTGCTTCATAAACTACAGCAATGCCTTTGACAGAGTCCAACATGAAAAATTAATCAAATGTCTTCAAGAAATAGGCATAGATGGAAAAGACATCAGACTGATTGGAAATATATATTGGGAACAAACTGCATCAATAAGGTGTGAAAACAGCTAATCTCCATACATAGAAATCAGAAGAGGGGTAAGACAAGGCTGCATTTGATCACCAAGCATATTTAATATCTACACAGAGAATATCTTTAAAAATATAGAAGAAATGTCAGGACTCAATATCAATGGGATAATAATAAACAACCTTAGATATGCAGATGACACTGTTCTTTTAGCAGACAGTGAACATGAACTACAAAGACTAATAGATCAAGTCAATAAATCAAGTAATGAATATGGACTGGATATAACTATTCAAAAAACAAAAACCATGATAATCAGCAAAGATACAGAAGAACAGGAGGTAAACATAAACATACATGGAGAGAAACTACAACAAGTAAAACAGTATCAATATCTTGGACACATAGTCACAAATGATGGCAGATGTGAAACAGAAGTTAAAAGGAGAATAGGAATGGCTAAAAGTACCTTCAATGACACGAGGAAATTATTAATATCTAAACAAATTACAAACACGTTAAAAATGAGAATTATAAAATGCTACATCTATTCCATATTAATGTATGGCACACAAACATGGACAATAAATAAACAATTAGAAGACAAAATTGATGCCTTTGAGATGTGGGCATATAGAAATATAGGGAGACCATCATGGAAAGAGAAGAAAACAAATAAAGAGGTGCTAAAGACACTTAATATGAAGAAAGAATTACTAAGAGAAATAAAGATCATGCAAATAAAATAATTTGGACACATTAAAAGACATGACACTATATTGAAGACCTTACTTGAGGGTAAAGTCTAAGGGAAGCGAGCAAGAGGTAGGCAGAGATACAAGTGGGAGAGTAACATTACACGATGGACAGGTTACAGTCTAGCAGAGTGCTCCACCAAGACAAGAGACAGGAGGTGTTGGAGATACGTTGCAGCAAACTTTCGTTGCGGAGACGACATTTAATGATGATGAAGTATGCTTTGAGAAATGTGGTGTTTGTCTGCCAACATTTTAAAAATTGTATTATCATTCGCATCAAACCAGTCATTTTGTTTCTTGGTAGAATGGCCTAGTTCTACCGTAGCAGTGTCGTATAGTTGCTTGCTCCAATATGTCCAGTTCGTAAGCACATCGTGTTCTAGTAGTAAAGATTTGAGACATTCATGCAGAGTAGAGGCTAAGGAATGTTGTGTGTTTACATTTGATAGTTATCTTGTAATAGTATCAACATGTCCGAATTCCCAACCTCTTGGGAGTTGTACCGTAATATGAGAGTAGAGAATATCGCACATTCTTTGTGGGATAATAGAGAAGTGGACAGACCGGGACACATTAGGACCACTGAAAGCAGAGGGTAGCAATTAACGATGATTGATATCATATAATGAATCTTGACCCGTCTGTCCGAAAATGTTAATGGCAACATGGATTTACAAAGGGCCGAACACGCCCAAATTATACACCGCAGTCAACATTGCCGGCGGTAACAGAACACAGAGAAATCACCGGATTAGATTCAGACACTTTTAAGTACGTATCGGGATGGATAGGGTGATTGTTATGTGAATGAACGCATAGATTGGTTGAAAGAGGTGAGTTGGGGGAAATGAGTTTTTAGTTAGTTGGGGGAGTTAGATCAGTTTTGGGGGTAGTCAGTTTTGGGTTTTGAAATCAGTAGAAGTTGAGTTTTGGATTTCGGAGCGCACAGTTGTGCTCGGGACAAGAAGTCGAGACTTGGAGTTGAGAGTGCACGGTTGTGCTCGGAACTGGGGAGTCTGAGTTTGGGCCAGCGCCGGACGTGTGCCCGAAGAAGGAGAATCTGTATTTACAGAATAGATCCATACTGTTGGATACGCTTATTTTTATTTGAAGATCCAGAATATTTGGATACACATATTTTGTTGAAAGATTCCAGCAAAATTGGATACACATATTTTGTTGATAGAGTCTAGAATACTGGATACACACATTTTGACAGAGTCCAGGTTATTAGATACAAGTATTTTGTAGAAAGATTCCAGAATATGGGATACACATATTGTTGATAGATTCCAGAATTATTGGACTGTCATATCTGCATTCAGAATTGATATGATGTTTACTTACTTTATTTGACGAATGTAGTAAATAAAGTTCACTATATGGGAATTTGGAGTTACAGAGTTGCAACGTTGTTTCATGTATGTTACCTTGGATATAACGAGTAAAGAATCTTTACACGCTACAACAATCTGACGTCTATACGTTTATTTGTTTTGCTTCCCTGTGGGCGTCTGGCAGGCTGGATGCCAATTATTAATTGTGACACAATAAGACTATGGTCAGTCCAGCAGTCTGCACCACGCATGTATTTTGTCACTCGAACATATTGGCGGTCCTTTATTCTTACAATTATATAATATCTAAGATGTCAGTGTTTTGATCGAGGGTGCATCCAGGAGGTCCGGTTTCGGATTGTGAGTCGAACTATGGTGTTGTTAATGAGGAGGTCATGTTTGCCACATGTTTGTAACAGACGAAGTCCATTACTGTTGCACTGACCCACTCCATATTTCCCTATTTTACCCACCCTTGTATTGAAATATTCAAGGAGTATGAGCTTATCAGTTTTTGGAACTGCAGTGATAGTCGCATTAAGTTCATCAGATAGGGAATCTTTAAATTCTTCTGGATTTGTCAGCGTTGGTGTATACACACTGATGATAGTTGCGTATTTCTTACCATAGAGCAGGGGAACTTGTACCGTAATGGGGCAATTATTTATTGCTTTTGGTGGGAATGCTAATTTGCCAATGAGCGTTGTTTTAATAGTGACGACTACTACAGCTTCACACATGTCCTCAATTTCTCTTCCGTTGCAAAAGAATGTATAGTCTGCAACTCTTTCGTAGAGGTGACCGACTTCAGCAATGCGTGTTTCACTCAAGGTTCTATGTAAATATGGTACCTTGCTAACTCTCTCCCAATCAGGGCAGTTCGTCGAATAGGTCTATTTGTAGTAGATTCATTAAAGTAATTGTCGATGAGTAGCGTACATTCCATGCTCCTAGAATCAATTGGAAAAAAATTTCCCATCGGGTGAATTTTCGTGCTTGTGGAAATGATTTCCACTGGGAGTCTTGATTAAAGTGAGGAGAAATTGTGCAAATCGTCGACCTCACTCTCTTGTCGGTGTCGGACCTCATTTTAAGCCAGTGGCAAGGCGAATAGAGACGACTGAAAGTGAAGAACCATGCAGTGGATGACCATGGTTTTCTATGTGTCTCACCAAACACGATGCGGTCCACGCCTATATTACCCGGTGGATGGATAAACAATCGTACCTCACACGCGTAAATTATCTGAATATCAGGCTTGACATGTAGTGGTTATACACGACTGGTATACTTTCTGAAATAGTCTCAGCATGACATGGCCAACGTTATGACTGCATAACAGGCTGTCAGTCGAGCGTGGACCCAGAACACGCTTCAGACAGTCCACTGGTGCTGTGTTCACACAACACGTTAGGCCTACTGTAGCTACATAACGAGCGATTCAATGTGTTGTTGATACTGAAATAAATTAGCTCATCACATAAACTTCAAAATTATTAAATAAAATCACTCGTTTATACTCGAATAGAAATATAATTTTGTTACCGCCACAACTAGTCAGTTCTAGAAATCACACTTGTTGTTAGCCAACAACTATGATAATAACGCAAATTTTGAATACAGTAGCACAAATGACAATGGAAAATCAAATAATTATAAAAGGGCAGACTGGAAAATGTACCAGCATTTAACCAGTGTTCTAGCTAAGGACATGAACTTGGACAAAGACATCAATAGAGCAGTGAGTGAATTTAATAGATGTATACTACATGCTGCTAGTAAAACCATACCCAGGGGGGCACGCAAAAACTACAAACCCTACTGGAATGATGAACTGGAAAAGCTACAAAATGAGATGGAAACATCTAGACAGCAGGCTGAGAACAGACCTAGGCAAGAACATCACAACAAATATCAGCAAACAAAGGCTAAATTTCAAAGAGCCAAGTTACAAGCCAGACGGAGCAGCTGGAAAGAAAAAACAGAGTCGCTGAACCTAGAAAGAGATACTAGGAAATTATGGAAACTTGTAAAACAACTAAATGATGAAGGTACAGGGAGAAATACCAGGATCACACTTTATAAAGATAGAGACATTTTAACAGGTAAACATGCAGCTGATTACTTTGCAGATTCCTTTGCAGAAGACAATAACGTCAAAGTCAGCCCAGACAAACAACAGGAGGTTCGAGAGAACCAGCAAAACATTGGACAAGGTGAACCTATACCTGAAGTCATGGAGGCACCAATCACAATGAGAGAACTGGAGCATGCAATATCCAAATTGAAAATGAAAAAGTCCCCTGGAGCTGATGGAGTGTCCAATGAAATGATTAGAAACCTGGGAATTGCAGCAAGAGCAAAGCTACTACAGATCTTTAACACAAGCTGGTCCACAGGTAATGTACCACAGGCGTGGAGAGAAGCAATAATGATACCACTCCTCAAATCAGGAAAAGATAGCAACATAGTCTCCAACTACAGACCCATCAGCCTCACAAGCTGTCTATGCAAAACAATGGAACGCATTATCAATCTTAGGATGCAGTGGTACCTTGAAAGTGGAAACCTTCTGGTATCACAGCAAGCAGGTTTCAGACAGTGCTACTCTACTGAAGATCAGGCAACCTACCTCTCCCAAGAGATTGAGGATGCCTTCCAAGAAAAGAAACTGGTACTAGCAGCATGGATAGACCTCAGGAAAGCATTTGATAAGGTCTGGAAAGAAGGGCTCCTAAAGAAATTGCGAAATTGCAGGGTTAGCTCAAGAATGTACAAATGGGTAAAAGCATACCTGCATAATAGAAGAGCCAGGGTACAATTAGATGGTCGCAAGAGCAAGAAGGTTCTACTGCGTCATGGAGTCCCCCAGGGAGGAGTCCTGTCACCCACACTTTTCTTGGTTTACATCAATGACCTAGTTGCTGAACTACCACATGGGATCAAAGTGGCAATGTATGCTGACGACCTGGTGATCTGGTGCACGGAAGAACATGCAACAGTGGCCACTAAACAAATACAAAGAGCTATCGATGCCCTAACATTATGGGCAAATAGATGGTGCGTCAGCATTAACACAGATAAGTGCAGCACTACACTCTTTACCCTCTCACCAAAACAAAAAGCTGGTCATATCAAGATAGATGGAGAGCTCTTGAAAGAAGACAAACAACCCACATACCTCGGAGTTACTTTTGATGATAAGCTGACATGGAAGCAGCACATAAACAAAGCAACAACAAAAGCCAGGAGGAAGTTAGCTATCCTTAGAAAACTAAGTGGAACCACATGGGGAGCCAGTGGAAATATACTCAGTAAAGTTTACCAGCAAGGCATAAGACCACACCTGGAATATGGTTCAGCTGCGTGGTGTCCTGCATCAAACACCACATTACAAGATCTAGATAAAGTGCAAAACCAGGCACTTAGAATAATGTTGGGAGCAATGAAATCAACACCCATAGCAGAGATGCAGAAAATGGGAAGAATGCAAACACTTGGCGAACGAAGAGACACAAAAGTACTAATTCAAGCAGAAAAGTTTCAGTGTATGCCAAGTCATCCAATGAAGGAAAGATTCCAAAATCTAGCAATGGGGCGACTGAAAAGGAGCAGCTTTATCCATCAAGCTAAACGACTCCGTAGACAACTTACAGACCTACCTGAAGTTGACAGCCCCTTAAGGTCTGTACCAGAACAAACCCCGTGGAGTGAAAGCCATGGAATGCCAATATACATTCAGACCCATGTGAAAGGAATACTAAGCGAGGACGAACAGAACAGTGTGCAGCGAAGGACAGTCACCCTCAGTTTCCTGGATGAGGAATATCCACAAGATATATGGGTCAGAGTGTACACAGATGGGTCAGCACAGAATGCTGTGAGGAATGGAGGTGCAGGTGTATATATAGAATATCCACACAAGCCTAGAGATACAATCAGAACACCAACAGGAAAATTCTGCAATAATTATGATGCAGAAATCCAGGCAATTAGTGTGGCAGCTAAAAAACTGCTGAACTCCAACTCTGGCCTACAGCCTGTGGTATTCCTGACTGATGCAAGGTCAGTGCTTCAAGCTCTCCAGTCTGGAAAACTAACAGACTTAAAAAAACTACTTAGCGAATTGTCTTACCAGTATAGGATAACCATGCAGTGGATACCCTCTCACTGTGGAATACCAGGAAATGAAAAAGCAGACCAACTGGCTAAAGAAGGTGCTGCCGAAGACCAACCAGATATACCAATCACCTACCATCAGAAAAAACAGATGATCAAGTCAATAAGAAAGCCACAAACACCAACACAAGATGACTATCACATTATGAACAGACCAGAACAAGTTATAATTCTACGTCTCAGAACAGGACACAACCGACTCCGCAGTCACATGTATACAAAGTTCAAGATTGGCAACACGGCCATGTGTACATGTGGACAGGCAGCACAGAGTGCCAGACATATACTTCAAGAGTGTTCTGAGCATGAAACTCTGAGGCAGACATATTGGCCAGAGGAAACAACACTGGAATCAAAGCTCTATGGGACACTGTATGAACTACAAAAGACAGTGAGTTTTATTAAGGAGACAGAATTACAGATATAGACATGTTTCAAGTGAACGAAAGAAGAAGAAGAAATACAATATTTGCGTGACGTAGAACACGATAGAAAACATCGGCTCTCTAAAGGTACAACAAAAACATGGACTTGCTGGTCAGCGAACTAAAGATTAAACGTTAGGCAACCTCGGCTCCCTAAGGAAGAATTAAAACCTGGACGTGCTGGTCAGCGAACTAATGATTTAAGTTAGACAACCCCGGCTGTCTAAGTAAACGTTTTTTTTACAAAAGATGCAAAATAAATGTCTGTCAATCTTACCTGGTGCTGCCAATGAACTTGTCGCCATAACAAATAAGATAACTGCTAAAATACACGCCCACTTTGCCATGATGAAGGTAGAAAATCTATATAAACAAGACCCAAGATGGTGACATGTTAAAATATTTAAAACGTTAATTGAAGAGTATCAACTACAGCACATCGCTGTTTAACTATTGTTGTGTTTAAATACATTAAACAGCATTCGGAACAGCAGGATCACCACTTGTTAAGATTAGTGTATATGCATTATATATATATATATATATATATTAGCTTATCTTTAGTTCTGTATCTATTTCTATATGGCTGTGAGACCAGGAGTGTAACTGCGGACTTAGAGTGAAGAATCAAGTTGTTTAAAAACAAATAATTATACACGTGTGTTGGGTATCTGTTACTGAGAACATAAGAACAATGTATTTGTGACATAATTAATATATAGATGATGATAATGATAGTGATGTTGTTCCTCCTTCGCTAGCGAACATAAGCATGGCATGAAAAACATTAAATGCGATGGGGAAAAAATAATAATTGAAACTGGTAATTAACAAATTTGGTTTGTGAGTTCGTAGATGCCCGATGAGTCCGATTCGTGCACGGAAAATTCCATTACAGTGCATGCAGGAGAGCTGAAGGTTCGGGGTAGGAGAATTTACGGATTTAGCCTTTCGATTCTTGCGCTTGTGGATTGCACACAATGTTCTTTCTTTTTTTTCAAATTCCGTTATGCCAGCAGTGATCTAGGTGTGCCAGGCTGAGCGATCAAGTGCTGTTTTCTTCCAGGAGCTAGGATCGATGCTGCAGTGCTTGAGAGAGCTTTTTTAGGTGATCCATGAAGCGTTTTTTCCGCCCTCCACTTGAACGTTTACCTTTGAACAGCTACCCATAGAATAATCTATTTGGAAGCCGCTTGTCTGGCATACGGACGATACAAATTAATATATTATTGGATCCAGAAAACTACTGATAACAATCTTGAAATTTTATCAGCTCTGGTTGTACGGACACATGATACGATATGCATCGATGACAGAAGATGTTCTTCAAGGTGCATGAAAGGGATGAAGAACGGTGTCACATTGATATATTTGTTGCAAAAGATCTCACATGTGCCCATCTCTATCCTCTACTATCATTAAGAGTTTAGAAATTTCACAACCTATCCAGTTCTGGAAAAGTATACTATCCAACTATGTCTTCTTCTGTCCACCTCGCCCTTCGACCCTGACGGGTAATGGGGTTTATTATTATATTATTATTATGGAGTATTTAGACATAAGTACGAGAATACATCCAAACGCATTGCAGAGCAACGTGCACGATAATCTTTCACGACAACATTTGACGAGATGCGGTAGAGAAGCTAACCACTCTGCCACCGAAGCCAAATTCAACATATTTGCTGCGATTAGAATTTTCGATGGAACGTGGATATATATGATAAGGAAAATCTGAGCCCGCTGTTAGAACTAGTATAAACAAATTTGGAACTTTCAACATAGCCATTCATTGTTCAGATGTTCAACAACCAAATAATTGTTCTGCTGTAGTCCCACCTATTATTCAGATAAATTATTCAGAAATGTAAATGACTACAAAATGATGAGCTAAATAAACTGTCCTAGAGAAAAACAGTGGAAGAAGAACTCTACAGACATATGTAAGTGTTGAAAACATAATCAAGTTTCTAGAAGAGAGACAATTACATATACACGCACATTTCAAGTTTCTAGAAGAGAGACAAAACTTCATATTTTTTTTACCGCTACCTAAGAAGCCCAGGGCGGTGGAAAGTATGTAACATAGAACAATCAGTTTGATGAGTCACATAACCATAATAATGACTACAGAAGACAATACGTTACAGAATTAAAACAAGATAGATTGCGGTCGGTAGAAAAGGAAATTCGGTTCTAGAAAAAACAAGAGAACAAGAGAAGTTATACTTAGTACCAGGCTATTCACGAATAAATATATAGAATACCAAATAAGTATAAATGTATATGCATATATATATATATATATATATATATATATATATATATATATATATATATATATATATATATATATATATATATATATATATATATATATATATATATATATAAACATACTTCAGGGCTGCATCAAGACATTTGACAGAGCACAATATGTAAATTTAATTGAATATCTTCGAAAAATAGTCATAGATGGAATAGACATCAGACTGATTAGAAATATATATTTGGAATAAATTTCTTCAATAATCTGTGAAAACAGCTACTCAATATACATAGAGGTAAATATTAGCGTAAGACAATGATGCATTTTATCACTAATATGTACGTACTGCCGAAAACTCAAATACAGCAGGTAGATCCAGGAATGGGGTAGTAAAGTTTTGCTAATACTTAATAATACATAATGACGCACACAAATCGACGTTTCGACCAAAAGTCCTTTACCAAGACAAACAATTGAAACAAAATTAAACCGTATAACAGAAAACGAACAGTAATGACATTGACGGTCACATTGGTATGAGTAGTATGAATTGACCGGAAAAGGCGAAATGACACCGTATCAGGAAAATATAAAAATAACAACAAACTGTGATTCGAATCAAACAGAAACTATTGATCGACTGAAGTCATACATGAGACATGCGCTCATTAATTCTGTCATCTGTAAGAGTGCGATATTGGTAAATGTAGCGGTTCTCAAGCGTCAGACGGGTCCTGTCGCAAGAGAAGCACGACTTAATGATCATAACCTGAATATCCTGGGCGCCCCGATGGCCAGTGCCATTGGAGTGGACGTCAACAAGCAAACCCATATGGTTTTTTTATGCTATACAGATGTTCGCAGAATCGTTCTGCGAGCCTCCTTCCAGTTTCACCTATATATGTCATGGCGCAACGCTTGCATATGATGGCATAGATGACGTTGCGGGACACACATGTGAAGCTCTCATCAATGGTGAAGGACGCTTTAGGGAATGTGACAGACCGGCTCTGGGTGACATAGGCACAAGTGTAGTATTTGCTGCGTTTGCATCTGATAATACCAAAACGATTAGGAGCGTAGGCTGGAGGGGGCTCCGGATCAGTAGATCACTGAGGTTCTTGTCACGTCTTTTTGCAAATAGAGGGGAGTTTCAGAACACTTCCTACGTCTACGGATCAGACTGGAAAAGGGTAAGGTGACGAAGCAGTGCATGGCGAACGGCAGTGCTATGGGGGTGGAAAAGGAAAATGAGCGTCGAGGAAATTTAGACGAGGAAAACTTCCGAGTGGTGGAGAGGATGTCCTGACTAGAGAGACTGCACACTCAAAAAAGGGCAGACCTGAGGACAGTATCAGGGTGCGGGCGACAGCGGAAGAAAGCTGTCATCTCGTAGGTCTTCTCGATGAAATCATCCTCGTAACTGCACAAGCGACGAAGAAGTTAGGAGAATGGAAGGGAATCATGACATGCAGATGGATGAAAAGAGGTGTATAGAAGAAAGCTATGAGCATCAGTCGGTTTGTAGTGTACCGATGTGCTAAGACAGAGGGGTTGAATTGTGATATACATATAAATGACATATCGGCCGGCTTGTCGACCGGCTTGATGACAATGTCGTCACGGCTGCGAAGTTGCTTAAGAGCACGGGCCTCGGCCGGAGAGATGTTAGTACATCTAATCTGGGTGAAATTGAGACGTTCGTTGTAACGTTTTCTATCATCTATGTAGCGGTCCAGAGTCCGAGATGCGTCAGATGGAGGAGTCCAGTCATGCTTGCACGCAGCATGCTATAGAGCTTTCTTCTATGCAACTCTTCTCATCCCTCTGCCAGTCGTGATTCCCTTCCATTCTCCAAACTTCTATGGCGCTTGTGCAGCTACGAGGACGACTTCATCGAGAAGGCTTACGAGATGATAGCTTTCTTCCGCTGTCGCATGTACCCTAAGATTGTCCTCAGGTCTGCCTTCTTCGAGTGTGCAGTCTCTCCCCTCAGGAGACCCTCTTGACCACTCGGAAGTCTTCCTCGTATAACCGGACTAAGTTTGTTCTCACTTTCAACCCCTATAGCGCTGCCATTCGCCATACACTGCTTCATTACCTTCCCATTTTCCAGTCTGGCCCCGAGACGCGGGAAATGTTCTGTAACCCTCCTCTTGTTGCTTACAGACGTGACAAGAACCTTAGGGATCTACTGGGCCGGAGTCCCCTCCAACCTAACATTGTTGGCACCATCAGTTGCAAACTCAGCTAATGCTACACTTGTGCCTATGTCACACTGTTTCGGTCTGTCACACTCCCTGAAGCCACCTTCACCATTGAAGAGAGCTTAACATCTGTACAGCATAAAAAACCATGATTTTGCCTGATGATCCACTGTAATGGCACGTGCCTTCGGGGCGCCAGAGACTTTCAGGTTACGGCCATTATGTAGTGCTTTTCTGACAACCAGGCCCGCCTGACGCTTGAGAACCGCTACATTTATCAATATCGCAGTCTTAAACCCGACCGCTTTAATGAGCGCCTGCTCTAGTCGATCAATAGTTTCTGTTTGTTTCGTGTCACATGTTTGTGGTCATTTTTTTGTATTTTCCTTGTCCGCTGTCATTTCACTTCTTCTGGTCAATCCATACTACTCATACCAATGTGACCGTCAATGTCATTACTATTCGTTTTCTGTTATATGTTTTCACTGTTTCAATTGTTTGTCTTAATAAAGGCCTTTTGGTTGAAACGTCGATTTGAGGGTGTCATCATGTGTGTTATTAAGTATTAAAAAACTTTTTTTTACCATATTCCTGGATCTACCTGTCGCATTTTATCACCAAGACTAATTCATATATAGCAAGAGACATATATTTAAACATATAGAAGGATTGCGATTTTTCAAGATTAGTGGGGGGGGGGGGGGGCAAACAACCTGAGATATGCAGATGGCACTGTTCATTTAACAGAAAGTGAACATGAACTACTTAGAGTAACATATCGATAAATGTAGTCGATAAATTAAGTATGGAATATTGATTAGATATAAACAACGAAAAAAGAAAAACGATAATAATAAGCAGTCACAGAACAAGTGCTAAACATGCAAATACATGAAGAGAAACTACAAGTAGAAGATTATCAATATATTTAACATGTATCTGGAATCATGAGATGTGTGAAACAGAAGTTAAAAGGAGAATTATTTCATTCATTAGTTGCCATGTCGGCTGGCACAGGCGACCATGGCTCTCCACAGCTATCTATTTCATTATTATTTATAAGAATAGTTGTTGTTTCCCTGCCGTGCCAGGTTCATTTTTCTGATGTTGTTTTTGCTTGCACTATTCTGCTTCTTATTTCTGTTGAACTTCTTCCATCTGCTGCAATTGATGTACCTAAATAATTTAATAGGTGTACCTATTTTAATACTATTTTATTCACTTTGTTATTGCAAGTTGTATTATTTTGTTTCTTCGAAATAACCATTAATTCTTTTTTCTTGATACTTAAAAAGAGGCTTTTCTCTTTACTTTATGTGACTACTACATGAATTAATTCTTGAATGTCTTCCTCACTTTTATCAATCAGAAAAGTGTGATCCGCGTATCTCAAATAATTTATTTTATGTCCGCCCACTGATATTTCTGGGATAGGAACTATTGCATGCATTGTTTTCGCTGTATAAAGAGAACCGGTCTGTTGAAAATAAAAAGAGAATATGAATAGATAAAAGTATTTTCAATAACATAACGAAAATATCAACATCTAATTAAATTACAAAAAAGATAAAAACAACAATTATTAAATACTAAAATCAATTTTATATTAATATAGGTCTGTGGCTCAGAAACATGGACAATAAAGAAACAATTATAAGACAGAATACATGCCTTTGAGATGTGGATATGTAGAAGTACATAGGTAACACAAAGGGACGAGAAGAAAACAAATAAAAAGGTTCTAACACTACTTTGTATTAAGAATACGTTAATAAAGGAAATACAGATCAAGCAAACAAAATGCTTTAGAAATATTAAAATACATGACACATTATTGAAAACCTTACTTGATGGTAAAGTTGAGGGGAAGCCAGCAAGAGGTAGACAGAGATACAAGTGGAGGAGTAACATCATGAGGTTGGCAGGTTACAGTCTAGCAGAGTGAACCACCAAGCCAAGAGAAAGTAGATGTTGGAGGTCTGTTACAGCCAACTTACATTGCGGAGACGGCACTAAATGATGATGAACAACAACATACACGTTTAACATAAATGTTACAGGCGACACATAAACATAATCTTACCGATGTCTTGCCTTGGTTGTCTGATCGTGCCTCGGATGATCTTGAAATGTTAGGCACAAACAACTCTAGTTATATACCATTTCCCAACAGATGAATGATCCATATATTTACGTATAATAACATCAATTGTTTCTTTTATTCTTTGAGTTAACGACCACATCAAATTGAGAACAATTCGTAATCGTCTTTCCGGTAATTGGACACGACCGTCAGAATGAGAGATTTGAGTAAATGCGATTACTGTAAACAATTAATATCAAGTATCGATATTGTGTTATCCCTGCAACCCTGAATTGGTAAAATGCAGTATTGACAGTTTTTGGTTTTTTTTGGACATATATTTTGTTTGCAAAATATATGTTCTTCTAGCAAAGCCTATTTAAATAACTCTAATATTCATTAGGATTTTGACTTTATCTTACAAGAATTGGTTTTTTTTTTTTTAAAGTGAAAATAGTTTATGCGTAGTTTATTTAAAATGTATATAGCACTAATATACGTCTGTCTTTTTTGCCGCATCATGGTTTGAACATAGCATTGACTTTTGTTGTATTGATGGATTGTCTGCATATATGTCTGCATCCCTAGCTCTATTGTTTGTCTATTCTCCAATTGTTTGTTTGTCGTATTCACTGATTTCCTGCATGACTGTCTGCCACGCTCTATTGTCTGTCTATTTAATTTTCTTATGTATGTTTGTCAGGTCGACGTCTATTCCCATTGTTATTTAAATTATTGCATGCACATATAAGTGTACATCTATGTGAATAGTTGCATGTATATTTATGTGATTGTATAGAACGAGCGGTGGTCATCACAAATATTCTTGAAAGTCGCTGGGGCAGGATTTTCTCAGTGACCTCAATTATTTGTATAGTTAATCGGTCCAACATAACCCGCAAGTACTTCATTGTGATGGGTCTCTCCATGAGATCCTCTCTAAAAGTAACCGATGGCGTGGACGTGTTTACTGTATGATTATTTAGGAAAAACCATCTTATCGATGCTTTTTAAAGATTAACAAATGCTCCAGAATTATTGCACCACTTCCATATACGATCAAGCTCTCTTTGCAAATTTCTTGCAACCGTTTCTCTATCTCTGACATGCATATTATACCGAGATGTCATCAACATAGGACATAGTAGTTCTCACCGGAGCTGCCTCTTTACCGAGATGTCATCAACATAGGACATAGTAGTTCTCACCGGTCCTGCCTCTTTACCGAGATGTCATCAACATAGGACATAGTAGTTCTCACCGGTCCTGCCTCTTTACCGAGATGTCATCAACATAGGACACAGTAGTTCTCACCGGTCCTGCCTCTTTACCGAGATGTCATCAACATAGGACATAGTAGTTCTCACCGGTCCTGCCTCTTTACCGAGATCTCATCAACATAGGACATAGTAGTTCTCACCGGTCCTGCCTCTTTACCGAGATGTCATCAACATAGTACATAGTAGTTCTCACCGGTCCTTCCTCTTTACCGAGATGTCATCAACATAGGACACAGTAGTTCTCACCGGTCCTGCCTCTTTACCTAGATGTCATCAACATAGTACATAGTAGTTCTCACCGGTCCTGCCTCTTTACCGAGATGTCATCAACATAGGACATAGTGGTTCTCACCGGTCCTGCCTCTTTACCTAGATGTCATCAACATAGGACATAGTGGTTCTCACCGGTCCTGCCTCTTTACCTAGATGTCATCAACATAGTACATAGTTCTCCTCGGTCATGTAATCTGACTGCTTGCTATTTGAACTGTATATGCATTAAATAATTTTGGGGACAGAGCTGACCCTTGTGGTAGTCCCGGGTTCATGACTGTTGGTGCTGAAGACCAACTCCCAAATTTAAGAACAACATGTCTCTAAAAAAATGAAGGACAGTCTCCCTAACAATAAAACTTATTTGGAGAGTTGCAACATTATGGTCATCAAGAATTCCAAAGGCACTCTGTTATAATCATCTATCACGTCTCTTGCTACCGTGCATGTCTCTATTTGTTCGCCAAAATTTAAACATTCTTAAGCGAATACGGCGACGTTTGGCCAAGTCTTCTTACCTGGACGATAGCCTCCCAACGTTGAGGGTAGTATATTATTCATCTCTAGATGTACGTACACTTTCCAGGCACCATAACTTGTAGAAGCAGATACAGTACCGACTGCTGCATTGAAGGTCGCCACAACCTTGATAACACTGATCCCTCTTTTAGTCTGCTGAATCATATTTGTGATGTGTTTCACAGATTATCCCACAATATGTAAGGACCTTTTCTCTTTCAATGAATGAGCCCATGCAACTGATAGCTGGCAGTATTTCATTGACAATATTATTATTCAATGTCCCAAGCATTGACACCACGTCTGCCAAAGATACTTCTCTATGGTGAGCTAGAGAAGGGTATGCGATCTCAAGGTGGCCAAAGGAAGCGCTACAAGGACTCGTTAAAGGACTCACTGAAAGCCTTTGAAATAGACCACGATACGTGGGAAGAACTTGCACAAAATAGATCTACATGGCGTTCTAAAATAAAAAAAGAGCGCATCATCTTGTGAAAAGAAGAGAAATGCAGCAGCTCAACAGCGGAGAGCAGCTAGAAAGTCACGGATAGACCAAGATCCGTCTACAGTCGTTATTCCATGTCCAAACTGTCCAATGACATTTAAAGCTCGAATAGGGCTCATTAGCCATCTACGAACTCATAATCAAGGACATAACTAAAATTGAATTTTTTAAAGTGGATGTAACAAATGGTCAACATCACTTGTGATGGACGGACAACAAACAATATTATTTAAGACGTACGAGACGACCTTAATTTCGAGGGATTGATCATAGCGTTGTATGTTCTACACCATATCGACAATCGATCTAGTACATTCTGTATACTATCAGCGATATCTGTTCTGTTCCTGCCCATGTTGTATAGTCGGACATCATCAACGTATGTTAGTACTCTGCAATTTCTTGATGTTTGCAATTGAGCAGCTTTTAAGGTGTACAACACCTTGGATAGAGGAGATCCTTGTGGCAGATCAGGTGATATTGTTTTGTTCTCAGACATCCATGATTCCTATGCCAGAGTAACCTTTGTACAAATTAGCACATTTGCTATCCAGCATATGATCCAGGGATGGATAAGGTGTTCCCTCAACATGTCGATAAGTTGAGTGTAATTAATTGTATTGTACGCATATTCTAGGTTTATCGATACAATTACAGATTCTTATTTATTTTGAAATCTAGCATAAACGTGATATTCAAGAACTGCTGCATGTGAGACTGTATCTCGTCTGGGTTTGTATGCACCTATGTTGTTTGGGAGATCGTCTTTGATCTCTAGTTTCCTGGTTATGCGTCTAGCGACAATTCATTCTAGAATTTTACCGTACACATTCTGCAGTGTGATAATGGGATAACCTGTGATGTCCGTATAATATATGCCTGGTTTTGACACGAGCAAAGATAGCTATGTAGCCATTCATCTGGTACCACTCCAGTTTTGAGACTCGCATTATTCTCGTCTGTCACCTTAACTAGCATATTCTCTCCAATGTCCTTGAGTAAGATGTACCTGATTCTATCCGGCCTGGAGCGCCATCGGGTGCATTCTTAATAGCTAGTTGCACTTCTTCAACATCTGCAAGCTGATCTTCTTTGGTCCTAAATTCCGCGATGCATGTCAGAGTATGCAGCATTTCTGTACGTTGATATAAGTCATCGTGATTATTTTCTTGAAGATATCTATCAAAGAAGGTTATGTCTTTCATCTCATCTGATGTCAATGTCTGCTCTGAGTCATCCTTCGCGCGTGGTCTAGGTTTGTTTCTGTTTTCCGCTTCATTAACCTATGTAGCTTCCAGAACTTGAGCAATGCTTTGTTCGCAATTACCGCCTCAGTAAACTTTTAAAACACATCTTCTTTGCTTCTTCGATAACTTGTTTAAAAGCATCGATTTTATTCTTCATTGCACTCTATACCTCCCTTCTGTCATTGAATGTGACGTGTGCCTGTTTTCTCTGGCGTTGTCAATCCTTGATCACTTGCTTTTTGAGTAGCCATTATGCCTCTTTCTCTTTACAGAATCATGGGAGCTGTTGAATAGTAGGTATCACCCATTTGCGTTCCCATGCCTTGTTCATCAAGTTGCGAAGCACTCACTCGTTCGTTCGCGAATATCTAAAAGTGTGGTGAATCTTGCTCAATCTTACATGCAGCCCTTACAAGAAACATATGACACATGGAACATGGTTACTCCCATAGTATTTAAGAGATGCCCATCTCGTATCTGTCGCTCCATGACATGACACCAGAGCGAGGTCAATGTTGGAATATGTCTGTATCTTTGGTTGCTAATCTAGTCTTACTCACGCAGTTCGGAAGAGTTAAGTCCGTCTTCAGTAAGGCTTGATTTAATGCCAGTCCCTTAGTATTTTTGATTGGGTTTTCCCAAGAGACACTGCGTGCATTGAAATCCCCGCAAAATAGTAGCATTTCTTCAGGGAGATGCTCTAGTTCGCTAATGAACTTCATATTGTTGGGCTTCCTATTGTCAGAGCAATTTCATATGTAGATGTTTCCTAAAACGATATCCCACCATCTATCCTTAATTATACCCATAATATTGATGTTTGATAAAACAATAACTATTATACACTGAAAAAAGCACAACTCATAATATTGATGACTGATACAAAATTGATTGTTATACGATGATCAAGAAATGTGATAGAAAAGTGTTATCCTCGGTGGCTGAATGATATTTAATACTGGATGTAGATACCACTCTGTATCTTTGAATGTTTATTTTTTTTATTAGCCCATTCATTGAATGGCATCTCCGTTGAATGTCATAAACGTTGTCTCTTGCCTTGGTGGTGCACTTTGCTGGACTGAAACCTGTCCACAAGATGTTTCTCTCACACTTTATCTAGTTTCCATGTCTTGCTCGCCACACCTCGACTTTGCCCTCAAATAAGGTGTCCAGCAAGGTGTCTTGTCGTTTAATATGTCAAAATACTTTATTTGTTTGATTTTATTTCCTTTTGATATCTATTTTTCATACGAAATGTTGTTAGAACATATTTGTACAGTTTCTTCTCTTTCCGTGAAGTCCTCTTTATTTTTCTATATGTTCACAGCTTAGTCATCCACTCTGTTTTCTAGAGCACGATTCACTAGCTTTGTCCTCAAATAAATGTTATTATCTGATTAACAGTCTAATGTATTAATGCCATCTGTGCATATGCTGTTATATTGTTGTTGTTTTTTAGACCCCATGAATTGCGAACAATTAGCTCTTACTTCATATGTGCATTGAGTTGGTTTTTCTGATTGTTTTTTCATACCCATGAGACTTCAGTGTTCGTCTTAGTGCAATGCCTATTGAAGGAGCCTTCATCTCAGATTGGGTCTATAATTGTATAGATGACATGCTATAAATCTTCCATAAGAGAGTCTCAATATAACGGCATGTTATCTACTAAGGTTTACTGTTGCATGGGTGGTTGTTTTCCTAGTGGGCCATTGGTGAGAACTACAGACGCAACCGCATGCGTTATGAAGTTATATTTGGTTAGACCCATACATTTATACTTTATATTTGTGTTGCATGTCCAGTTTTTATAAACGAATGAAATCCTTTGATCTTTGTAAGAATACGAATTATTGTTTATCGAGAAAAGAGAGCTTACCACTTCAGACAGTACGCCGGATAAAACCTTAAACTCGTCTATTTTGTGTTTGTGAGTACAAAATAGTTCAATTTCACGATTGCATCATGCTAATTGTATGAAACAAATCATGTGTAAATTATTAAGTCTTATAATTGTCTGAAGAATATCTTTGAAATGTGTTTTGACAAGTAGACTTTTAATATATGCATCGCACAAAATCGATAATTTAAATAAATGACTGTATTTTAATGAAAATGGTAATTCATATGGTCTAACCATTTCAAATGCATGAATACAATTTCAGGTGTATGTGCTATATAATTGCTAAGATACATCATATTGACGTTGGGCAATGCTAGTGTCACGTGCTACATAAATTATTATGTAGGGAGCTATGCGAAGGTAAACGTTCAAGTGGAGGGCAGAATCAGCGCTTCAAAGATCACCTAAACAGCTCTCTCAAGCACTGCAGCATCGATTCTAGATCCTGTGAGACTACATCACTTGATGGCTCAGTCTGGTACACCCATATCACTGCTGGCATCACGAAATTTGAAAAAAAGAAAAAAAGACTGTGGGAAATCGTAAACGCAAGAAGCAAAGGACAAATCCAAAAATTCTCCTACCTCGAAGCTTCAGCACTCCTGCATGCACTGCAATAGACTTTCCGTGCACGAATCGGACCCATGAGGCACCTACGAACTCACAAACCAAATTAGATAATTACCAATTTTAATTATTATTTTATTTTTATTATCATTGCACTTATTGTTTTTCATGCCATGCTCATCTTCACTTGCGAAGAAGGAACACCATCAGCATTATTTATATATATATATATATATGTGGGTGTGTATATGTTTTATTTTGTTGCATACATTAGTGTGTAATATCCATGCATTTTTCGTTATGTATATGTGTGTGTATGTTTGTACTGCATCTGTGTTATATTTAGTATACATGTTGTATTCATGTGTTCATTCTTGTAGATTTGTGTCTGCCGTTTATATGTTGACTTGCCATTCTTATTTCCTTGGACCAGTAGTTATAGAATAATTGTTTTCTCTTTCTTGTGATATTGATACTGTTATTCTTTAGGTTTATCATCTCAGTGGTGTATCGTCGGTCTTGATTGTATCTTCGTCAGCTAACTCAATCTTGCATTTATGACAGATATGGTCCACTAAACTGTTGTATATTTCTTGTTTCTCTGGTTTGCTATTATCATGTCTTAGACTCCTAAATCTCTTCACAGTGTTTTTTTTACGGTGCGCACACTTCTTTGTTCTAGGACGCATTGCATACTGTGTGCAACACGTCATTACTTTTTGTCATTAGCCAGGTCGCTATATGTACCTAAGTAGTACGTTATCACAAGATACCAAAGTAGATGATGAAGTGTATACAAGGATCGCCAAGGCAAACAACCATTTCGGCAGATTTTATGCAAATTGTTGCGTAGAAATGACATTAACCTACAGATCAGGCTGAAAGTCTACAGAGCAGTGGTACTTCCAGTGCTGCTATACGCTAGCGAAACATGGACTGTGTATACACATCATATGAGGAAACACAATCACTTTCACGCAACTTGTCTTAGAAAGATTATGAACATCAGATGGCAAGACAAGACTCCAGATACAACTGTCCTTAACAGATCTAGCTTTCCCAGCATTGACACTATCCTGATGCAGACACAGATTCGTTGGACAGGTCATTTGTTACATATGCCAGACTATAGCATGCCAAAGATACTTCTCAATGATGAGCTGGAGAAGGGTAAACGATCTCAAGGTGTCCAAAAGAAGCGCTACAAGGACTCGTTAGAGACCTCAATGAAAGCGTTTGAAATAGACCAATATACATGGGAAGAACTTGCACAAAATGAATCTATATGACCCTCTACAATCAAAAAGAGCGTATCATCTTGTGAAAAGAGGGGAAATGCTGCAGGTAAGCAGCGCAGAGTAGCTAGAAAGACACGGATAGACCAAAATCGGTCATTCTTTTCCAAACTGTCCAAGAACATTTACAGCTCGAATAGAGCTCAATAGCCGTCTACGATCTAGTATACATGGTCATAATTCTAATTGAATTTTCAAAAGTGGATGTAAAAATGGTCATCATCAATTTTGATGGACGAACACGCAAACATTACGACTGTTCAATTTTTTTTCTAAAGTGATTGTTCAAATGAAGATCATGGATCGAAACATCAGCCGCTATCGTACTTTTTTTATTATAAACGATTTAAATAATGTTCTCATTAGTAGCAGTACGTATTTGTAAAATGTATTTACTAATTAGGCGCATGGTAAATCCAACTTTTTCTTTCGTGTCTATGT
Source organism: Meghimatium bilineatum (assembly GCA_034231615.1). NCBI lineage: Eukaryota > Metazoa > Mollusca > Gastropoda > Stylommatophora > Philomycidae > Meghimatium > Meghimatium bilineatum. The sequence goes on along the minus strand of CM067304.1, from coordinate 68,884,086 downwards.
TATAGGGAAGCAGTATTTTAGGAGTTAAACAGTAAAGTCGAGGACTTCGGTTATATTTTAGACATCTTGTCACAAATTTTGTTACAACATTTCGTGTAATCACTTCATTCCTCACATGATCTCGTCGTGTTCTGTTTGCAGCTTTTCTTAAACTTCTCATTTCACGCGTAGAAAGCTTTTCCTCGTGTTATTTTGTTCTGAAATATCTTAATAGTAATTGTCCATTGCATGATTCACAAAAAAGTAGTAGTCATACATGAGGTTTTGTCTGTGAGTTGAAATAAAGATTCAATAAAGCCATCTGTTACAGTTATTACTTTTTTTGAGTAAGCAGCAACAACAAACTGTGGATTAGAAAGCAGTAATCAATGCAGGTTCAAAATAAAAGAACACTATTCTTTTATTCAATAAGAACGAATCACTGCAACGTACATGTCAATTGTGCAACACAGCATTACTATAAATTAGATTATTTTAAATATGTATACCAGGAAGTCGATTCTAAATGTAATTGGATGAATAATGTAGGAGAACATTACAAGTAAATTTCATACTGAATTGCGAAATACTTTAGCCTTTCATTCATTAAGTGCCGTCTCCGCAACGATGGTGCGCTGAAGGGCCTTCACATGCCATGTCTCTTGCCGTGGTGGTGTACTCTGTTAGATTGTAACCTGTCTATCTCATCATGTTTAATTACTACGTACTCTTTACATACCTCTTGCATGCCTCTCTTCGACTTTACCCTAAAGTCAAATCTTCAACAAAGTGTCATGTTTAAAATTTCCTAAATATTGTAAGGTTTGATATCTTTTAATAGTAATGTTTTCATACAATGTGTTATTCGAGCTACTTTGTTAGTTTTCTTTCCCATTCACAAAGTTATCCGTATTCCACTTTATATCTACATCCCAAAGGCATACATTATATCTGCTAATTATTTGTTTCTGATCCGTTAGACACAAATAACCAAAGTTTGGCTATAAAACTATCAGCACATCAATATAATAACTCGTGATGATTATATGAGAACGAAAACAGATGAAGTTTACTTCTTACAGATTGCTAAACAGATGAAGTTTACTTCTTATATGACAGGGGGGGTGCGGTATGTAATTATGAATAAACTGTACGTTCGATCCTCTGTACTCCTTCTTATGACATTGATGACTTTTATGACTGGACTGCTAATAGAACATACTCCAAAATGAAAACCATCACATATGTATTATATACATACATATTTAACTTTATTACAGATTGATCAGTCCACAACATCTACACTCTGAGTACAACCTCAAGCAATATAATCATCACGTTCAATAATCAATATAAACTTCAATTCCGCAAGACAATCTTGAATCTTCAAATTCAGTGAGATAATCCTTTGGTTCAGCAAACAATATAAACTCCAATTGCACAAGATAATCTTGATTCCTCAAATTCAGCAAGACAATCTTTTGGGTAATGTAAGACAATCTTCCAGTTCAGCAGCGAAATCTTCCAGTTCCTCCTTAACCCGTGGACCTATTGGATTTTAGAATCTTGTCAACCTAACTGTAATAAACTTCTCGACTTCTGACCTCTCGAAATTTGCTAGTCTCCGTCTGCAGTGGCCTTTTCTCACTGCTGGGATCCGCAACTTCAGACCCTAACTCTCCGAAAACTCAAGTAGGAACCCCGAAAACGAGAGAACAGCCCTTTTTCTAGCTCAGCTACGTCCCTCCCCGTTTTGTGTTTCAAGGTATATCATTGGTCTTTCCGAGATAATTTTCATACGCAAGACAACCACTATTTTGTCTTGTGTCAACCTTACTTCTAAGATGTCCCCTTCTCTGTCTTAAGTCCTATGAGACAGGTTTTCCCAAAGTCTTCCTAATTCTAGTTCCACTCACTACTACAATTTATGTATCCGTTTATTTCATTTCACAGAACGACTAGCAACAAACTAATTTATATTTTAATCAATGACTTCACTTTTATTTTCTGTCGTCTTGTATTTCCACATAACTGCAAACTCTGCCATTTCGATATGAACGATAATGGGTTCTCAGTTGTGTTAATTTATGCGTTCCCATGCGTAAGTAGAATCTGAATTTAACTTTCTTCTCCAAGTGTGTCCCAGGTCTGTAAGTTTTCTCGATTGAATTACTGATGTATGTAAAAATGTACTGCGGGAAACTTTGCTTAAGCCTTTGAATCTGTTGTTCCAACTCTCCAGCTCGTCCAGGCGTCTCCATGTTTTAATAAACTCCTCGCCATCCATATGTATCGCCATGTCATTTTCTCGATGACACCCTAAAATGTATGTGAAACTCTCTACTCTCATGTTTCGCTACGCTTCCAGACAGGTAGGGAATTCCGTAATGAGATCCTGCCTCAATTAACTCGTATCTCCGGTACATTTTCAGTCCGCAGGAGAGTAGTGTGACAAAGGGTAGGTTTCTTCTAGAGCAGGAGCGTAGTTTTTAATAGAAGGGGGTAGATGATAGTAGGTCCCCTATATCACACTGTAACACTTACAGATCGCATAACAGATTAAGTTTACTTCTCATAGACAGCTGAACAGATGAAATTTACTTCTTACAGATCGATGAACAGATGAAGTTTACTTGTCACAGATCACTGAAAAGATGAAAGTTTACTTCTTATAGATGTCTGAACAGATGTGCAAATTGGCTAACTGGTCGAAATATATTTCCTGAAATGACGCATCCAGTGAATAGTGTTAACATAAACACTGTCTGCACGAAAAATCAAGCCATTATCTTTTAATTTCTAAAACTACATGCAGGAATGAATAACCAATTACACCGCATTATACTACAGCAACTATTTGTAGACACTGCTCTATGGACATAGTAGAATTGAGATTCGTGAACAAGATTAGTGAGCAGTGTTGGCTATGCTCTTAAACAGGTTGCAACGAATACCTCGTCTACTAGTGTCACGGTCTAAGAAGCCAATAGTTCAGCAACATTTTCATAACGAGGAAATTAGTAGATACCCTCATAACAGTAGCAGATCACCGTATCTTTTACTAACTCGGCGTCAGTAGTTTTAGTCGGAAATATTATTAGACTGAAAGTTGGCAATCGTTTTTGTTCGTGGTTCAAATTGCAGATTTTTAGCCTGTTGTGAGGTCAGTCATTCAGCCAGAGTAGCTATTTTATATAAGTGTTTATTTAATCCTTTAAAACTTCAAATGCTGTTTCTAAATGTGAAGATCTTCTGAATATGAAGTCACATTCTTTGTGGCCTCAGACGTGGAACACTAAATGCTGGTGGCGAATATTTTCTCCAACCTGTCAGTTTCGTTTTGAGCATTGTTTAACTAGCAACATCACACGTGTATTCCTTCTTATTCATTTTTACAAGAAATTGGATAATTCGTAGTACGATTTGATATTGTCTAGACGCAAATTATAGTGTACACAGTAATTTACATTAATTTCACTGGTCGGCTTTGGGCCACTGATCGGTTTTGGACAACTTGTCGGATTTGGACCACTGCTCGTATTTGGACCACCGATGGTTTATAACACAGGTGTTGGTACTTTGTATTAAGAATATCTCTAAGCAACATTCTAACCCGCTTTCCGTAAATGTCATGAATGTACTCAAATCGTATGTTTCATAGTATGTATTGTAAAAAGTCTGACTAATGTCTATACTCTATCCCCATGTGGACGATGGTCAGTATATCCACACTTGTCGGTAAGCACAGTGATGGTGACAGTGATCGTTAATTGTCTATTCAAGACCAGATGTGTCAGGGCTGTCTTATTATTACCTATCCATTATTTTGTAGGACTTCCTCTGACCTTGTATCCGCATTATGTTATATGTTTTTGTCGGTAGTTTGAAATGGTTCAATATTATAAAGTGTCCAAACAATTTTATCTGTTGTTTCTTGATGTATTCTTTGCATAGTCTTATACCGATTCTTCTCCTGATTTCATCATTTCTCATTTTGTAAAGTTTGGTCACGGTTTTTCTCAGGAATTTCATTTTACATGATGTAAGTTTTCTCTGCTGGGCTGCTGTCAGTGACCATGTTTGGCATTGATAACAAAGTGATAGTATTAACAATTTTGTGTATCATCATCTCTTGACTTCCATCTTGAACTTTGGGTTCAGTAGTAATGGTAATAGCTGGTATGTCACTATGTTTTCTTTCTTGCGTCTTGTTTGAATTTTTTTTTCTAATTTTCCGTTGTCAGTGAATTTACTTCCCAGGTATTCACATGCAGAGGTTTGTTACACTTTAGTTTTGTTTATTGTTATGTTCACTGGATTCTTTGACTTTCTGATTTGCATTTATTTCTGTTTTTTGGACATTTATTTTCATATTATACTTGGCGCATGTTGTCGTAACTGCGATAATAGGATTTTGTACATGTTGTTCCTCTTTGTTAATAAGGCATTAATCAGTAGGAAATATCAATTCGTTGATTGTGCTATTTAATTCCATAACATATGCTTCACTGTTTACTGTACTATTTATTTTATTGTTTTGGGATTCTTTTGTTAGTATGTCCATGTATATATGATAAAAAGTATAGGTGACAGTAAACAGCCTTGTCTTACTCCTGCTTTTATTTCGAAAGATGAAGTCATTCCATCGGTAGTTCTCACTGTTCGTAATTAGTTCTGGTAAAGCACTTTCATTTTTTTTACCTTTGATTTTTTTCTGACCTTTGATTCCATAGTTTTCTTTTGTTTCTGTCGGTGTATTTCTATTGACGCTATCGAATGATTTTTCCTTGTCATTGAAATATTTTGCTTAGTTCCTGATCATAATCTAGTGCGTTTTCACTTAATTGTCGCAAGGGATAAATAGCAGCTATACAACTTACTCCTCACCAGTATCCAAACTGGGAGGAATTCATTTGTGAGTCTATGTTGTATCATCTTCCAGAACAAATTGTCATTCAGGTCAACACTTTCAAGACAAAGTTAATGACATATACTATATATAACCTTAGAATCACCCTCAATGGAGAAACAATTCAGAGAGTTGATAATATTTCTTATTTAGGAAACAAAATGACACAAGATGAAGATACAACAAAAGAGATATCTACCAGAAATGTGTTGGCATCAAGTGTGTTCTACCACCAACCAGCAATCTGTTTCTACATCAATAAGAAGAAAATGATTCTCGCTTGGTCTTCTCCGTTTCCATATGCCGTCTGGTGTCCATTTTACTGCGTGTAGTGGCAGTCTGTTTTTTTTATTAACTCTATGTACAGGACCGATATAAGCCCATCATTTTCTTCTTATTGATGTACAAACATATTGCTGGTTGGTGTCTTCTATTACTTGCTTGTTTGACTTGAATTATTACCAACCATTATTTAAGAGTCTTCTAAGACATTTATTTTTAAATATATTCAATTTCTTCTCCATCGTCTTTCACCTTTTCCAACTTTGGCCCCCATATGTCAACACATATATCACATTGTAGTTGAACAGACATAGTTTGATATGTTTACTAATTGTATTTGATTTCCAGATGTTTGTAAGGTGGTGGAACACACTTGATGTCAAAGCAATTCTGGTAGTCTGAAATCAGGCTTCATTGTTTCTTGTCTCACGTTTCTCATTAAATTGTGCACATAGATGTTGAACAAGTATGGAGACAAGGTACAACATTGTCTTACTCCTTTCTGTACATTGAGCCACTCCGATCTTGCAGCGACCACTTTTCCGCTACTTCTTGGTCTTTATACAACTCTGATATTAGTCGTATAATGTGTTTTGGGTAACCCATATCCTTCATTATTTCCCATAATTGATTGTGATTGACACAGTCGGATTCTTTGGTGTAGTCTATGAAGAATACATATACAAGTAAATTTAAATAGGAAGTCAGAGGACAATTTTTTTTAAAAATCTTGAGACTAACGGGAATTGAACCAGTCCGTTCTACGGCACCAAATCGCCTAGCAACAATTGCACACGCGTTTTTCAGCACTTGACTAACCGCATCTCCAAAAAAGATGCGATTTCATCAAACCATTCAAATCGTGCACACAAAGTCACCCGAAGGGACCAATCGAAACAAGGACTATTACAACAACAACAAACATCCCATACAGGTATTGAAATATCCTCAGTAACAACAAACACATAACATAATATCCGTATTAGTTATACAAGGGCCGATAGGTCTTCTTGTAAACATGGATAACATATATAGACAATACAATTTTGCTTCAAATAATTGTTTATACAAGTAAATTTAAGTAGGAAGCCAGAGGACAATTTTTTTTAAAAATTCTTGAGACTAACGGGAAATGAACCAGTCCGTTCTACGGCACCAAATCGCCTAGCAACAATTGCACACGCGTTTTTCAGCACTTGACTAACCGCATCTCCAAAAAAGATGCGATTTCATCAAACCATTCAAATCGTGCACACAAAGTCACCCGAACGGACCAATCGAAACAAGGACTATTACAACAACAACAAACATCCCATACAGGTATTGAAATATCCTCAGTAACAACAAACACATAACATAATATCCGTATTAGTTATACAAGGGCCGATAGGTCTTCTTGTAAACATGGATAACATATATAGACAATACAATTTTGCTTCAAATAATTGTTTATACAAGTAAATTTAAGTAGGAAGCCAGAGGACAATTTTTTTTAAAAATTCTTGAGACTAACGGGAAATGAACCAGTCCGTTCTACGGCACCAAATCGCCTAGCAACAATTGCACACGCGTTTTTCAGCACTTGACTAACCGCATCTCCAAAAAAGATGCGATTTCATCAAACCATTCAAATCGTGCACACAAAGTCACCCGAACGGACCAATCGAAACAAGGACTATTACAACAACAACAAACATCCCGTACAGGTATTGAAATATCCTCAGTAACAACAAACACATAACATAATATCCGTATTAGTTATACAAGGGCCGATAGGTCTTCTTGTAAACATGGATAACATATATAGACAATACAATTTTGCTTCAAATAATTGTTTATACAAGTAAATTTAAGTAGGAAGCCAGAGGACAATTTTTTTTTTAAATTCTTGAGACTAACGGGAAATGAACCAGTCCGTTCTACGGCACCAAATCGCCTAGCAACAATTGCACACGCGTTTTTCAGCACTTGACTAACCGCATCTCCAAAAAAGATGCGATTTCATCAAGCCATTCAAATCGTGCACACAAAGTCACCCGAACGGACCAATCGAAACAAGGACTATTATAACAACAACAAACATCCCGTACAGGTATTGAAATATTCTCAGTAACAACAAACACATAACATAATATCCGTATTAGTTATACAAGGGCCGATAGGTCTTCTTGTAAACATGGATAACATATATAGACAATACAATTTTGCTTCAAATAATTGTTTATACAAGTAAATTTAAGTAGGAAGCCAGAGGACAATTTTATTTAAAATTCTTGAGACTAACGGGAATTGAACCAGTCCGTTCTACGGCACCAAATCGCCTAGCAACAATTGCACACGCGTTTTTCAGCACTTGACTAACCGCATCTCCAAAAAAGATGCGATTTCATCAAGCCATTCAAATCGTGCACACAAAGTCACCAGAACGGACCAATCGAGACAAGGACTATTACAACAACAACAAACATCCCGTACAGGTATTGAAATATCCTCAGTAACAACAAACACATAATATAATAAGGATATTATGTTATGTGTTTGTTGTTACTGAGGATATGTGAGGACTTACGCTTCGTGAATCTCATCGTCCATCTTGTTATGAATTATTCTCATTTTAATGTGTAGATGTACATTACTGTCTTGGCTGATCAAGGCGATTGTTCTTTAATTTGAGCATATTTGCATATCAGCGCTTGTGGATATCGGTACGTATACTGAACGTTTCCAGTGTTTTGTTGTTCGTCCATCACAAGTGATGATGACCATTTGTTACATCCACTTTTGAAAATTCAATTTTAGTTATGTCCTTGATTATGAGTTCGTAGATGGCTAATGAGCCCTATTCGAGCTGTAAATGTCCTTGGACAGTTTAGACATGGAATAACGACTGTAGACGGATCTTGGTCTATCCGTGACTTTCTAGCTGCTCTCCGCTGTTGAGCTGCTGCATTTCTCTTCTTTTCACAAGATGATGCGCTCTTTTATATTTTAGAACTCCATGTAGATCTATTTTGTGCAAGCTCTTCCCATGTATCGTGGTCCACTTCAAAGGCCCTCAGTGAGTCCTTTAACGAGTCCTTGTAGCGCTTCCTTTGGCCACCTTGCAATCGTATACCCTACTCTAGCTCACCACAGAGAAGCATCTTTGACAGACGATGGTCTGGCATACGCACCAAATGACCTGCCCAACGAATCTGTGTCTGCATCAGGATCGTGTCAATGCTTGGGATACCAGCTCTATCAAGGACAGTGGTATCTCGAATCTTGTCTTGCCATCCGATGTTCATAACTTTTCTGAGACAATTTGTATGAAACTGATTGAGTTTTTTCACATGCCGTCTATACACAGTCCACGTTTCACCAGCGTAAAGCAGCACTGGAAGTACCACTGCTCTGTAAACTTTCAGCCTAGTCTGTAGGTAATGCCATTTCTACGCCAAATATTTTCGTACAATCTGCTGAAAGTACTTCTTGCTTTGGCGATCCTTGTATACACTTCATGATCAACGTTGGCATTTTGTAATAACGTACTGCCTAGATATGTGAATCTATTCACAACTTTCAGTGCTACACCATTTACCTTTATGCAGGGCTCGATATATCTTTTGCCAAGTGCTGGTTGTAACATGACTTCTGTTTTCTCTGTGTTAATAGTAAGCCCAAAGTTGGTACAGGCTTTGGAGAAAATGTCTATAATGCATTGTAGATCAGCCTCAGAGTTGGCATTTAGGGCACAGTCATCAGCAAATAGAAGATCCCTGATTGTGTGTGATTTAACTTTGATTTTTGCTCGAAGCCTCCGAAGGTTGAACAATTTTCCATCTATGCGATAGGTGATGTTTACTCCCAGGTCTACATCTCTGAAAGCATCATCCACCATAGCAGAGAACATATACGTATGATATATACGTTTCCAGTATATACACAGTGAAAATAGTTTATGCCTAGTTTCTTTAACATGTATATTATATCCGTCTCTGTCTGTCTATTTAACCGTCTGACTGTCTATTTAAACGTCTGTCTGTCTATTTAACCGTCTGTCTGTCTATTTAACCGTCTGACTGTCTATTTAACCGTCTGTCTGTCTATTTAACCGTCTGTCTGTCTGAACATACCATTTTTCTTCTTATTATTATAATCAATCTATGTCTGTATAAAAACAATTTTACATTAAACAGAGTGACCTTCACCATTAGTGCTACAGTATTTTATAATTTAAAAAATCACAATGGTACAAAGTGCGCGTAGATGATGTGTTTTCGCTAATTTTGCTATGCATTCGGTTTTTCGGTTACATACCATTCACCTTCAATTGTGAAGTACACTTCTTTCAACCGTAGATGGTACTCCAGCTTGGTTGTATGGCAACTGCGCATCCATCAAAAATATTATTTTTTTTTATAAATTCGATGTTCACTCAGTTTACATATGTCATTTAGTGACGTATTCTTTCCAGAACGTAGTCTTCCTAATGAAACTCCTGAAATCCTCGCGGTCTCCTGCAAGTTGTCTCGCTTTCTTATTCCATGCAATCGTGTGCTACACGGCCTAAAAGACCTAACTTTTTTCTTAATATGGTTTTTAAAAGCCAGTCTACTAGAAGGTTGATTTTTTTCTTGCAATCGTGGTTGGTCTTTCGTGCTGTCTATAGTAATCTCAGGATACTTCTTTATAGTGAGCTGGATAAGGGTACACGATCTCAAGGTGATCAAAAGAAGCGCTACAATTACTCGTTAAAGACCGCACTTAAATCCTCTGAAATAGATAAAGATACATGGGAAGAACTTGCGCAAAATAAATATACCTCGCGTTCTACAATTAAAAAGAGCAAATAATCTTGTGAAGAGATGAGAAATGCAGCAGCTCAACAGCGAAGAGTAGCTAGAAAGTCAGAAAGCTAGATACACCAAAATTTGTCTACAGTGGTCATTCTATGCCCGTACTGTCCAAGGGCATTTACAGTTCGAATCGGGCTCATCATTCATCTACGAAGTATTAAGCAAGGTCATAGTTCTAACTGAATTTTCAAAAGTCGATGTAAATAATGGTCAACATCACTTGTGATGGAAGAGCACACATTATTCTCAGAACTTATCTATTGCACCTCATTCCGAAAGCCTCTATTCTCTTAGCTGTAGTTTTATTTATTGTCCACGTTTCTCAGCCGTAGGTGTTCCACTGAGAACACACAAATATGTAACAAACGTTCCTTAGTCCCCGTCTTTAGAATTTATATATACATGTTCTAAGTGGTCCATAAATTGAAAGTTGAAGACGTTCATAGTTGATTATACTGCATGACTGATATTGCTGTTTGGTACACATTTAACTTCTAAGCACTGACAAATAAGTTATCCTTTTGGGTGAAATAATAATGAATACTGGAGGTAGATCGCAATATATATCTTTTGATGTGTTGAAAGAGTCGACAGTTTTGAATACCTTAGTTCGTTTATGAACAGTAACGGTTATTGCTATGAAGAAGTCAGAAGGAGGTTGGCTATCATATCAAAGAAGCTCATACAAATGAAAAACAAATGACTGACCTACTGCAAAAGAACAAAACTAGCATTGCTAAGAGCTTGCATATTCCCAGTGACAATATACAGATTTAAATCTTGAAAAAAGTCAAAAATATAAAAAATCCTCATCATTCTATGGAACTAAAACATCACCAACATTCTGACAGAAAGGAATGAAAAAGAAAACTGGCTAAACAGCATAGTTCGTCCCAGAAAACAACAATAGTTTGGCCATATCAAATACCATGACAGCCTAGAGAAGACCAAAATGGAGGGAATAATGCCATGGAAACGTACAAGAGGCAATCCAAGAAGAAAATGGGCACAGGACATCAAATACCACCTGAACATGACCGTAACAGAAGGAGGAAGACTGGCTCCAGATCGACAGAAGTTTAAAAGTGATGAAATAGAAGTGATGAAATAGAAGTGATGAAAGATCTACATCCTGTTCAAGCTATGCTTACTGATGATCTAACTGCCCACTTCTTTCAACCACAGGCTGCCACTGGGAAAATATAGCACCTTAATAGTTGGAAATGGCAGTTACCCCAGCGTTTTTAGTGATTAATATGTCCATATTATGGCCATTTGAAGCGGGGAAAACTGTCAGGGGGTGTGTGACCGTATGAAACGGAGTAAGATGTCTGGAGGTGGGTGACCGGATGAAACGGAGTAAGATGTCTGGGGGTGTGTGACCGTATGAAACGGAGTAAGATGTCTGGAGGTGGGTGACCGTATGAAACGGAGTAAGATGTCTGGGGGTGTGTGACCGTATGAAACGGAGTAAGATGTCTGGAGGTGGGTGACCGTATGAAACGTAGTAAGATGTCTGGGGGTGTGTGACCATATGAAACGGAGTAAGATGTCTGGAGGTGGGTGGCCGTATGAAACGGAGTAAGATGTCTGGAGGTGGGTGACCGTATGAAACGGAGTAAGATGTCTGGAGGTGGGTGACCATATGAAACGGAGTAAGATGTCTGTGGGTGTGTGACCGTATGAAACGGAGTAAGATGTCTGGGGGTGTGTGACCGTATGAAACGGAGTAAGATGTCTGGGGGTGTGTGACCATATGAAACGGAGTAAGATGTCTGGAGGTGGGTGACCGTATGAAACGGAGTAAGATGTCTGGGGGTGTGTGGCCATATGAAACGGAATAAGATGTCTGGTGGTGTGTGACCGTATGAAATGGAGTAAGATGTCTGTAGGTGGGTGACCGTATCAAACGGAGTAAGATGTCTCGGGGTGGGTGGCCATATGAAACGGAGTAAGATGTCTGGAGGTGTTTGACCGTATGAAATGGAGTAAGATGTCTGGTGGTGGGTGACCGTATTTAACGGAGTAAGATGTCTGGGGGTGTGTGGCCATATGAAACGGAATAAGATGTCTGGTGGTGTGTGACCGTATGAAATGGAGTAAGATGTCTGGAGGTGGGTGACCGTATCAAACGGAGTAAGATGTCTGGGGGTGTGTGGCCATATTGTTTGTTTGTTTTGCGTTCGCTCCATTGTAACCATCACGGATATCCGTGCGGTTTCTGCCGGGAGCGTGATTACGTTGTGCCACCGTTATGCGCCTTGTAGGCCTAGCACATCCGATTTCGGCATGCCTTGACAATTCGGGTGGGCTACCCTTAGCCTGTGACAGCCCCTATATCTGTCTCCAGGCACGCGTAGTGGCGACTCTTCGCCCAAACGATTTTTGCTCTCTTCTGACTAGCACGAGGTGTTCTACTGTCTAAGAACTTGCCTCGTGTAATTAGGCGTGCTGTGCCTGTGCCCATTGGGTACTGAACCGTTTCTCATCCGTGAGCCTGGTTCCTTAGGGGAAGAACTCAACAGAGGAGTTGGACCCTGGCTCTTTCGCCCTCTTAGCCGAGGTGTCATTCACCGACATCATGTACCCCTTGTCCAAGTTTGAGTCTCACACCACGCGTTTGAGAGCAAGGCGTTCTCAAGCTGAGCGTCCTTGTCCCAATAGCGCCTGAGCCCATCAGGTGCTGAACCCTTTCTCTCTTCAAGTGTATTTCCGGTGTAGGAAAACCTGACAGTAGAGTTGGGCCAGGGCTAAATCGTTGTCCCTTTTGCGCCTGAGCCCATCGGGTATGGAACCCTTTCTCTTCACGAGCATATTTCCGGTTTAGGAAGGCTCGACATTAGAGTTGGATTAGGTCTTCTTGCTTTACCAAACGCCAATGAATGGGTCTGGGTCTCTGCCTGTAAGGAACACAGGTAACTAGAAGCTCGTCTCGAGCTGACGTAGCTTGTAGTTCCACTTTCCTAGGAACTTTTCACTTTCTATTTGCAGTTCACGCTGCCCTCTAGCGCTGTTCTGCCCTTTCATTGTTTCATTGTACTCGGTATGAAATCTATTTGTCTCTCGCCATGCATCTACCTTTACGTGCATTTTACATTGGCCGCCCCTCCAATGTTCGGACTGGACTGACTAGCTTCACTGTATTTCGACAGTGTCGCTATATGTGGTGATGCTGGTGGTGTCGGAGATAATGTCTGTCTCTTGTGCAGTCAAATCTCTTTCCATCTGCTGCCTCCATATTCTCGGACACAATCCCCAAATGATTTGGCCAGAATCAGCTGGAGCTGCTGTATTTCTGTTTCCAGGGTGCACTACGTGGAGGTACATTTGGGATCTTGGTTATCTGCTAACCCTGGGTCCGCCTAGAGCAATGCGTTCCTTTGCACCCCTGTGGCCATATGAAACGGAATAAGATGTCTGGTGGTGTGTGACCGTATGAAATGGAGTAAGATGTCTGGAGGTGGGTGACCGTATCAAAAGGAGTAAGATGTCTGGGTGTGTGTGACCGTATGAAACGGAGTAAGATGTCTGGGGGTGGGTGACCGTATGAAACGGAGTAAGATGTCTGGGGGTGGGTGACCGTATGAAACGGAGTAAGATATATGGGGGTGGGTGACCGTATGAAACGGAGTAAGATGTCTGGGGGTGGGTGACCGTATCAAACGGAGTAAGATGTCTGGGGTGGGTGGCCATATGAAACGGAGTAAGATGTCTGGAGGTGGGTGGCCATATGAAACGGAGTAAGATGTCTGGAGGTGAGTGACCGTATGAAACGGAGTATGATGTCTGGGGATGTGTGACCGTATGAAACGGAGTAAGATGTCTGGGGGTGGGTGGCCATATGAAACGGAGTAAGATGTCTGGAGGTGGGTGGTCATATGAAACGGAGTAAGATGTCTGGGGGTGGGTGACCGTATGAAACGGAGTAAGATGTCTGGAGGTGTGTGACCGTATGAAACGGAGTACGCTTCTGAGTGTAGGTGATATGCTTATTGAGAGTAATATAGTCAACGACGATTATAAAACAACGTGTCTATCATCTCGCTGTTGTTTCTGTGTTACTGTTTGTATCCTCGTAGTTAACTCAATCTTGCATTTATGGCCATAAATGGTCCACTAAACATTTTGTATATTTCTTGTAAAGGGGGGGGGGTGCAATTTCCACGCCACAATCTTTTCTAACAACATGCCGATCGTATTCTGCATGGTTATGAGACTGACATCGTGTAACTTAGCATGACTCTTGCCAGGCTTGGGTAGTGGGATCAAGATAATTACATTATCGCTGTCCAATGTTTGCTCCTTGCACATATCTGTTACTGTTTTAATTATTTTATTGTAATTCCCTAAATTCATCTGATCAATTTGTGCCTTGTAGAGAGCCAGCAGTGCTGCATCCTTATTCTCATTTGTCTTCTGCCATACTAAGGCTGTGCTTTGAAAATTGGGGATATTTATACTCTTCCTTGGGTCGTTCATTGATTTATGTGGGCTCCAGAACAGTTTTAATGACTTTTCTTTTACAATCTCATGACAAAAGTCTTCCCATTTTATTTCCTTCGCAACTTTAGCAATATCATTAAATTCTTGAACCATGTCGTCTTTGGTATGTTTAATTGTACAACAAGATCTGCCTGTTCGATAACTGTTTTTCTTGCTTTCTGCCACTCTGCAACTGCGCTACGTTTAATCTTACATGAGCATTGGACTTCATCATTCCACCATGGTGTTGATTCCACATTTGTCCCTTGGTGACGTGTTTCCTACGTTTTTCCTTCCTAATTCTTGTTAAAATGGATGACCCGTTGTTTACTCTCTGTTGTTTACTTTTTCCTTTGTCCACCAACAAGATACATGGCAAACGGTCACTGCCGCGATGCCCCAGCACATACCATCTATATTTGGGTGCGATATCAGCCGTCACTAGACCCACGTCGATTGCACTGTCATCGTCGCCATCACTAGCAGCAAGCCTTGTCATGCGCCCGTCGTTTATGCATACTAAATTCATATCAATCTAGGCCTCATAAAGATCTCTTCCCTGTTGCTTAGAGGTAGTATTGCCCCAAGAGCTTACTTTTGCATTAACATGCCCACAGAAGATGGCATCTGTTTCTACCTTTACTACCTCAAATGAAGATGTCCAGCCCTGCACGTTCAGGCTGGTGTTGCACGCATACACGTTGACGAGCACGAAAGGGTGATGTGCGTTTTGTACCCTGATAGCTTGCATCTGAATATCACCAATATCCCATTCAGACATATCTATCTCGACAGCCTCAATGCCTTCTCGTACAAGAATTACTTGCAACAGGTGTCGCCTATTGTAGAAACTTTGAAAACTAGTGACTTGGAGACTGTTTCGTATTCCCAAACGCGTTTCTTGTATAGCCACAATATCTGCGCTGTAAATTAATCTATCCAGATTTGGACATCTTTTTCTACATTTGCGACATTCCAGAATAAAACACTTAGCGACTTGAACGACAGACGAACGATCTTCGATCTGTAGCGCTTCGCTCCAGCGCGCCGACCTTGCCGTTTGGCCACGCCCCGTTTAGGACTTTTTCATTTGCGGGCCATTTGTGTGTACTACGCCTTGTAATTACGTGTAACAACGGCTACACTCATGTCCCTACTTCTAGAAAAGAATAATAGACTACCATTAACACTGGGAGGCTATCGTCCAGGGAAGCAGACGTGGCACACGCCGACGAGTTCGCACATGCCGTTTTCGAAGGTTTTGACGAAAGAATGGAGACGTGTGCTGCTGCGATAGACCTGGATGATGCTTATAACAGAGTGCCCTTGGATTTCTTGATGACCATAATGCTGAAACTCCAAGTACGTCCATTTGTTGTCAGGTGTATTATCTCTGCACTTTATCTGAGACAGGTTGTTCTTAAGTGTGGGAGTGTGTCTTCGTCACTAACAGTCATAAACCAAGAACTACCACACGAGTCACCTCTGTCCCCAGTAATATTCAATGTGTATACAGTTCAAATTACAAGCTGTCATATTGCAGGACCTGGGAGAACCTTGTCTTATGCTGATGACATATTGGTATATAGGTAGGGCAGAGATAGAGAAAGAATTGCCAGAAATTTGCATAGGGAGCTTGATCGCATAGGAAAATGGTGCAGTAATTCTGGAGCTTTTGTTAACTGACTCCAGCCCCGGAAGCTTATACAAGTCAGTAAACCTTATGTCTTCTGGCCCAAAAGACTTCTATAAGTCATACTCCAATGACATTGTTTTTTTCGGTATTTATATCAACATAAGAATGTTTCCAATCGAAAGTGTAATATGTCCACATTACTTATTGCATAATGTTTATGTGTATTGATATCAATTGTGTTTAGTTATTCATACGTTTTGATAATGGGGGTATGTGGCGTCATTCTTCCTTATATGTTATATATATATTTTACAATTTACTTATTTTCGTAAAATAATATATAATTTATTTACTTTGGTCTCATTTATTATGAAATCCAACCTGGCAAATGCTTCTAGCATCGTGTTTGCAAATTTATACCATTGTGTAAGAAAAATTAACCATATTTTCATTGAGTTTCGTGTAAAGTTAAGTCTACTGTTTTTGATAGATGTCGAAATTCTTTCTAAATAATAAATTGTTGACGCACTATGCATATATATTTTACATTATTGTGTTCGTAATTGGATTATCTACAGAAATGATACAGGTTGAGGGGAATTTATTGATGTAACAATGCCGTAAGGTAAAATATAATATCTAAAATAATATTTATTTGTCATTTACATATTTTCTTTTCTGTCTAAAATAATTTGTATATATTAATATAATTTTTTTTTTCAAAATTATCTTGTGATAATCACATTCTCTGTCCATTTCTGTTTCGAAATATATATTTCATTATAATGTAAATATATTTAGAAGTACTATTTCTTTTTTTCCGAAATGCATGTGCACAAAAAAAATCGAACACAATTTAATTACATTTAAACACTAAAAATATTCCGGCCAAAGTCAGTTAATCCATCAAAATCATCGATAATTTGATTTTCGCTAAATAATCACATAGTAAACACGTCTACTCCATCGGTTACTTCGAGAACAGTGGCTGGATGCAGTGAATAATTCATGTATGTGTAGAGTTACTTTTATTTTTGTGCCGTGACACGCGGGAGTTCGGGGTAATGAGAGAGCCGATAGGTTGGCCATCCACGCTGCTACTACGGCTGTTGGTGGAGCAATTGATCGGACAGACATTTTGAATGCCCTACGGAAAATCGCACGAATAAATGACTGTAAAAGTGACGATGTCTCTTGTTCTATGATTATAATAAATAAGCTTGGTTTGAAATGTGGTGTCGCTAGAAAGGAGAGTGTTCGTGGGCGATAATGATGGTCAAAAGGACGTACTGGGACCGTCAGTAAACGTGTAATGACGGATATACTCAAGGAAAGATCTGAGCACCTATAGACTTGTCCAGAGTGCAATGATGGTGATCCAACCAATAACTAACTAACATATTTCTTGTGTCTGTGGTTAGCTATTAGTATATATTTAGACTCCTACATTTCTTAAAAGTGGGATTATTTACGGTGCGCAAGCTACTTTGTTCTTAAACGCATTGCATGCACTGTGTGTCATACGTCATTACTTTTTGTCATTAGTCAGGTCGCTATACGGACTGTTTATTTGTTTTGTTTGTTTAAGTGATATTTAAATTACTATATTAGATTGTGTATCATTTGTTTTTTATATGATTCTCAGATGAAGATCATGGATCGAAACATCAGCGGTTATCGTCAGTAGTAGTTATATAGGGATGAATGGGGCCGTTTTGCTCACCAATGCTCACCATTTAGATGGCTCAAAGAAGAAAGTATTGGTGAGCTGCTCACCATTGCTCACCATTTAGATGGTTCAAAGAAGAAAGTATTGTTAGCAACACACCAACACACCAGAATCAGCCAGTAGGATGGTCGAAGGCGGCGCGAGATACCCGACCCCGGCCCGATCGGTACCCCCACCGTAGGTGGTGGTTCGAGGCGCGCGGATCACGGAGGCGGTGGGGGCGGGACCCACACGCTGGGGTATTTTTCCACCGAAAATTTATTAGCATCGGTACTATCATTATGTGTGAAGTATGTATTTAATGATGAAAATGTATGTGTGTGGTGTGTGTGTGTATGGTGGGTGTGGGCGTGGTTGTTGTCAGCCGTTCATATTTGTCTTGTGGTATTACAGATAGGGGTGTTGTGTTTGTGCTATATATATATATATATATATATATATATATATATATATATATATATATATATATATATGTATATATATATATATATATATATACAACAAAAAGAACTCAAAGAACTCATTAATAGAAATGGATACGAGCTGGAAACATCCTTTTACAGATATGATCGCTGGTCCGACCGGGTGTGGAAAAACTGTTTTTGTGAAAAATTTCTTAAAATATGTGCACGAGCTGGTGGATCCGAGACCAGAGGAAATTATCAGGTGTTATTGGGCGTGGAGGCTGCGTATGAGACCATGCCTGGTGTTAAATTTATTGAAGGGCTACCAGATGTGGAGCAATGGCCTGGTGATAAACCAAGACTGTTGGTTATTGATGATTTGATGAGTGAAACAGATGATCGCGTTACTAAATTATTCACTAAAGGAAGTCATCATCGGAGTCTGAGCGTGTTGTATATTGTGCAGAATTTGTTTGGTAAAAACAAAGAACACAGAACAATTAGCCTCAACTCACACTATATTGTACTATTCAAGAATCCTCGTGATGGTTCACAAATTATACATTTGGCCAAGCAAATGTACCCCGGTCAGAATAGTTATGTGCAAGATAGTTTTAAAGACGCGACAGCGTCCCCACATGGTTATTTGTTGATAGATCTCAGACAGGCAACACCTGATCATTTGAGATTGCGGAGTCATATATTTCCTGGAGAAAACCAAGTCGTATACGTTCCAAAATAAAAATGACGACCGCTTTGAGACGTCACGGCCCAATGTTAAAAACCCTGTGTCGTGCAAAACCAGCAGCCGTGAAGAGTATAATAAAAACAGCATCACAGGAACTCATACGCACCCTGTGTGAATGCTCCCACAATATCTTAAAAGGGCATGTTCGACTTACCAAGCATCAGAAGACCCGACTGCAACGGCACAAGACTAATCGCAGACTGCTCACTCGCAAAAAGACTACCGTGAAAAGAAGGAAACATATTCTTCAACAAGGTGGTTTCATAGGCGCGTTACTGAAACCTGTCCTGAGTGTGTTGGGTAGTCTTTTGGGTGTATAATGGCCAAGAAAATGTTGCTGATCGATCCACGGGTACTAGAAACTTTACAGCAAAAATTTACGTACCTGATAGTTTAACGGATAACATGCGTGATCTGGATCAACAGATGCGTGATGTTTTAGATCGTTCTGATTTATCTAACGCTGATAAAGCTAGACTTTACCAACAAACATTACAACAGTATTTGATTCGCCTTGACCAGTACAAAAACAGACCGTTGGGTTTATTAGACTTCAAACCACCTTCTTTGGCACAGGTAGAACCAGCAAATAAAAAACCAACTCTGCCGGTCCCTAGCGAACCACCACATAAAACTAAGGAACCAGCGCCGAAAATTCCAGACAAGGTTGAAGTGACTCCTGAACCACCTAAACGTTCGCTCAGGAAGAAAAGGAAAAGTAAAATTCCTACGCCTACCAAAACACCCATTTGGGAATCATGGACAGACAAAATGTTGTCGCGTCATTACTACAACCCTAAGAAACCTGGCGCGTATGGTGGTGTTAGTGGTTTACAACGTACCACCAAACTTGAAACAAAACAAGTCAAAGACTGGTTATGTGATCAGGATACTTACACTTTACATAAACCTATTCGGCGTCGCTTTAAAAGACGTGTAACCATAACAGGTGGTATAGACCAACAGTTTCAAGCTGATTTAATTGATCTTACAAAGTTAAGAAAATACAACGACGGATATTCATATTTGATGACGTGTATAGATGTGTTTAGTAAATTCGCCTGGGCTGTTCCGATCAAAAACAAAACTGGAAAAGCTTTAGTCGAAGCTGTGAGTAGTATTTTAGAACAAAGAAAACCAATAAATTTTCAAACCGACAAGGGTTCGGAATTTACCAATAAAACATTTCTCAAGTTTCTTAAAGACAACGGTGTTCATTTCTTCACAACTGAAAATGAAGATGTCAAAGCAGCTGTTGTCGAACGTTTCAATCGTACATTAAAGGAGAAAATGTGGCGATATTTCACTAAAAGCAATAAACCCCGGTACGTAGATGTGATAAACGCCTTGCTTCGAAATTATAATTATTCATTTCATAGGAGTATTCGGATGGCGCCTGTGGAAGTTAATACGGGTAATCAAGCCCAAGTGTGGAATACGTTATATGGAGAGCGACCAACAGACAGAAAAGTATATTTCAATGTTGGTGATAGGGTGAGAATCGGGCTAGGCAGACACAATTTTAAAAAAGGATATACACCTGCGTGGACAAAAGAACTGTTTACCGTCAGTCAGATACAACCGACAACACCTATAACTTATACGATCAAAGATGATGCGGGTGAAGACGTGCAAGGTTCCTTTTACAAACAAGAACTTCAAAAAGTTGGTGACAAAACAACGTTTCGTATCGAAACTGTCCTAGAAGAACGTGGGGCTGGACATCGGAAACAATATTTAGTCAAGTGGTTCGGCTATAATTCTTCATTCAATTCCTGGGTGTCGGCCACAGACATTACAAGATACTAAATGAAATTGATCAAGTTGAAACAGTATTACGGCCAGAAGAAGAAAGAGCAGGGGTACGAACATCACTCTGGGTCTTATTCGGTAAACTGGTCCCACGTTTAGAAATTGTTTTCCTTTGTCAAATGATTATTATATATGTGGTGATTGGTGTTTCATTATTTAATCTGTCCCGAGTCGACCTCGATGCACCTGGCTCCAAGATCTGGATCGCCTTACTGAGTAGCTGTTTGGGATACATGTTACCAAACCCAAAGCTAGGATGAGTTTCTACGTTACCTTACCGAGCAATTCTTCAATGAACATTTATCCGGACAATAACCCCAGCTATTATTTTGTCAAACTTCCACAAACTATAGAGATGAATTCCCAATATGAGGTCGGTCTAGCTGAAATTCAATTTCCAAACACATATTTCAACGTTCTTAATGGTGAGGTGTGGTTGACATATGTTCACCCACCATCTAATAACCTGAATGGTGTAATAACTATGCCGGCCGGTCTATACGACACACCAGAGGGGTTTATCTACGAACTTAATTCTAAGCTGACCAATGCTGGTCGTATTGCGAAAATTTATTACAATAAAGCTTCAAAGAGAGCCACAATTAAGATTCTCGATGAAGGTACTGAACTTGCATTGAGTGAGACGCTGAAAAATATTTTAGCACTACCAAAAACACGTCTGACCTATGACGACGCAGAGCGCACAAGTCAAGATATGGTCGATATGGATCGCGATATGAAACATGTCTACGTGTATTCAGACATTGTATCTGCGCGTTCAGTGGGTGATGCGATGGTCCCACTATTACGCTCTGTACCCATATTGGACAAGACTGCTACCTCAGTGTTTCGAATCTATGATAAACCCCATTATGCACCTCTGAGTCGCTTCTCGTTTGATGCCGTTGAAATCCTTTTAACCACAGACCAGGGCAAGAAGATCGCATTTACAGCTGGGACGTCAACGGTGACACTTCATTTTCGTTCTCGCAAACGGTTTGAGTTGGAGTAAACAATGGTTAGACACGCAACAATCCACAGAAATCCTAAGCTATATGAGGAATTTTTCTGTAACCAAGCTGGGAATGGGCTACCCGTATTTGTCGGTGGTAGACATCAAAAAGGACACGGACTAGGTAGTTTCTTTAGCGGTCTGGGTAGAATGGTACTACCCTGGTTAAAAACAGGTGGTAAAGCTCTACTTAGAGAAGGTGTCACTTCTGGTTTATAAGTGGCCCAGGATGCTTTAGGTGGTGTTAATATTCGCGATTCTATGCGAGATAGAGCCAAAGAAGCTGGCCAGCGCCTATTGGCTGGTGCTGTCGACCACGTTACCCAATCGGGTCGTGGTATTAGACATCGAAAACGACCATCACCACCTGGTGCACCCTGCCGGAAAAGAATAAAACCAGCCGCTAAACGACACAGAGCTCATTCCAAGCAGAACAAGACCCGAGACATATTCGCATAATGGCTCTCATTTACCCCAACTCGTGTGAATGTCTTCATTCTGGACTTGATTTGTTTAGTGTACCACCAACCCAAACGGCTGTTGACGAGGGTCAATACGTGGAAATTCATCCCCCGGCTGCTATAGCCAGGGGCACCCATCGAATTTGTTATTTTGGGTAATAGTGAAGATTACTTGGATCTTTTCAACACCATTTTACACGTAAGAACCAAAGTAACACTACCTAACGGTGATAGTCTACCACCCAATACTGAAGTTGGTCCTGTGAATTATTACATGCACAGTTTATTTTCTCAAGTCGATGTTTCATTGAACGATACTCTTATCACAGCTAGCGAAAACACGTACCCTTACCGAGCTTATATTGAAGCTACTTTGAATTATGGTGATGATTCTAAAAAGGGTCATTTGTGTGCCGCCCTCTACTACAGAGATACACCAAAAACCCATGAAGATACGCAGGGGGATACGAATAACGGCTTTAAAATTCGCCGCCAACTGGCAATGGCGAGTGAAGAAATGGAAATGATGGGTAAATTACACGCTGATATTTTCGCCCAAGACAGATATATGTTGAATGGTGTGGATGTAAAGATCAAGCTAACACCATCTAAAGATGTCTTCAACCTGATGGCTACAGATGGGACCGTTGGGTACAAAAGTGTTATCACCCATGCAGCGCTAGTACTTAGAAAAGTCAAACTGAATCCAGCCATCTCACTAGCCCACGAGAAAGCCTTAATGCGGGGTAATGCCAAGTACCCGATAAAACGGGTTAGTTTGAAAACATTTTCCATCCCTAATGGGATGCTATCACACGTTCAAGACAATTTATTTTTATCACAGACACCCACAAGAGTCGTTATTGGTTTGGTTGGTGCTGGTGCCTTTAACGGTCATCTGAAGAAAAATCCATTCAATTTTCATCATTTTGATCTGACGTATTTAAACCTGTTGGTAGATGGTAGAAATGTGAGTGGTAAACCACTGACTATTAATTACGCCAATGATCAGTACATCAGAGCGTTCTTTGGTAGTCTAACAGCCCTAGGTTTTGTCGGTAAAGATGCTGGAAATGGTATTGACGTTAGAGGTTTTAAGCATGGTTATAATCTCTACGCTTTTGATCTGACCCCTAGCTTGCTTGATGGTGATCAATTTGAGATGGCCAAGACTGGGCCACTGGCCATTGAACTGAAATTCGCCACCGTGACCGCATCGGCTATTCAAGTTTTAATTTACTTTGAAGTTGACAGTGTTTTGGAGGTATCCAAGACCAGATCAATTCTTACAGACTTTTTAGCTTGAGAGAATGAACACTAACCAAATCTACGAGCTATTAATACAGGATATCTGGATTCGTCGCCTCGGTTTAGTACGAGTCGTACCAGTGGATAAGTTACCGAGATACATTGACCCAACTCTGACAGCTGCTTTTGTTGTCAATACAGACCCCAGTTATAGACCGGGATCCCATTGGGTGGCAATTTATTACGATGGTGTTGGAACATTTACATATTTTGATTCGTTTGGCCTGCCACCCAGACATTCAGAGATTATCAAATTTCTGGAAAGAAATTCAAATAGACCTTATGTTTACAACCCGAGAGTACTACAAGATTTGTTGAGTTCTACTTGCGGCTTATACGTTGTGTATTTCTTAATGTTAAAAGCACGCGGTGCGTCCATGGCATGTGTGTTGCGACCTTTCACGGTCAAACAGTGGAAAAATGATAAGCTTGTATACGCCCTAGTCTGGAACCAGGTCAAACAAAAGTCACGAGTACAACATCTGTGACCTAGATACCACAGCGTACCCACGCCATGAGTCATTAATCAAATCTGGCAGCACCTGTGACCTAGAAACGCCATACTGGCGTGGGGTCATCCATGAGGCATGGTACAGACGCGACCAATCGGGAGCCCGGCCGCCGCGCGCGCGTGGGGTGCTCCGGCCGCCGCTGTGTGTATAAATAAGAAGCTCACTTGATATAAACCTCACATCGCACTACCAGTCTAGAAGTGATATTTCCAAGTTCAGTTGTATCAAGAAGATGGCTTCACCAGTTACATACTTTTCCAGAACCAACGATATGATTAAACCATTAGGTGATGGTGTTAATGCAGTGGCTGTATCATCCTTCAAGAAACCGCTTATTCAGATTCGCAGATACTATGGTGATACACACATAAAGTATCCTACCAAAACAGGTATCACGATGAGTCGACAAGATTTCGTCGATCTAGTAGAACTACGTGATGTTATTCTGAATGAATTTGATAGAATTACCAGTGTTTTTCCTACAAATCAAACTTCAAATGCTCCAGTTACAAATACATATGACGATTCATCAGTTGCAGTTTCAAACACGTACATTGATTCATCGGCTCCAGTTTCAAACACCTATGACGATTCATTCCCATATGGTTGTGGTAACCTAGAGATGTATCTCACACCTGATTACGAACCTGTCTATGTACCTGAACCATCGGTATCAGCCCTAGAAAAGAAAAATAACAACAAACCCAAACCAACCAAGAGACAAAGAACACAACCTATTTTGGTACCGCTTTATCAACAGTGAATTATACAGTGAACATTCTTTTTTCTTATTTATTTTGAAAAATTTACGCGCTTCATAAATAAATATTTTTTTATATCTCTGAAACAATTTGTTGTCAAGT
Source organism: Meghimatium bilineatum (assembly GCA_034231615.1). Lineage (NCBI taxonomy): Eukaryota > Metazoa > Mollusca > Gastropoda > Stylommatophora > Philomycidae > Meghimatium > Meghimatium bilineatum. The sequence goes on along the minus strand of CM067304.1, from coordinate 68,859,111 downwards.
ATTTCAAGTTCTCGTTTTACGTGCTGTCTGTACTGTGTGTTTTGTTAACTTGGTACAAAGAAGCATCTCTCAAAACAGAGGGCCAAGGTTATCCACAGGTCAAGAACTTATACATTAGCCACAGGACAAGAACATCAGCTAAACACCCGAAGGTATCCACAGGTCAAGAAATTCAGATAAAACCAGATCCACTTGACCAGAGTTGGGTTACAGCAGGGGTCAGATACAGGGCAGGATTGGCAGCGTGGTTTAGGGGTCAGAAAACAGACAAGAATCCATTAAGTGATGGGTGTTAGACTCGGGAGCCGTATACAAATAAAACACACAGATATAAAACAAACAAAAAAGGGTTAAACATAGGATACACTTTTATTTACGTACTTTTTTATATTTTGGTACGTGCCAAGGTATACAATTATGAAAAATGTTTATGTATTTTCATAAAACATTTCAAGTGTGTATCATTTATACACCATAAATTTATCAAATAGAAAATGTACAATTGCATAAAGACCATAAATACATAAACATTTCTAAAGATCACAAAATTATGAAAAGAGCGTACACATTTTTTACAGATTTAACCAATACAATATGATATTATACACACAAAAATCCGACACCCAGTACGAGTTAAAGGATAGTTATATAGAGAGGGGTGTAGTTGAGACATTATCTGCTTGCACCTGTCGTTTTATGTAAAAGTATGAAAGTGATGCTCTATGTTGTTCGTATGTGTACACAGCTGTCCCTGTCGTCTTAAAACCCAGATTTTTACCCCCACTACTTTGTCTGGTTGTCAGGACGTCGGAAAATGTCTTTGCGTCAAATTTGTTATGGGTCTTACTTAGACCTTTTGTCGATGTCTTGTCATATGGCCCAAAGCAGTGATATGTCTTGCTGCATAGTGAGATCATCCCTATACCAGCATACTCGAGCTTGAATAGACCTGGCTTTCGCTTATCGAATAGCCTAGCCTCGATGCACTGGGGACAGTCTTTAGGTGGGTCGAGTAAGCGTTCTATATGAGGCTGACAGGTTTCCCTAGGGAACCACTGGTCGTAGACTCGTCGATATTCGGCCCTCTTGCTAGGCTTAATGATGTCATGTAGACTGTCCGCGGATAGGGCTAAATAGAGAGAGTCCGTATCCATCTCTGTCACCTCAAAATCACTCCTGTCCACGAATCTATCGAGAAAGTCATAGTAAAACTCAAGCATCCTAAGCTTGGCATATTGGTACACGAAAAAACCAATCTGGATAGGCAAGTCCCACTTCGTGTGCTGATACCGTGACTCAACCTCGTATAGATCAGGACCAACCCCAACCATCTTCCTAAAGTAGGGGCTATTGACCAACTTGTCGGTCGCTGTAGGGTCCACATACACCACTTTAGCATGTTTAGCTTTATTGGTGAGTGTTTTTCCATAAGCCGCATTCCCAAGTAATTTCATAGTATCACTTGTAATAGAAGCGGCTGGGGAGAGATCACCCTTACGACGAGCTCTAGTAACAGTATCACCAAACTGGCTGAAACAGGCTACCGGTTCATACTCTATAACCTGATAGATGTATGTAACCACTAGACCATGAGCCAGATACCACTTTAGCAAGGGTGTGGCCAACAGGATTTTGTTACCAATATAGCTCCCAATAAGTGTTCGACGCGGTGTGGTCAATAGCTTGTTATCGTTTGCATATTTCTCCATCAGTGGGCCAATATCTGCCCGACTGACCTCAATATTTTTAAAGATGGGTGTCATCTCCGAAAAATACGCTTTCAAAGCCTCTGGGACATGAATATCACATTCAACAAGCCCAAAACACGAACCATCAACAACAGCTGCAATAATTTGGGTTTGTGTGGGTCGCGTGTATTTAGCGTAGGATGGTTTTTGCCTCGTGAATGCTGTTGCTAGAAAGTCTCTGACGCATTTCTCTTTCTTTTTTAATGCCTGCCACTCACATTCCCAACACTCGACAATACCACCACCACACGCGTTAGCTATCGTTTGACTGGTTCTACATGTAGCCAAATACAAATCAGCAAGGGGTTTTTTGTTGACCGGATTGATGACATGGTCTTTGGTGATTGGACAGTTGGGATGCCCATGGAACATGCAACCATGAAATTGAAAGGCCGTGCGTGTCATAGTACAATAACCATCCACTGGAATATGAGCATCACCAACACGGTGTTCCTTACCGTTGAATTGGGTGATAAGTTCTGTGTTTCTCGTGTGAGCCATCCAAGCTAACCACTCCCTACATTGAATGGTGTACAGATTTCGCCTGTGCTGTTTAAAACCATCATCGTGTGTTCGGGTGATTGTAAAATCTGTGGGCATCTTCTGCATTAATGCCCACAAATAAAGAGCATTGGCGTCATACCCCTTAATGCTCTTAACCACCTTACCACCGCGGATGTTGGTTTTATCCACCTCATGGTGTCGATGAAAAATAATAGACGGTCCACCGGTGATGTTGTGACGTATGATGTTGTGTAGGTCTTTTTCATACTTGGCGCATAACGTAAAGACTATACCACGTGGTAGGGTTTTAAAAAGGTACCTGAGGGTGATACCCGGAACAGAGATGGCGTCCTTAAACATATCAATCCCAATCGCAGCATAGAATTTAACCTGGCTGGAAAGGGCCTTCAGCATAGGAGCGACATCTTTGTTGTTGTACCACTCGAGAAAATCCTGCAATTTCGTCATTTTATGTTCCCGCCAGATTTTTTGACAGTACGCATATTCTTCAACAGAAATGTTGGAATTTTTAAGTTTTGAGTAGAAGGCCGCGTGTGGCTGTAAACAGGGTTCCTTCAACTGCGCCAGGTCTGTTACATACTCGTAACAGAAAAAACCTTTCTGTTCGACTACCTTGTAAGCTGCTAAATACTTACTGTAACTAAAACCTGGTGCAAGGTAATTGACAATATCCAAAAACTTTAATTTTTTCCGTGGATATGCACATAAAATTATTATTTCGCTTGACAGCGAAGTCGAAGGCCCCATCTTCGCCGGGTTTTTTAAAAAAATACCGGGCGAAATATGGTTTAATCAAATTAACATCATATTTCCCCGAATTAAACCCAATCACAGGCAGCTGCGCAAGATACCCCTCGAGTCTACACAACTCTAAAAAATGCTCACCATCACGCAGGACCTTGAGATGATCGGCAAAACGTTCTTTTAAGAGTTTTCCAGCGGCATCAGCGATTTCCACTAAATACTTCAGCACACTATTGATCAGTTTCTGAGGATCTCCTGTGCTGACGAAACAGACTGGGTCTTTCTTATCAGGGACATTGGATGCTACAGAACACGACATGGGGATGTGTTTTGCTATGTAGGTCGTGTTACTCGTTGACTTTGTAGCACAATCAGACGAGTCAAAATAGCATTCGAAGTCAAATGTAGCCCTGTAAGGATATATATAACCCGTATCTACCAACTCAAGTGGTAGAATTTTTTCCAGCTCTTCAAAGACAGTGTCGTATGGGATGTAGACTCCACCTGGGTAGACCCCAGTGCTGATACCGCCCTTGCAGGTTTTCTCGTGGCGGGTGAGCTTAAAGTTGTCTTTCCAGACTTTCCCACATTTGGGGCATCCGAAAGAGTGGCTAGCTTCGTCAATATTACTGATGTACATAAAGTGCTCTTTATGTTGTAGGATGTACATAATAATAGGAAATGTGCTACCGCTGCGTACTATGGGGACCAGGACATTCAACTCGTCAAATTCGTATACGTCAATATTGAGCTGGTCTTCTAAGCTTGGAAGGATGTCAAGTGTTACACCAGAAAAATCGGTCTGTGGTTCTATGTCTTGATACGTGTACCAGTCACTTAATAAACTACGTGTTGTAATGTTGAGTGCTCTGATGTTGTGTTTGTGATGTAATGCTAAACAACGAAAAAAACAGAGATTGTCATGATAAGGTGTACCTGTATTTTTGTTGGTTTGTAATATTCTAAGCCCCCTATTATTTGTAATATGTGGGGGTAGTGTATCTAAAGAACAACCTAGCGTATGTTTAGATAGAAAATAAAGATAAAATTCGGTGGCACAGATATTCTCTAATTCAAACTTTGTGTCGGGTCTCACACTTAGACCGACTTTGGTATTGTCGAGTTCATTAACAACGCTAATAAATCTATCCATGTCCGCTCGGTTGTTTATAATCACAGGACTCTCCAGCACCGAGGCGTTATTGGTGGAACCATGAAAAAAGCGAGGTTCTAGGGTCTCCTTGTGGCGGAGAATGATGTGCTTTGTTAAACTAATCTTGTAGCGTGTAGTTTGAGCGTTGTGTATTGTTATTAGTGTATCGTGCCAGTTCTTTATGTGGGGTTCTGTGGGTGAATGAAAAATTGTATAATGTGCCATCTTTGTAAGTATGCGTGAATGCGTTTTTATGGTATCCCAATTGTCTCTGTAAAATTGCTGAATATCAGTCGGTAGCCTGACGAGATCATCCAATTTATGTTTTTTAGCCGGCCCACCCTCTGTTTCTACATGTCGTTTTTTGGAAATCACATCGGGTGTTGTCTCTGTGGTTTGCGCCAGTCCCGTTGTTGGTATAGGCTTCACCGTATCAATCATTGCTGGTGTTATTGTATCGGTGTCCTGTAGATCAGACATCAGGTCCGAGTGTTCACAAGTCATTTGTGTTGCCACAGGCGTGGCAATAACTTCACTGATGTGAGCATGTTTAATATGGCGCGTTACAGCTGCCGGGTACGCGTACATTTGTGTACACCTTGGGCATGGGTAGCGTTTTCCATTGTGTGAACTAGCCACATGGCGTTTAAGATTGGTGTTTCGTGAGAAAACTTTATTGCAAACAGTACAAACAAATCTTGCTGGAATGATAGTGGCCTGTGGAAGAACAGAATACAGATTGTCAGACATCCATAACGACTTTACACCATAGCTAAATAAAACTCATAGATTATAGATTGTATAACATTGGGATTGGGATTTACATAATATTAAAATATATAATTATAGTGTATATGTATTATATACATTCATATATAATAATCTAATAACTATGTGGTTAATAATTTATAGAACACTAATTAATATTTTTTTATATATTATTTATATAAGATATTGTATCATTTATATATTATATAACAAATAAATTAATTAATAGATACATAATTAATGAATGCCTATTATTAATTTTTATAGTAATTAATTATAACACCTATGATATGTATACACTATGCATACCAGACGTATATAATAGTACACATCGAGACACGACATAGACCTAAACCATGCGTGTAGGCATATATTACTCTCACACACACACACACATACACAGTATATGTATATATACATGGGCAACATATAGCATATACAATATAAAAGACGATAGCATAAAGATCAAAATGTGCTCAAACTAATACATACTAAAACATATAACTCACCCACACACACACACAGTATATGTATATATACATGGGCAACATATAGCATATACAATATAAAAGACGATAGCATAAAGATCAAAAAGTGCTCAAACTAATACATACTAAAACATATAACTCACCCACACACACACACAATATATGTATATATACATGGGCAACCTATAGCATATACAATATAAAAGACGATAGCATAAAGATCAAAATGTGCTCACACTAATACATACTAAAACATATAACTCACCATTTTCTTGGAATATAAGCACTGTTTATCTGAGGTTCAAAAGTCTGATACACTGCTCTGTTATCAGTCGGAATGTGGTTTTTAGAGTGCGGATAATTTCAGAATCACTGGTATTTATAGTGCGCCGAATGCTGAATCAGCAAAAAAATTTTACAGTCTTGTCTATTTCGGAAATAACTAGATAAAACCAGTTTTAACTAGGTACAACTAGCTGTTGTGCTAGGTTAGCTTGTGCGCACCATAACCAGGTTGGTGTAACAATTTATGGTGATTATGGGTGCACGTGCGTTACTGACGCGTCTGCTGCGTTCATGACACGGTCAAGCTAGTGCTGATTAAGCGCGCGCGTGGATTGATGATTCGCCGGTGCGGATCATGACACGGGCAAGATAACAAATACTGCTGATTTAGCTGTTTTTTCACGTGCCATGAACCGGTGTTTAATCACTTCGGATGCTTCAGCGCATTTACAGGGCAATTGGTACACTCTTCTTAGCCATGTCTCATATTATGAGTATTATCAATTGTCGTTGTTAAACAAATAACTCAACATAATAGATATAAAACATTAAAAGCCCTCTTCATGTTTTACAATGTGAGACCCCCTTGCATATAAGCATAGGATAATGACAACCATTGATCAAAGGCACAGAAGATTTTTTGTGAATATTAGCTTTTGTGATGTCTATATGACACAGGTTTTACATCGTCATGGTCCAGATTTACAATGTGAGAACCATTTGAATATAAGCACACAAAAAAAAGAAGTGTATGTAAGACCCCTTGATAGAGAGGTTAGCGCCTCCTAATGAATTATACACGAATCGTTGGTCATAGGACAGCAGGCTGTTAGGTTATGGCATCACAGCACAGGAACACGCCTCTATTTTTACATTGTAAGAACCACTTGAATATAACCACACAAGGGTAGAACCTTTGATTACACCAGTAGAAGAAGAATATTTTGTTTCCTAGGTTCAAATAGCTCAAAATACACGTGATTATACGAATAATTATTTGTATATAATAATAATTTATAATATTACTAATAATATGCTTTTTAAAAAAAAAATATGTTTCTAAATACAAAAAAGCTGTATAAGTACCAGAAAACTTTCTCTGCTTATAAAGTACCACATATGTAAAGAGAGAGAGAGAGAGAAAGAGAGAGAGAGAGAGAGAAAAAAAAATAATCTTAACGTTCGTTTCAAAGAAACGCGCGCACACTAGTTTCCGTGTGAGCGTGGTTATCTAGTTAATTGGCACCCGCTGTGCTTCCATGTACTGACCACGGACTAAATTGAGATACAGAGGGCTTTAATGGTTTGCAGATGTGCGTATTACCTGCACTAGACCGGCGTTATGTTACCGGCCTTAGTTAAGTAGATTTGCTAGTTTTATTTTCAATTGGTATTTATATAAAGATTGCTACATACGCATATATTTAAAACGGGCTTTTCATATATTTCGTTGCCCGCGTTAACTTTCTTGTTTCTTGGTTTAATTTATATGGAAACACCATTTCACGCCCATTCATTAGACACCACACACGCCTGTTTTATAAATAAACCAATACAACGCATGGTTTAAATGTGGGTGCGATAGTCCACTAATCTGAAAGAGACAAAATTTCTGGTGTGGAAAATTTTCATAATTAGAATGGTGAGGTCGACACAAGTTCAGCTGATGTATGTATCATTTTCTTTATCTTGAATTATCAGTCTAAAGGTGAATCACAGGTTAAAGAATTGTTACAAAGTTCACTGATATTGACCTTGATGTATCACCTTGTACCTAAAAACACTGGGAAAGTTTCAGTGGAAAACCTTATGACCACTAAACAGATAAAGTCATTTCATGTTAAGAACCGACACACGAGGGGAAAGGGTGGGAGATAAGCATTAGAATGTTGAGGTCGTCACAAGTTCAGCTGATGTATGTATCATTTTCTTTATCTTGAATTAGCAGTCTAAAGGTGAATCACAGGTTAAAGAATTGTTACAAACTTCACTGATATTGACCTTGATGTATTACCTTGTACCTAAAAACACTGGAAAAGTTTCAGTGGAAAACCTTATGACCACTAAACCGATAAAGTCATTTCATGTTAAGAACGGACACAAGAGGGGAAAGGGTGGGAGATAAGCCAGCGGAAAACTATTTTTTTTATTCAACACACCAACACAGAGAAAAATGGGGCGTTTCAGACACCCACCATACACCCACCACACACACACACATACATTTTCATCATTAAATACATACTTCACACATAATAGCAGTACCAATGCTAGTTCTTTGACCGGTTTAAACCATAGCTAAATAACGCAGTGGAACATTTTCAGCGGAAAAATACCCCAGCGTGTGGGTCCCGCCCCCACCGCCCCCGTGATCCGCGCGCCTCGAACCCCCACCAACGGTGGGGGTACCGATCGGGCCGGGGTGGGGTATCTCGCGCCGCCTTCGACCATCCTACTGGCTGATTCTGGTGTGTTGGTGTGTTGCTAACAATACTTTCTTCTTTGAACCATCTAAATGGTGAGCAATGGTGAGCAATGGTGAGCAGCTCACCAATACTTTCTTCTTTGAGCCATCTAAATGGTGAGCATTGGTGAGCAAAACGGCCCCATTCATCCCTATATAACTACTATCGTCTTTATTCATTAAATTATAACCGGTTTAAATCACGTTCTCATTAGTAGCAAGTAGTAAGTAGCTGTAAACGTATTTACTAATTCACCAAACTATTTTAAAGTAATATTAAACTAAAGTAATGTTTTCATAACATGTACTAAAAGAGTTTCATTTTTCGTTTTCTTCTCCACTCACGAAGTTCTCCGTATTTATATATATGTACATCTCGAAGGCATCAATTCTGTCGTCTAGTTATTTGTTCATTGTTCATGTTTCTGATCCACATGAACAAATAACCGCTGTCTTGTTCTAAAACTATAAGCACACAGACAAAATAACTTGTGATGATTATCTGAGAACGAATACAGAACACGTTTGCATCACACAGAACGCTGAATAAAAGAAGATTACTGTATAACAGATCGATGAACAAAAGATGATTACTGCATCACAGAACGATGAACAGAAGAAGATTATGATACAATGGATCGATGAACAGATGGATAAGGTTACGTCTCACAAATGGCTGAAAGTATTTGTAAATTAGCTAAATAGTCGAAATGCATTTAGTTAAAATGACGCCGCCAATGAACAGGGTCAACATAAAAAAACACTGACAAAGAAATGTATCCATCAATTGCTAACAGGACATGCAAGAGTCAATAGCCAATTAAATCGTATCCTACTACGACAACTATTTGTAGACACTGTTCTATCGGCATCGTTAGAATTGAGATTCGTGAACAAGATCGGTGAGCAGTATGTGCTATGATGTTAAACAGGTTGCGACGAATGCCTCGCGTACTAGTGTTATGGTCTAAGAAGCACATAGTTCAACATAATTTTCAATACGATAACATTCTTAGATACCCTGACAATAACAGTATATCACATTTCTGTTTAATAACTTGCGTCAGTAATTTTAGTTTGAAATATTATTAGACTGAAAGCAGTCAACCTTTTTTTTGTTCATGGTTCATAACTCAGATGTTTAGCCTGCTGTGAGATCAGTCCGGCAGCCTGGGAAGCACTTTTATAAAAATGTGTTTATTTGTTTGTTTGTTTTTCGTTCGCTCCATTGTAACCATCACGGATATCCGTGCGATTTCCGCCGGGAGCGTGATTACGTTGTGCCACCGTTATGCGCCTTGTAGGCCTAGCACATCCGATTTCGGCATGCCTTGACAATTCGGGTGGGCTACCCTTAGCCTGTGACAGCCTCTATATCTGTCTCCAGGCACGCGTAGTGAAGACTCTTCGCCCAGACGATTTTCTTGCTCTCGTCTCACTCGAACGAGGTGTTCCACTGTCTATGAACTTGCCTCGTGTAATTGGACGTGCTGTGCCTGTGCCCATTAGGTACTGAACCGTTTCTCATCCATGAGCCTGGTTCCTTAAGGGGAAGAACTCAACAGATGAGTTGGACCCTGGCTCTTTCGCCCTCTTAGCCGAGGTGTCATTCACCGACATCGTGTACCCCTTGTCCAAGTTCGAGTCTCACACCACGCGTTTGAGAGCAAGGTGTTCTCGAGCTGAGCGTCCTTGTCCCAATAGCGCCTGAGCCCATCAGGTACTGAACCCTTTCTCTCTTCAAGTGTATTTCCGGTGTAGGAAAACCTGACAGTAGAGTTGGGCCAGTGCTAAATCGTTGTCCCTTTTGTGCCTGAGCGAATCGAGTACGGAACCCTTTCTCTCTGCAAGTTACTTCCGGTATAGGAAACCTTGACAGTAGAGTTGGGCCAGGACTGCCATCGTTGTCCCTTTCTTGCCTACACCCATCGGGTACAGAACCCTTTCTCTTTGCAAGCATATTTCCGGTTTAGGAAGGCTCGACATTAGAGTTGGGTTAGGTCTTTTGCTTTACCAAACGCCGATGGATGGGTCTGAGTCTCTGCCTGTTAGGAACTCTGGTGACTAGAAGCCCGTCTCGAGCTGACGGAGCTTGTAGTTCCCTTTCCTAGGGACTTTTCACTTTCTATTTGCAGTTCGCGCTGCCCTCTAGCGCTGTTCTGCACTTTGATTGTTTCATTGTACTCTGTATGAAACATATTTGTCTCTCATCATGCATTTACCTTTACGTGCATTTTACATTGGCCGCCCCTCCAATGTTCGGACTGGACTGACTAGCTTCACTGTATGTAGACAGTGTCGCTATATGTGGTGATGCTGGTGGTGTCGGAGATATTGTCTGTCTCTTGTGCAGTCAAATCTCTTTTCATCTGCTACCTCCACATTCTCGGACACGATCCCCAAATGATTTGGCCAGAATCAGCACGAGATGCTGTATTTCTGTTTCCAGGGTGCACCACGTGGAGGTACATTTGGGATCTTGGTTATCTGCTAACCCTGGGTCCGCCTAGAGCAATGCGTTCCCTTTGCACCCCTGTGTTTATTTAATCCTTTGAAGTTTCAAATGTTGTTTCTAAAAGCGAAGATCTTCTGGATGGGAAGTCACATGCTTTGTGGTCTCAAATGTGGAACATTAAATGTTGATGGCGAATACATACTCAAGATGCCAGTTTCGTTTAGAACATTGTTGAACTAGCAATATCACAAGTGTATTCCTCCATATCCCTGTTCAGTAACGGATTGCATAATTTGGATTTGATATTGTCTGGGCGCAGTCTATAGGCATCAGCATCAGGTGCATTGCCGGGTGATGTAGGCGGTCATGGCTCTCCACAGCTCTCTGTCCACAGTATTATGTATCAAAGTCGTTGTTGTTTCCTTGCCGTGCCAGGTTGTCAAACTGTCTAATATTTTCTCACGTTGTCGCTCTCTGTCTCTGGTGCCTTCAATCTTGCCTGTTGTGATTATGTTCTCTAAACCTGCCTGTCTCATGAAGTGGCTAAAAAAAGAAGATTGCCTTTTTCTTATATTGTTGATTAAGGTCCGTTTCGCATTTAACTCTTTCAACACCTGTACATTAGTTTTTCTGGCAGTCCATGCTATTCTCAGCATTCTTCCGTAGAACCACATCTCTGTTGCCTCCAATTTCCCACTTTCCAGTTTGTTTATTGTTCAAGACTCGCTCCCATATGTTAGTATAGGGGTTATATAGCACCGCAGAACTCTCTTTCTCACCTCTAATGAAACGGTCTTATTACACATTATATTTTTTATTTTTATGAATGTTGTTTTTGCCTGTCCTATTCTGCATCTTATTTCTGTTGAGCTTCTTCCATCTGCTGTAATCATTGTGCCTAGATATTTGAAATGGTGTACCTGTTTTAATACTATATCATTTACTTTGATATTGCAAGGTGTGTTATTTTGTTTCTTTGAAATAACCATTACTTCTGTATTCTTGATATTTCTGTGACTACTACTTTAATTAAATTTTGAATGTCTTCCTCACGTTTTGCAATCAGAACAGTGTATCCGCATATCTCAAATTATTTATGTTATGTCCTCCCACTGATATTCCTGGGATATCTACTATTGCACGCAATATGTTTTCACTGTATAAAGAGAACAGGTCTGGTGAAAGCACGCATCCCTGTCTGACTCCTTGTTTTATTTGTTGAAAAGGGCCAAATTGATTTCCTACTCTTATTACTGCTGTTTGTTGCCAGTACATGTTCTTGATTATTCTTAAATCCTTGCTGCCAATGTTCAATATCTCTAGCATGTGTATAATTTCGCTATGTTTAACTTTGTCAAATGCTTTAGTGTAGTCTACAAAACAAAGGTAAATATCTCTTTTTACTATCTATAGACCTCTATATTAGTGTTCTAAATATATAAATAACATTGTTGGTACCTTTGCCTTCTATAAAGCCACATTGTTCTGGACTTATTTCTGATTTTATTTTGTTTCTCACTCTCTTCATGATGATTCTGAGAAGTATTTTGGTTATTTGGGTCATGAGGCAGATTGTACGGTGTTCTTCACATTCGGTGGTCCCTGGTTTCTTAGGTAAGGCTATAAATATGGATCTCATTAAGTCATCGGGTATGTTTCCGCTGGTATATATGTAATTCAGCAATGTTGTGATTATTTCAACTCCAAAGTCATCTAAAGCTGTTAATTCTTCTAATGTGATATTGTCTGGACCTGGAGCTTTTCAATATTTCATGTGTCTTAGTGCCTCCCTTACTTTTGCACTTCTGCTGTGAGTATTGATGGACCCTCGCCGTTATCTTGTATGTTTATTTCTGGTCTATTGTCATCATAAAGTTCTTTGTTATATTCTGATCATCTCTGTACTATGTGATATTTTCCCATTAATACCTGCCCTGTCTTAGATTTTAGACACCCTGTAACTGTCTGCGTTCTCTTTCCTGTTATCATCTCAATTTTCTTATATAGTGATGTTGTATCTTGGTTGTAATGCAATTCTATTTCTGTGCATTTCTTGTTCAGCCAGCTTTCATTTGCTACTTTGCATTTCTCTCGTATATCCTTATGTATTTTCTGATATTCCACTATCTTGTGTTTATTTTTCCTTCTGGTGCTCCTCAATTCTAATATTTCTTCAGGCATCCATTTTTGTTTTGATGTATGTTTTACTTTTGGTATTATCTCTTTAGATGTTTGAGTCTATAGTGATGTCGTAATTTGAAAGTAGCTTCACTGGTCGAATTTTGACCACTGGTCGCATTTGAACCACCGGTGGTTTATAACACAGACAGTGGTACTTTCTATTAAGAAAATCTAAAAGCAGCATTCTAACTCAACTTCCGTAAATGTCAAAAATGTATTAAACTCGTATGCTTCATAGCATGTTATGTACACGGATTGACTATTGTGGATGGATGATGGTCAGAAGATTCACACTTTTCTTTAATCGCAGATGTAGTGACTATGGGAATAAATTGTCTATCCAAGGTATGTTTCTGTTTAGGATTGTCTTGATATTACCTATCCACAACATTTATTAAGTCATCATATGACCTTGTATCCGCATCACGGTATATGTTTTTGTCGGTAGTTTGAAATGTTTCATTATTATAAAGTGTCCAAACAATTGTATCTGTTGTTTCTTGGTGTATTCTGTGCATGGTCTTATACCGATTCTTCTCCTGATTTCATAATTTCTCATTTTGGAAAGTTTGGTCACGGTTTTTCTCAGGCATTTCATCTTACATGTTGTACGTTTTATCTGTCGGGTTGCTATCAGCGCTCATGTTTGGCATTGATAACAAAGTGACAGCATAAAAATAATGTGTATCATCTGTCGTTTGACTTCCATCTTGAACTTTGGGTTCAGCAGTTATGGTAGTAGCTGATATGTCATTATGTTTATGGCATCGTGTCTGAATCTCTCTAATTTCCCATTGTCTGTGAATATACTTCCCAGACATTTAAATTCAGTGGTTTGTTTCACTTTAGTTTTGGTTATTGTTATGCTCAATGGATTATTTTACTTACTGATTATCATTACTTCTGTTTTCTACGCATTTATGTTCATATTATACTTGGGACATTTTGTCGTGAGTGCGATAATAGGATTTTGTAAATGTTGTTTCTCGTCGTAAATAAGGTGTGTCATGTAACGTATTCCTTCCAGAACGTTGTCTTCCCAATGAACTCTCTGAATCTCTCTCTGTCTTGGGCGATGCGGCCTGCATTTTCTAGCGATGTATTCATGTTATCTTTAATGTCATCAGTCCATCGTCTTCTTTTCTGCCATGTCTCCTCTTCCCAGGTACTGTTTCTTTCATTATTTGTCTTTCTAAACAGTTCAATAACAAAATGAAAGCAAGATTCGCGAGAGACTATATCATCCAATGAAGAACACTGATCTAAGTACTCGTAGCTTGCGACTGTACATTTGACGCCTATACAACACAATTAAATTTATGCATACGGAGGTTAGTATTCGGAGTGTTTGATTAAGAAATTTAATAATGGACCCTCATCTCTCACTATTTAACTATTTTGCTAGAAGAGGTCACCAGAAAACGTAATGGCAAAGAAGGATTCGTGCCAAAAATGAGCAAATTATGGGTTTTATTAAAAAATTAATTCAGCCAGCCCACTTCCTTATTGAAGATATAGCATCGGTATTACACGGTTTTGTTATCGTTCTATATGTGCGCAGCGAAAAAAAGACATTGATTACAGAACGTCATTTCTGATTACAGACGGTCATGGCTTAGACTTACAGAAAAGCTAACCTTAACCCGAAACCAATACAAAATCTCAACACATGCAAATTGAAATTGAAACACCACTAGTGATGGGAAGTAACCAGTAAATATTCTTATCTGTGGGAGAATATGAAAAAAAAAAACATTGTGACTGATTTGTGAGATAATTTGAGAAGTGTAACATTCTGACTGATTTGTGATAGAATTTGAAAAGTTTTACATTCTGACTGATTTCTGAGAGAATTTGAGAAGTGTTACATTCTGACTGATTTGTGAGAGAATTTTAGAATGGTATCATTCTGACTGCTTTGTGGGAGAATTTGAGAAGTGTAACATTCTGACTGATTTGTGAGATAATTTAAGAAGTGTAACATTATGGCTAATATTAGGGGAATTTCAGATTGTAACATTCTGACTGATTTGTGAGAGAATTTGAGGAGTGTAACATTGTAACTGATTTGTGAAAGAATTTGAGAAGTGTTACATTATGACTGATTTGTGAAATAATTTTAGAATTGTAACATTCTGACTGATTTGTGGGAGAATTTTAGAAGCGTAACATTCTGACTGATTTGTGAGAGAATTTAAGAAGTGAAACATTATGTCTAATTTGTAGGAGAATTTCAGATTGTAACATTTTGACTTATTTGAGAGTGAATTTGAGAAGTTTAACATTATGAAAGATTTGTGGGAGAATTTTAGAAGTGTAACATTCTGGCTAATTTATGAGATAATTTGAGATGTGTAACATTCTAACTGATTTGTGAGATAATTTGAGATGTGTAACATTCTGACTGATTTGTGAATGAATTTGAGAAGTGTAATATTGTAACTGATTTGTGAGAGAATTTTAGAAGTGTAACATTCTGACGATTTAAGGGACAATTTGAGAATTGTAACATACTGACTGATTTATTAAAGAATTTGAGAAGTGTAACATTCTGACTGATTTGTGGGAGAATTTTATAAGTGTAACATTCTGACTGATTAGTGTGAGGATTTGAGCAGTGTAACATTATGGTTAATTTGTAGGAGAATTTGAGATGTGTAATATTCTGATTGATTTGTGAGAGAATTTGAAAAGTGAAAATACTGTCTGATTTGTAAGAGAATTAAGATGTGTAACATTGTAACTTACTAGTGAGAGAATTTGGGAAGTTTAACATTATGGCTGATTTGTGGGAGAATTTGAGAAGTGTAATATTGTAACTTACTTGTGAGAGAATTTGAGATGTGTAACATTCTGACTGATTTGTGAGAGAAATTGAGAAATGTAACTTTCTGACTGATTTGTGAGAGAATTTGAGAAATGTAACATCACTGCTAATTTGGGGAGAATTTGAGAAATGTAACATTCTGACTGATTTGCTGGAGAATTTAAGATGTGTAACATTGTACCTGATTTGTGAGAGAATTTGAGAAGTGTAACATTCTGCCTGATTTGTGGGATAATTTTAGAAGTGTAATATTCTGGCAGATGTGTGGCCGAATGGTTAGTGTATCGGTCTCACAATAGTGGTGTCCAGAATTCAAGTCACAATAATATTTGAATTTTAGTTTTCACAGAAAATAAGTGAAAAATTCAAAACGTTTTTGTTATGCATCTCTGGAAAAGCGACACTATGTTTGTAGCGAAGTGCGTAGCAACAGCAATTCTGCTATATGTTTACTAATACTCGGTTGACCCTCGAGCCGTTTGGGTTACGCTGAGTTACCGGTGCAATGGGTACTGCAGCATGTGCTCCAAGTCAATGTAGCAAACTGTTTAATTACTTGACCACATCGTCTTTCTGTCTGCCTAAATAAATCACACACATAAATCAGACACACACAGTCACAAACACACACACACACTCACACGCACTCTTAAACAAAATTACACATAAGCACTCATCCACGCATGTGCATTATCAAGACATCTTATATACTACCGTCACTTAATTCCTCTGAAACGACCCTCTCTGAGTAGAAAGTTCCTTCAATAGGCATTGCACTAAGCCGAAAACTGAAGTCTCCTGATTATGAAAGGAAAAATCTTCACTGGGCATAGGAAGTAAAGTTAATCGCTCTTAATTCCTGGGTCACTCTCTCAAACAAACATTTTCTGAATAGGAAACTTCATCTCGCAGCTATGTGTAAGCAATAGATCAATTATATATATATACATATCCACAATAATATGGCACAAGATAGTGCTGTATTTGGTAGATTACGCAATAATGTATGGAGCAGAAGAGGTATTAGAACAACCACCAAACATCAAGTATACCGTGCTGCTGTTATACAAACCCTACTATACGCTTGTGATACGTGAATAGTGTATGCTAGACTTGCAAGAAACTTAAATCATTTCCATCATACCTGCCTACGTAAGTGGAACAAAGTACCAGACTACGAGGTACTTAATTATATACATTATATATATATATATATATATATATATATATATATATATATATATATATATATATATATATATATATATATATATATATATATATATATATATATATATATATATATATATACACAGGTCCACAAATACCATTTTTTCAATAGTCAAACAAAGAAACATGCATAGGTGGGGCATGTGTGCAGACATGTTTCCTTGTCAAAAACAATACTGCATGAAACGAATAAAGTTGAAAAAAGCAGAGGATGACAAATAAAGCATAGTCAAACAACATCAGTGACTGGACTAGACCAGATTTTTGCCTCAATAGTCAGCATCGTTGAAGATAGAAATCTCTGGAATACTCTGTGTGATGATGTATTCAGTGTGACGTCACTGCCGGGTTATGGGTTTGTAAAAATATAGAAATAATGTTCTATAGAGAAGAAACTATTATACCATGGGCAGTAAGAGCTACTTGTTCGTAATTAATGGCGACAGATACAGCAACAAATACCTCCCTTCCATAAACGACAAACGCAACAAAATGCATTTCTAAATCTTTGTTTTAATAATTAAATTGTGTTCAAGCAATTCTCTTGCCAAATGGGCATACAAATAAAAATTGTCAAATTTTCAACAAATTACAATTTGTCCTAATATCAATTCATGTACATTGAGTGTATATTTAGCCTGCATACACTAATTGTCCATTATTTTACACCAGCGACAATACAGATACAATATTTACTATGTCAGTTTTGTGATATTGTCCATTGGATTTCCTAATACTGCCTGTGGTATCTTATTATAATCTATACTCAAGTAATTGTTCTAGAACATTTTCTAAGATACCATAATTCATTATACCCCTAAACCTGGCTTTGATTGTTCTAGAAACTAGACTAGTATAGGTATGTCAAACCAGTATACGTAATGTGCGTACTAGTACGGGATAAAATTCTGTATTAACTTAATCCTACCTTTAAATATATACTTCTGGACTGATGTAATTAGGTGTAAAGTGTAAAATTAGGTGTAAAATCTAGTATAGAACATCCACTATAATAGATTTATGTTATGTAATTTAAAATAAATATTGATTATTATAAACTGATGTTATAAAGTTTGAAATGAATATCAACTATTATAGACTGATGTTATAAAGTGTAATATGAATATTTACTTTCTCAGACTGATGTAATTAAGTGTAACTGCATGCTAACTAGTATAGGCATAATTGTTTACTAATATAAGTCGATGCATGAAAGTGTAACCTGTATGTCGGCACATTTTAGTTTGGTGCAACAAGTGTCAGCTAAATATCGACTATTCTACATTGGTGTAATATTGTGACTATACCCCACATATTTAAGCCTGGTGTAACATTATGGCTGTATCTCAAATATTCTAGACTTTTGTAACTTTATGGCTCGACCTCATGTATTGCAGCCCGGTGTAACATTATGGCTATACCTCATGTATTATAGGCTGATATATTTTGTCTAAACATTATGTAATAATGTTTGCTGTATTGGTATTGTTATCTATTTTTATAGACTAATATATATATATATATATATGAGTAGACTAAAATTACATTTTCGTCATGTAAATAAGTCAAAACCGTCTTCATTATTCGCTTGCTTTGTCTATTCCCATAGAATGAACGTTCCAGGAAAAGTGTCAACACCTGTAGAGGATAAGAAACACAAGGTAGGTGTATTTTCGTGTGCTACTGTTTACCCTTATAGTTTCGTGTATGGATGAAATTTTAGACAAATGAAGTGTAGAATCGATCGTGCTAGCTTAATTAGTTAATTATCATAAAGCAACCAACCTGGTGTACTAGCTAGAAGATAGACAGTCCAGATGACCGACCAAGAAAGCCGACAACCCCAGGTTTAATAAACAACATAGATATGCGAGTAATGTTAGATCTATGCATTTTGCAAGACCTAGACTAGATTAGGGAGGGATCACTCTAATGTGGGTAAAATTACTAGAGATGTTGCCAACCAATTGAAGGAAAATTCTTGTGTGAACCTTCTGATTGAAACAAATTTCACATTTTGCTTATTTATTTCATAAATGATGTGATTCATAATTTAATTAATAAATGTCGACATCATCCTGTAGAAGACAGGACTAGCCTCAATTCAATTATTAAACTAATTTGTAAATGTCCTTATGTTGTTACTCTTAACTCTGAGATTACCAAAACAAACAGACACATCTATTAGAGAGCGAAGTACAGGAGACGATCATGAGTACGTCAATCAAAACGTTTAGTTCACTGGGAGAAGTATTTCAGAGTGGACGTATTGATGCATGTATGATTAGTTCGCTGTGAGAACTATTTCAGTGTGGCAGTATTGATGCATGTATGTTTAGTTCACTGTGAGAAGTATTTCAGTGTGACAATATTGATGCATTTATGCTAGTTCACTGTCAGAAGTATTTCAGTGTGACAGTATTGATGCATGTATGTTTAGTTCACTGTGAGAAGTATTTCGGTGTGACAGTATTGATGCATGTATGTTTAGTTCACTATGAGAAGTATTTCAGTGTGACAGTGTCCCCTGGAGCTGATGGAGTGTCCAATGAAATGATTAGAAACCTCGGAATTGCAGCAAGAGCAAAGCTACTGCAGATCTTTAACACAAGCTGGTCCACAGGTAATGTACCACAGGCATGGAGAGAAGCAATAATGATACCACTTCTCAAATCAGGAAAAGATGGCAACACAGTCTCCAACTACAGGCCCATCAGCCTCACAAGCTGTCTATGTAACAATGGAACGCATTATCAATCTTAGGATGCAGTGGTACCTTGAAAGTGAAAACCTTCTGGTATCACAGCAAGCAGGTTTCAGACAGTGCCACTCTACTGACGATCAGGCAACCTACCTCTCCCAAGAGATTGAGGATGCCTTCCAAGAAAAGAAACTGGTACTAGCAGCATGGATAGACCTCAGGAAAGCATTTGATAAGGTCTGGAAAGAAGGGTTCCTAAAGAAATTGCGAAATTGCAGGGTTAGCTCAAGAATGTACAAATGGGTAAAAGCATACCTGCATAATAGAAGAGCCAGGGTACAATTAGATGGTCGCAAGAGCAAGAAAGTTCTACTGCGTCATGGAGTCCCCCAGGGAGGAGTCCTGTCACCCACACTTTTCTTGGTTTACATCAATGACCTAGTTGCTGAACTACCACACGGGATCAAAGTGGCAATGTATGCTGATGACCTGGTGATCTGGTGCACGGAAGAACATGCAACGGTGGCCACCAAACAAATACAAAAAGCTATCGATGCCCTAACCTTATGGGCAAATAGATGGTGCGTCAGCATTAACACAGATAAGTGCAGCACTACACTCTTTACCCTCTCACCAAAACAAAAAGCGGGTCATATCAAGATAGATGGAGAGCTCTTGAAAGAAGACAAACAACCCACATACCTCGGAGTTACTTTTGATGATAAGCTGACATGGAAGCAGCACATAAACAAAGCAACAACAAAAGCCAGGAGGAAGCTAGCCTGAGAAAACTAAGTGGAACCACATGGGGAGCCAGTGGAAATATACTCAGTAAAGTTTACCAGCAAGGCAGAAGACCACACCTGGAATATGGTTCAGCTGCGTGGTGCCCTGCATCAAACACCACACTACAAGATCTAGATAAAGTGCAAAACCAGACACTTAGAATAATGTTGGGAGCAATGAAATCAACACCCATAGCAGAGATGCAGAAAATTGGAAGAATGCAAACACTTGGCGAACGCAGAGACACAAAAGTACTAATTCAAGCAAAAAAAGTTTCAGTGTATGCCAAGTCATCCAATGAAGGAAAGATTCCAAAATCTAGCAATGGGGCGACTGAAAAGGAGCAGCTTTATCCATCAAGCTAAACGACTCCGTAGACAACTTACAGACCTACCTGAAGTTGACAGCCCCTTAACTTCTGTACCAGAACAAACCCCGTGGAGTGAAAGACATGGAAAGCCAATATACATTCAGACCCATGTGAAAGGAATACTAAGCGAGGACGAACAGAACAGTGTGCAGCGAATGACAGTCACCCTCAGTTTCCTGGATGAGGAATATCCACAAGATATATGGGTCAGAGTGTACACAGATGAGTCAGAACAGCATGCTGTGAGGAATGGAGGTGCAGGTGTATATATAGAATATCCACACAAGCCTAGAGATACAATCAGAACACCGACAGGAAAATTCTGCAATAATTATGATGCAGAAATCCAGGCAATTAGTATGGCAGCTAAAAAACTGCTGAACTCCAACTCTGGCCTACAGCCTGTGGTATTCCTGACAGATGCAAGGTTACTGCTTCAAGCTCTCCAGTCTGGAAAACTAACAGACTTACAAAAACTACTTAGCGAATTGTCTTACCAGTATAGGGTAACCATGCAGTGGATACCCTCTCACTGTGGAATACCAGGAAATGAAAAAGCAGACCAACTGGCTAAGGAAGGTGCTGCCGAAGACCAACCAGATATACCAATCACCTACCATCAGAAAAAAAGATGATAAAGTCAATAAGAAAGCCACAAACACCAACACAAGATGACTATCACATTATGAACAGATCAGAACAAGTTATAATTCTACGTCTCAAAACAGGACACAACCGACTCCGCAGTCATATGTATACAAAGTTCAAGATTGGCAACACGGCCATGTGTACATGTGGACAGGCAGCACAGAGTGCCAAACATATACTTCAAGAGTGTTCTGAGCATGAAACGCTGAGGCAGACATATTGGCCAGAGGAAACAACACTGGAATCAAAGCTCTATGGGACACTGTATGAACTACAAAAGACAGTGAGTTTTATTAAGGAGACAGAATTACAGATATAGACATGTTTCAAGTGAACGAAAGAAGAAGAAGAAGAAGAAGTGTGACAATATTGATGCATGTATGTTTAGTTCACTGAGTGAAGTATGTCATTGTGACAGTATCCAAGGATCACCAAAAGTCATGAGACATCTAGCATCTCTTGACATACATGGGCCATCTAGCATCGATCGACATTTATGGAACACCTAGCATCAATCGACAGTCATGCAAAATCTAGCATCAATGGACATTCATTGAACATCTAGCATCAATTTAGATTCATGGCAAAACTAAATTGTCCGCTACTTGGGAGTCTGCAATACAGGAAGAAAATTGCAATTCTGACTGCTCGCATCTCTTCGCCATGCATAGGGGATATTTAATAGATGTCAAAATTAAGAACCCGACACACGACATATAGAGTAAATGGTTTTTTTTTTCATAGATAAAAGATTGTGATCTCATCCTTCTACTTTCCTTATTCGCCCCTGTAAGACATGCCTGGAAATAAGACAGTAGTACTATTCTTTGTAATTTAAGCTAGAAGGCCAGGCCTGGGATGCCACGCGAAATTATTGAGAAAAATAGGTAATCATCAGACATAAATCAGTATTAATATAATATATTTAAAAACTATGTTATACAATTATGAAATAAAATATAATTTCTTTATATATAATTATATTTATATAAAGATTATAAAAATTATTTATATTATTATATTATACAATTATAATATATTTACAATCATATATATATATATATATATATATATACATATTATAAATTATAAATATTATTTTAATAGCTATATTATACAATTATGATTAATTTATAAATATATGTGATATAATATTTTTATAACATTAATAGAACGATATATACTAATATTACAATATATAATACTATTACAATATATTCTGATCTTACAATATCAATATCAAGTGACATTCTTTACAGAACGTTGTCTTTGTCGTGGATACTCTGAACGCCTCTCTGTTTCGGAAATGCGGTCCTGCATTGGCCAAATATATGTGCATACATTATCCGATGGTGCTGGTATATCGTCATCTTGGTCTTCCTCTTTTTCTCTTACCCGGCACTCTTCCCTCTAGAATCAGCCTTTTGATACCATCATGTCGCTTTAAGTGTCTAAAATACTGTAGCTTCCTTCTTTGTATGATAGTGTTTGAAAGTCATCCTTCGTTTAGTTTCAGTAATTTCAAAACTGTAATCTTCTTTTTCTCTGTCAATGATATTCGTAGGATCTTTCTGTAGCACTTTATTTAAAATGAATTTAATTCTTTTGGATATTGTCTTGTTTAAAGTCCAAGTCTCGCATCCAATGAAATTCAGAATCTTACAATATATAGTAATAATACAATATATACTACTATTAAAATATATAATAATATTCAATGTATACTAATATAATATATACTAATATTACAATATATACTAATATTATAATCTATTTTAATATTACATTATATACTAATATTACAATATACATTAATATAATATATATTAATTATACAATATATACTAATATTACAATATATACTAATATTACAATATATACTAATATTACAATATACACTAGTACTGAAGCCCGTGCCATTGGTGCTTCACGAACGTATTGACAACAATAGACTGGACTGATATAAAACAATATATACTAACATTATCTAACAGTCAAACTATAAACAGGTGAAGATAACCTATTTTTTAAACGTAATACTCTCATCTGACATAAAACTATAGACACTAATAGTATCTCACAATGAGTACTTACTGAGTAGTTGCCATACACTCATAAACTACTTGTATTTCTAGAAAAAATGACAAAATACTAATGTTGAAGTAAACATATAATAATGTAATACGACACATATTAATGGCAATACTGTTTCATGTTGCATGGTGATCACATAGAACACTGTTTCAATCTTGTATGTTCATCACATATTAATGTCACTAACGTTTCGTTTTGCTCTAAAACATATACTCCTTTTGAGTGGGAGGTTAGATCTCAAGATTTGCTACTGAGAATTGGAATCATATTGGTATGAAAGAAAGTATTGTAGAACTCATATACCACCCCCGATAACATAGAAATAACATCGTTATGCCACATTATTAATTACTTGTGACCGCACACTCATTTGACTACTCGGATTCAATACTGCCAACTAATGATTAGCATTCCAATGTTCCTACTGAGATAAGCTACCGTGAACTAGCGCACACATTTTATCCCTTGGCGTAATAGGTTTGACATAGCGCACACGAATTTCGTCTATAAATGTGTGTAAATGTGCATATACATCAAATATAATTGGTGTAAAGTGAACATGTTAAAGAAGATGAACTATGTTTAGGTAAAATTTTTCCCCTGGAAAAGTGGTGATCACAATGTATAAGCCTACGGAGTTAGATGATTACTTGAAGACACTCTTGTCGTAGACCTAACATTGGTACATACTGGGATTGTTTATTTCATAACTGTCAATCCAAGTAGCATAAAGTTTATTATTGATCATCTTCGTGTAACCGATCATTGATCTCCACAAATCTATTTCTACTATCTTGTACCAGAAGCGATGTTGACTTTCTTCATTACCCCGATGTTATGTTATCTATTTGTTCTCGATGTCCTACATTTCACATAATTTCATTCTTGTCCATTATAACTATGTTCTATTTACACATTATAACTATGTTCTATTTACACATTATAACTATGTTCTATTTACACATTATAACTATGTTATATTCAAACTTTATACATATGTTATATTTACTCATCATAACAATGTCGTATTTACACATTATAAATATGTGTTATTTACACAGTATACCTATGTTCTATTTACATATTATAATTTATTTCTATTTAAACAGTATCACTATTGTCTATTTACACATTATAACTATGTTCTATTTACACAATACATATATATATATATATATATATGATCTATTGCCACACTATAATTATATGTTGATAGTAATAAATAGGCAACAACTAGGCGTATCACAAATATGTATTTATACTATTCACCAAGTAGCTATCATTCCATCACAGTTAAGTGCATATACTATTCACCAATTAGATTGTATATCATCACAGTTAGTAGCCTATTTGTTAGTTAGTTAGTTGTCAGATCATCATCACTACAAACTGGACACGTTCATAGTTGCTCCCATCTCTCTTTGAGTGTATCAGCCATTACACTTTTACTGACAGTACCGGTCGTATGCCGGTTGACCATCATTCTTCTGCTCCCTAGAAAGTGTTGATTTCTAGCAACACCGCATTTCGAGCTATGATTTTTATTCCTGGCCATTGAAAAGGAATCCTCATCCACACTAGTTTCACTCTCGCGTGATATATCTCTTAAGAAGTTCAAAACATCAGCTCGATCCATTGCACCATCACCCTGTGCCATAATCGCGCATGGCGCCAGTTGATCTGCTCTTTTAGTGCCTCGAACAAATTATGCAACAATTACGATGCATACATCCGGGCAGTTAAGGTGGCAAATGAAATGCTGCTGAACAATCCCGGCCCGCAGCCCGTGGTGTTCCTGACAGATGCAGGTCGTTGCTTCAAGCTCTTCAGTCGGGAAGGCTTGCAGACTTGCAAAATCAACTGTCTTGGCAAATAGGGTAACCATATAGTGGATGCCGTCTCACTATGGAATGCCATGAGGTAAACAAGCGAACCAATTGGCTAGAGAGGGAGGTACCGAAGACCAACCAGATGTGCCAATCACCTACCATCAAAGAAAGCAGATCGTCTGGTCAATGGGAGGGCCACATGCGCCAGTGCAGGATGACTGTCGTATTGTGAACAGATGGAAGCAAGTTGTAATTCTGCGTCTCAAAACGGGACACGGACGACTCCACAGTCACATGTACACACAGTTGGAGATAGGCAGCCTGGCCATGTGCACATGTGGACAGGTAGCACAAAGTACTACCAAGGATATATTTCAAGATTGTTCTGAGTATGAAACGCTGAAACAGACATATTGGCCAGTGAAGGCAGCACTGGATTCAAACATATATTAGACATATGAAGACATCTATTAAATTTAGCACATATATTATCTGTAAGACACATACGAACGCAATGTAAAGATGCAAAAAGAAAACTAAAATACAGTAAACACAGAGTAAAGTAAAATAATGTATTGTAACGTTAATTCAAGTAAGGTAAAGTAAATTAAGGTAACATTAAGAAGTGTAAAGTAAAGAAATGTAATGCAAGATAACGTAAGGTAAAATAAAACATCAACAATGTAAACTATGCTAAAGTAAAGTCGATAAGTCGTCTAATGATTATTATTATTATACAATCGACATGTCCAGTGGAGCTTGCATCTTCTTGTGAGTGTATCCCCCGTTACATGACAGCTGGTGATTTCAATTCTAGTTTGGTATACATAATGGTTCTCTACACACATTTCTTAACTCATCTGGTCAAGCATCGCTATATAAAAAACCACTGGTCACTTAATGTTGCAGAACAAAGAACAAAGGTAATTATATAGATGAAATCACCCGTGTGTTGCCGGGGCGTGAAAGTGGAGCAAAGAATAGCAACACTGTTTACCTTTAACGCATGTCGCAAAAGGCGACTAAGTAGGTTATATGATGGAGTTGGCTATCCCATTCCATATAATGTCAGTTATCCAAAGCCATGCTAAAGTCGGATAAGTCAGGCCAAAAGGCGCAGATATCGCAGCAATGCTGTAAACAATGACACAGCGCATTCGTTCTCCGGAATACATCCTGCTAATCTGCAGGAGTTTGAGAACGAACGCAGAAGACGAAGAAGATATATATGAAAGGATGAAGAGATGTAGAAATGATGACGAAAAGAAAACTTTAATGTATTGTCATTTAATCTACTGAAAGTTTTCTGTATGCTGCATGATGGTTTGTTTGTTTACTAGGAGTGACTTCAGACACTGACGTTCTCCAATATAGAGAAACTGTTGGCTAGAAGGGACTCATGATGGTACATTTGTCTCTTTCCCATTATTTTCATTAATAACAATAATTATAATTTGCGTCACCTCCCAAATGCCGACCAACAAAAATAACAGAAATATTTGGAAACAAAACGTAAAAGTCACGGTAAAAGTTTTGTCTAGGTAAAAGTCACGCCTGAGACATATGGTACTTGAACATAATGACACGAAAAAGTAAACAGTGTCTAGAATAGATGGT
The DNA here is from genome assembly GCA_034231615.1 of Meghimatium bilineatum. Lineage (NCBI taxonomy): Eukaryota > Metazoa > Mollusca > Gastropoda > Stylommatophora > Philomycidae > Meghimatium > Meghimatium bilineatum. Next base: position 68,832,198 of record CM067304.1, on the reverse strand, counting down.
CTCATACTAAGAATTATTTAGAATAGTGGTCACACACTAAGCAGTCTTGAATTATGGTCTCTCACTACATAGTGTATAGAATAGTGGTCTTACACTAAACACATAGTCTAAAAAAGTGGTCTCACACTAGACAGTGTAAGAATAGTGGTCTCATTTAAAACATTGTTTAGAATAGTGGCCTCTCACTAAACAGTGTCCAGAATAGTGCTCTCACACTAAACAGTGTCTAGAATAGTTGTCTCACACTAAACAGTGTCTAGAATAGTTGTCTCACACTAAACAGTGTCTAGAATAGTGGTTTCACACAAATCACTGTCTAGAATAGTGGTCTCACACTAAACAGTGTCTAGAATAGTGGTCTCACATTAAACCGTGTCTAGAATAGTGGTCTCACACTAAACAGTGTCTAGAATAGTTGTCTAACACTAAACAGTGTCTAGAATAGTTGTCTCACACTATACAGTGTCTAGAATAGTGGTCTCAACAAGAACATTGTCTAGAAAAATGGTCTAATACTAAACAGTGTCTAGAATAGTTGTCTCACACTATACAGTGTCTAGAATAGTGGTCTCACACTAAACAGTGTCTAGAATAGTGGTATCACACTAAACAGTGTCTAGAATAGTGGTCTCACACTAAACAGTGTTTAGAATAGTGGTCTCACACTAAACAGTGTCTAGAATAGTTGTCTCACACTAAACAGTGTCTAGAATAGTCGTCTCACACTAAACAGTTTCTAGAATAGTGGTCTCACACTAAACAGTTTCTAGAATAGTTGTCTCACACTAAACAGTGTCTAGAATTGTGGTCTCACACTAAATATTGTCTAGAATAGTAGTCTCACACTAAACAGTTTCTAGAATAGTAGTCTCACACTAAACAGTGTCTAGAATAGTGGTCTCATACTAAATATTGTCTAGAATAGTAGTCTCACACTAAACAGTGTCTAGAATAGTGGTCTCACACTAAATATTGTCTAGAATAGTAGTCTCACACTAAACAGTTTCTAGAATAGTAGTCTCACACTAAATATTGTCTAGAATAGTAGTCTCACACTAAATATTGTCTAGAATAGTAGTCTCACACTAAATATTGTCTAGAATAGTGGTCTCACACTAAATATTGTCTAGAATAGTAGTCTCACACTAAATATTGTCTAGAATAGTGGTATCACACTAAATATTGTCTAGAATAGTAGTCTCACGCTAAACAGTTTCTAGAATAGTAGTCTCACACTAAACAATGTCTAGAATAGTGGTCTCATTTTATACCGTTTTCGCTTTTCGTTCCTTATTTGTCTCCACTGCTTCTCTTGGGAATAAAAACATGTCACTGAATGTCTTTGCAAGTCACCAAATAGTATTAAACTTTACTGGAATAGATGTGATTGTTCATCAATCAAAGATGTACATGTCTGTTCTCCCCACTGCCTCCAGTTTACGGGTAGATGGTCCTCCGCAAATGAAAAATATATACTGCTTGCTTAAAATCTTCGTGGTCCACATGGGTTTAGGCATATGAAATGGATTAGAAATTATGGTCTATCGTATGTAGAAAAAGAGAGAGAAAGAACGTGAGCAATGAAATTGAGAAAGAGCAGGCGCAGGATAATTATAGGTTAATTATAATTATAAATTCTTACCGGAGTTGGTTCCTGTAAATGAAAATACAAAAGTAATGATAAGAATGAACGATAATGGTGATAAGATGATTCCATTAGCTGTTAGTAGATAGCTATTTACACATGATGATGTTATAATGAATTTAGCTGTGTATCTCTTGGCCGCTTCTAGACTTTCAGACAAATGAATATTCTATATTTCGGTTATTAACTGAGATGGTGTCAGTACTCATATACGCTTGTCTCATAGATCAAGTTGAGTAGTCCACGTTTATGGATACACTATTCTTGTTTATTTACCGTCGGGTCACGTTTTATTAGCGTATTGTTTTTGTAGATTTTGTATACATTGCTTGTCGAGTTTCTCTTTACGCTGGTGAATCTAGATCAGTTCGACGACGATATAAATCAGTATTCTTAGCCAGTGGTGATTGTCTTTGTTGAAGTGTTTTTTGTTCAGATCGTGTGAGTGAGCATCCATAGTTCGTCGATTTTACGCATATTATTTTAACACTATATCGGTGCTCCACCTCATTTGCAGCGCAAATTCAAGTAAGTGACTTCTTACTTTGATGACGAAAAAATATATTTTTACTCTCCTTTTTGGTATTCACTTTCTTGCGAATGGATCAACTATTAGAGATAGTACGGGAAAAGCGTTAGATGGAAACAGTATTCAAAACTGTAGCCATCATTGGGCAGACACAGATGTTAACTGTGTATCGTAAACAAACTTAATACGGTTGAAAATTGTTGAAAATATGAAATGTTGATGACGATATGAGATGTTGTTGAAGATATTACATGTTGAATATATGAGATGTTGTAATTGAATATATGGAATGTTGTTGAAGATATGAATTGTTGTAATTTTATATATGGAAATTGTAATTGAATATATGAAATTTTGTTGAATATATGAAATGATGTTGAAGATATTAATTGGTGTAATTAAATATATGAAATATTGTAATTTAATATAAGACATTTGTAAATGAATATATAGCATTTTGTTGAAGATATTAATTTGAGTAATTAAATATATGAAATGTTGTAATTGTATATATGAAATTGTGTTAAAGATACTAAATAGTGTAATTGAATATATGAAATGTTGTTGAAGATATGAAATGTTGTTATTGAATATATAAAATTTTGTTGAAGGTATAAAATGTTGTTAAATATATGAAAGCTTGTTGAAGATATGAAATAGTATCGAACATATGTATTGTTGCTGAATATATGAAATGTTGTTTAAGATATGAAATATTTTTAAAGATAATGCAACCTTTATTAAGATTACTGTATTGCTCTTCAACTTTCCTGTTGTTGCAATGTATTCCAACATTCCTTTTTCTCATAATGTGTCCATAACTGTCTCTTTCCGAATTGGGTACATATCTATCATTCTGAATTAACTACTTTCAAGATATCTTCATTACGTTTTATTATTTTCCCATGATGGTTTCAACATTCCTCTATTAAAGCTACATCTCGGCTGTTTCAGTCGAATATTTTACTATTTGGTTGATTGTACAAAATTTACATTCATTTATCAGAATTGTATCTTTAGTAGGGGCAGAAGTATACATGTCTATTCTAGAGGAACGAACCAAGAAGAAAACCTCAAGTAAGAGGTTCGGGTGTCATAAAAATGATGCATGGTTGTAACATGGTTATGACATGGTTGTGACATCGTTACGACATATATTATCGTTACGACATGATTGGCCATGATTATGACATATTTGTGACATGGTTACGAAATAGTTGTGACATGAAAACGACATGGTTACGACTTGGGTAAGACATGCATGAATGATTTTATTAAGAAAGCAAATCTAATTGACACAGAAAAACTTACCGGACTCGAGGGTTGCCCTTCAAACTGTCAATGGAGACAAATCAGAATTACACAATATCTGTACGTGGGTGTGTTTGTGGTCATGTGTGTGGTTAAAAAGGTTCGTATTGAGTTACGTTTGTTTAGAGGTACGATGATTTCAATTTACAATTAGCTCAACTCAAGTCAACATCTATAAGATGGTCAAATTTTACCAAAGATCATGTGACATCAGACATATTATTTAAACGACCGAATGAATGCATGAATAAATTATCAAAGCGGGTATGACTGTAACCAGTAGTATCTAAGGTCTATATGACAGCAAGCAGCAATATCTAAGGTTTATATGAATGCAACCAGTAATTATATCACTCCAGGTAACGTCCATAATATCTTATCACATTTTACATAACTGCAGTCATGATTTATAACATTCGACGTAACTGTCAATGTATTATCAAATTTTATATGATTCATCTGTATTTAGCACATTCTAAATAGCTTCGATTATGTTTTAAATAATTCTACATAAATGTGGTCGACATGTATCACATTCTTCATGACTATCAAATGCATCACATTCTATATGACTGCCCGTGAGTTTTATTAAAATATATATGCTATAAAGATTTACACAATTCTACACATCTGCCACCATGTTTTCATCAAATTCTACATTCAATACAACTAGGTTTTTGTCGAATTATAAATATCTACCATCGAGACTAAATATAATTTACATAATTACAATCATGATTAAACATATTCTGCATAACTACCATCAGGATTGAACATATTTTACATAACTGCCATCAATACTGAGTATATTTTGACTTCCTTAACGTTTAATCACATTTTACTTAACTAATATTAGATGTTATGAATTTATACATAATTGTCATTATGTGTTTTACATTCTACAAAACTGCATTGAATTTAATCACATTTTACATAACTGGCATGATTTTTATGAAATTCAATGATTGGCATCATCATTTTAATCAAGATTTGTAATGTTTCATGGAAATGAATATGTAGTATACTCATTTTCTATTGAGAAAATATGACAGATAAAATACGTATAAAATAGAATAGCGCCATATTTACAATAATAAACTTATTTGAAAAGTAAAATTTAAAAAAAAGTATCACGGTTTGTACATGTAATCCGTCATGATTCTCCTTCAAAAATGATTATTCAAGGAACTGTCCAGGATGAAAGGAGAAAAGTGAGATAACGAAAATTATGGGAAAATTGCATCAGCGAATGGTGTTTGCTAAATAGATGCAAACATTGTCTAGGATAGTGTCTAACACTAAAAAGTATCCAGTATAGTTGTATCACACTAAACATTGCCTAGAATAGTGGTCTCACACTAAATATTGTCTAGAAAGTGGTCACAAACTGTTTCTTTAAACTTTTTTCGCTTTTCATTCCTTATTTTTCTCCACTGCTTCTCTTGGTAATAAAAACATGTCACTGACTTTCTTTGCAAGTCACCAAATAGTATTAAACGTTACTGGAATAGATCTGATTGTTCATTATTCAAAGATTTACATGTCTGTGCTCGCCCCACTGCCTCCGGTTTACGGTAAGATGGTCCTCCGCAAAAGAAAAATATATCTTGATTGCTTACAATCCTCGTGGTCCACATGGGCTGAGGCATATGGACTGGATTGAGAAATTATGGTCTATCGTATGTAGAAAGAGACATAGAGAGAGAAAGAGAGTGAGATAGAAATAGAGAGAGAGAAAGTGTGAAAACAAATTGAGAAAGAGAAGCGCATGAGAAGTATAATTTAATAATAATTATAAATTCTTACCGAACTTGATTCCTGTAAATGAAAATACAAATGTTATGTTAAAAATGGACGATAATAGTGGTCAAATGATTCCTTTATCTGTGAGTAGATAGCTATTTACTCATGATGATGATGATATAATGCCTTTAGCTTTGTATCTCTTTCCTGTTTCTTCTTCAATTCGTGTGATTCAGTATCCATAGTTCGTCGATTTTACGCTTGTTCTTTCATCCCTATATCGGTGCTCCACAGCATTGGCAACGCTAGTCCATGAGAGTGACTTCTAACTGATGACGAAAACATACATTTTTACACTCTGTTTTGTGTATCCTCTTTCTTGCGATTCGATAAACTATTAGAGATAGTACAGGAAAAGTGTTTTATGTACACATATGTCAAAACAGTAATCATCATTGGGCAGACACAGATGTTAACTGTGTATCGTAATCAAACTTAATAATGTTGAAACCTTGTTGAAGATATGAAAAGTTATTAAAGATATGAGATGTTGTTGAATATATTGATTGTAGAATATATGAGATGTTGTAGTTGAATATATGAAACTTGTTATTGAATATATGAAATGTTGCTGAAGATATTAATTGGTGTAATTGAATATATGAAATGTTGCTGAAGATATTACGTGGTGTAATTGAATATATGGAATGGTGTAATTGTATATATGACATTTTTTAAAGATAGTAAATAGTGTAATTAAATATATGAAACATTGTTGAAGATATGAAATGTTGTAGAAGAGATGAAATGTTGTAAATGAATATATAAAGTATTGTTGAATATATGAAATGTTGTTGAAGATATCAAATGTTGTGTAAGATATGAAACTTTTTTTAAACATATGCAACCTTGATTAAGATTACACTTTTGCTCTTCGACTTGTCTGTTGTCGAAATGTTTTCAACTTTCATTTTCTCATAATGTGTTCATAACTGTCTCTTTCCTATTTTGGTACATATCTATTATTCTGAATTAACTACTTTCAAGATATCTTCATTACGTTTTATAATTTGCCTAAGATGGTTTCAAAATTCCTCTATTAAAGCCACATCTCGGATGCCTCAGTCGATCATTTTACTATTTGGTTGATTGTACAAAGTTTACATTCATTTATCAGAATTGTATATTTAGAAGTGGAAAAAGTATACATGTTTATTCTATAGGAGCGAACCAAGAAGAAAACCTCAAGTAAGAGGTTCGTGTGTCATAAAAATGCATGGTTGTGACATGCTTACGACATGGTTGGGCATGATTATGACATGGTTGTGGCATGGTTACGAAATGGTTGTAACATGGTTACGAGATGGTTGTGACATGGTTACGACGTGGGTACGACGTTCATGAATGATTTCTATTAAGAAAGCAAATCTAATTGACACAGAAAAACTTACCGGACTCGAGGTTTCCTTGTCAGTCTGTCAATGGAAACAAATCAGAATTACATAATATGTGTACGTGTATGTGTACGTGTGTATGTGTGTGTGTTCACATGTGTAGTTAAAAATGTTCGTAGTGAGTTCTGTTTGTTTAGAGGTACGATGTTTTCAATTTACAATTAGCTCAACTCAAGTCAACATCTATAAGATGGCCGAATGTTATCAAAGTTCATGTGACATCAGACATATTATTTAAACGACTGAATGACTCAATTAATAAATTATCAAAGGGGGTATGACTGTAACCAGGAGTATCTAAAGTGTATATAACAGCAAGCAGGAATATGTAAGGTTTATATGACTGCAACCAGTAATTATATCACTTCATTTGACGTCCTTAATATTTTATCACATTTTACATAACGGCCGTCATGATTTATTACAGTCGAAATAACTGACGATGTATTATCAAATTCTATATGATCCATCTGTATTTAGCACATTCTAAATATCTTCGATTATGTTTTAAAGAATTGTACATAAATTTCGTCAAAATGTATCACATTCTTCATGACTATCAAATTTATCACATTCTATATGACTGCCTTCGAGTTTTATTAAAATATATATGCTATAAAGATTTACAAAATTCTAAACATCTGCCACCATGTTTTTATCAAATTCTACATTCATTACAACCAGTTTGTGTCTAATTATACATAAGTACCATCAAAATTCAAATATTTTACATAATTACAAACACGATTAAACATAAGCGACATAACTACCATCAATATTAAACATATTCTGCGTAACTACCATTAGGAATGAACATATTTTACTTAATTACCATCAGGATTGAACATATTTTACATAACTTCAATCACGACTGAACATATTTTGACTTCTCTAAAGTTTAATCACATTTTACTTCATTAATATTAGCTGTTATGAATTTCTACATAGTTACCATTATGTGTTTTACATTCTACAAAACTACATTGAATTTAATCACATTTTACATTACTGACATGATTTTTATGAAATTTATTGATTGTCATCATCATTTTAATCAAGATTTGTAATGTTTTATGGAAATGCATATGAATTATACTCATTTTCTATTCAGAACATATGACAGACGTGTAAGAATAAAATAGAGTAGAGCCATGTTTACAAGAATAAACTGATTTGAAAAGAAAAAAAGAAATAAAGCATAATTTTTTGTAGATGAAAGCCGACATTAATTCTCCGTCAAAAATTATTCTTCAAGGAACTGTCTAGGATGGAAGGAGAAAAGTAAAATAACGAAAATTATGGAAAAACAGCGTCAGCGAATGGTGTTTGCTGAAGAGATGCAAATATTGTCTACGATAGTGTCTAATACTAAAAAGTACCCAGTATAGTGGTCTCACACTAAACATTGCCTAGAGTAGTAGTCTTACACTAAACATTGCCTAGAATGGTGGTCTCAAACTAAAGATTGCCTAGAATAGTGGCCTCACACTAAAGATTGCCTAGAATAGTGGTCCCACACGAAACATTGCCTAGAATAGTTGTCTCACACTAAACAGAGTCTAGAATAGTGGTCTCACATTAAGCATTGCATAGAATAGTAGTCTCACACTAAACATTGCCTAGAATGGTGGTCTCAAACTAAAGATTGCCTAGAATAGTGGCCTCACACTAAAGATTGCCTAGAATAGTGGTCCCACACGAAACATTGCCTATAATAGTAGTCTCACACTAAACAGAGTCTAGAATAGTTGTCTCACATTAAACAGACCCTAGAATAGTGGTCTCACACTAACCATTGTATAGAATAGTGGTCTCACATTAAACAGACTCTATAATAGTGGTCCAACACCAACCATTGCCTAGCATAGTGGTCTCACACTAAACATTGTCTAGCATAGTTGTCTCACACTAAACATTGCCTAGAATAGTGGTCTCACACTAAGCAGAACCTAGAATAGTGGTCTCACACTAAACATTGTATTGAATAGTGGTCTCACATTAAACAGACTCTAGAATAGTGGTCTCACACTAAACATTGTCTAGGATAGTGGTCTCACTGTAAACAATGCCTAGAATAGTGGTCTCACACAAAACATTGCCTAGAATAGTGTTCTCACACTAAACATTGCTTAGAATAGTTGTCTCACACTAAACATCGTCTAGAATAGTGGACTCACATTAAACATTGCCTAGAATTTTGGTCTCACATTTAATAGACTCTAGAATATTGGTCTCACACTAAACATTGTCTAGAATAGTGGTTTCACATTAAACAAACCCTAGAATAGTGGTATCACACTAAACATCGTCTAGAATAGTGGACTCACATTAAACGGACTATAGAATAGTGGTCTCAAACTGCTTTCTTTTACCTTCATCGCTTTTCGTTCCTTATTTTTCTTCACTGCTTCTCTTGGTATTAAAAACCTGTCACTGACTGACTTTGCAAGTCACCAAATATTAATAAACTCTACAGGAATTTTCTGATTGTTCATTATTCAAAGATTTACATGTCTGTGCTCGCCCTACTGCCTCCCGTATACGGGTAGATGTTCCTCCGTAAATGAAAAATATATATTTTACTTGCTTAAGATCTTTGTGGTCCATATGGGTTTGGGCATATGGACTAGTTTGAGAAATTATTGTATATCATATGTAGAAAGAGAGATAGAAATAGAGAAAGAGAGAGAGAGAGAACGTGAGTAAAGAAATTGAGAAAAACGAGGCGCAGGAGAATTATAGTTCAATTATAATTATAAATTCTTACCGGAGTTGGTTCCTGTAAATGTAAATAGAAAAGTAATGTTAAGAATCGACGATAATGGTGGTCAAATGATTACTTTTGCTGTGCATAGATAGCTATTGACACATGATGATGATATAATGCAATTAGCTGTTTATTTCTTGGCCGCTTCTAGTATTTCAGACAAATGAATATTCTATATTTCGTTTATTAACTGAAATGGTACATTTACTCATGTAAGCGTGTCTCATAGATCTAGTTGAGTAGTCCACGTTTATGGATACACTATTCTTGTTTGAGTACCATCGTGTCACGTTTTATTAGCGTATTGTTTTGGTAGATTTTGTATACATTGCTTTTCGAGTTTCTCTTTACGCGGTGAATCTATATCAGTTCGACGACTATACAAATCAGTATTCTTAGCAAGTCCTTTTTGTCTTTGTTGAAGTGATTTTTGTTCAGTTCTTGTGAGTCAGCATCCATAGTTCGTCGAATTTATGCATGCTATTTCAACACTATATCGGTGATCCACCACATTTGCAGCGCGAATTCAAATAAGTGACTTCTGACTTTGATGACGAAAAAATAAATTTTTACACTCCTTTTTGGTATTCACTTTCTTGAGATTGGATCACCTATTAGAGCTAGTACGGGGAAAGAGTTAGATGTAAACAGATGTCAAAACTGTAGCCATCATTGGGCAGACACAGATGTTAACTGTGTATCGTAAACAAACTTAATAAGGTTGAAATTTGTTGAAGATATGAAATGATGTTAAAGATATAGATGTTGTTGAAAATATGAAATGTTGATGACGATATGAGATGTTGTTGAAGATATTAAATGTTGAATATATGAGATGTTGTAATTGAATATATGACATGTTGTTGAATATATGAAAAATGTTGACGATATGAAATGTTGTAATTGAACATATGAAATATTGTACTTGAATATTTGAAAATTTTATATGATATGGCATGTTGTTAAAAGATATTAATTGGTGTAATTTAATATGTGAAATGTTGTAATTGAATTTATGAAAATGTTATAGATATTAAATATTGAAATTGAATATATGAAAAATTGTTGAATAGATGAAATGTTGTTGAAGAAATGAAATTTTACTTAAGATATGAAATGGTGTAATTGAATAAATAAAATATTGTTGAATATATGAATTGTTTCTGAATATATGAAAAATTGTTGAATATAAGAAATGTTGTTGAAGATACTAATTGGTGTAATTGAATATATGAAATGTTTTTGAATATATGTAATGTTGTTGAATATATGAATTGTTGCTGAGTATAGGAAATGTTGTTGAAGATATGAAATGGTGTTATTGAATATATAACATATTGTTGAAGATATGAAATGTTGTAATGGAATATATAACATTTTGTTGAAGGTATAAAATGCTGTTAAATATATGAAACCTTGTTGAAGATATGAAATATTGTTGAACATATGTATTGTTGCTGAATATATGAAATGTTGTGGACGCTATTAAACCTTTTTAAAGATAAGCAAACATGATTAAGATTACTCTGTTGCTCTTCAACGTGTCTGTTGTTGCAATGTATTCCAACTTTCCTTTTCTCATAATGTGTCCAAAACTGTCTATTTCCGATTTGGGTACATATCTATCATTCTGAATTAACTACTTTCATGATATCTTCATTGAAAAATTCAAAAAAATTGGTAGCATATCCTATCCAGGACGTAGCTAGCAACCCAGCATTTGATGGATGTGGTGATTTTCTAAGCAATATAAATACGTTCAGTAGGTTGCCATTGCTTTCTGAACGGACCGGATGCACAATTGCCTGTGGTGAGGATATCGTCATTACGTTTTATTATTTTCCCTTGACGGTTTCAACATTCCTCTATTACAGCAACATCTCGGCTGCCTCAGTCGAATGTTTTACTATTTGGTTGATTGTACAAAATTTACATTCATTTATCAGAATTGTATCTTTAGAAGGGGCAGAAGTATACATGTCTATTGAGAGGAACGAACCAAGAGGAAAACCTCAAGTAAGAGATCCGGGTGTCATAAAAATAATGCATGGTTGTGACATGGTTACGACATGGTTGTGACATCGTTACGACATGGTTGGGCATGATTATGACATATTTGTGACATGGTTACGAAATAGTTGTGACATGAAAACGACATGGTTACGACGTGGGTACGCCATTCATGAATGATTTTATTAAGAAAGCAAATCTAATTGACACAGAAAAACTTACCGTACTCGAGGGTTCACTTTCAGTCTGTCAATGGAGACAAATCAGAGTTACACAATATCTGTACGTGGGTGTGTTTGTGGTCATGTGTGTGGTTAAAAAGGTTCGTATTGAGTTACGTTTGTTTAGAGGTACGATGTTTTCAATTTACAATTAGCTCAACTCAAGTCAACATCCATAAGATGGTCAAATTTTACCAAAGATCATGTGACATCAGACAAATTATTTAAAGGCTCGAATGAATGCATGAATAAGTTATCAAAGCCGGTATAACTGTAACCAGTAGTATCTAAAGTCTATATGACAGCAAGCAGGAATATCTAAGGTTTATATGAATGCAACCAGTAAATATATCACTCCATTTAACGTCCATAATATCTTAGCACATTTTACATAACTGCCATCCTGATTTATAACATTCGACGTAACTGTCAATATGTTATCAAATTTTATATGATTCATCTGTATTTAGCACATTCTAAATAGGTTCGATTATGTTTTAAACAATTCTACATAAATGTCGTTGATATGTATCACATTCTTCATGACTATCAAATGCATCACATTCTATATGACTGCCTTTGAGTTTTATTAAACATATTCTGTATAACATACATCAACATTCAACATATTCTGTATAACTGCCATCAATACTGAGCATATTTTGACTTCCGTAACGTTTAATCACATTTTACTTAACTAAAATTAGCTGTTATGAATTTCTACATAATTGTCATTATGTGTTTACATTTTACAAAACTGCTTTAAATGTAATCACATTTAACATAACTGACATGATTTTTATGAAATTCAATGATTGTCATCGTCATTTTATCAAGATTTGTAATGTTTTATGGAAATGCATATGAATTCTACTCATTTTATATTGAGAACATATGACAGACGTGTACAAATTAAATAGAGTAGAGCCATGTTTACAAGAAAGAACTGATTTGAAAAGAAAAATTTTAAAAAAAATTATCACAGTTTGTACATGTAAGCCGTCATGATTCTCCTTCAAAAATGATTCTTCAAGGAACTGTCGAGAATGAAATGAGAAATGTAAGATAACGAAAATTATGGAAAAATTGCATCAGCGAATGGTGTTTACTGAAGAGATGCAAACATTGTCTAGGATAGTGTCTAACACTAAAAAAAGTCCAGTATAGTTGTACCGCACTATACATTGCCTAGAATAGTGGTGACACTAAACATTGCCTAGATTAGTAGTCTCACACTAAACAGAGTCTAGAATAGTGGTCACACTAAAAATTGCATAGAATAGTGGTCTCAAACTGTTTTTTGTTATCTTTTTCGCTTTAAATTCCGTATTTTTCTCCGCTCCTTCTATTGGTAATAAAAACATGGCACTGACTTTCTTTGCAAGTCACCAAATAGTATTAAACTTTCCTGGAATAAATCTGGTTGTTCATTATTCAAAGATTTACATGTCTGTGCTCGCCCCACTGCCTCCCGTTTATATTAAGATGGTCCTCCGCATAAGAAAAATATATATTGCTTGCTTAAAATATTCGTGGTCCACATGGGTTTGGGCATATGGACTGGATTGATAAATTAATGTCTATCATATGAAGAGGGAGAGAGATAGAGATAGAGAGAGAGAGAAATAGAGATAGAGAGAGAGAACGTGTGCAAAGACATTGAGAAAGAACAGGCGCAGGAGAAGTATAATTTAATTATAATTATAAATTCTTACCGAAGTTGGTTCCTGTAAATGAAAATACAATGTAATGTTAAAAATGGTCGATAATGGTGGTCAAATGATTCCTTTGTCTGTGAATAGATAGCCTTTTACTCATAATGATGATGACATAATTCTTTTAGCTTTGTATCTCTTTCCTAAGTGTTTCTCGTTCAATTCGTGTGAGTGAGCATCCATAGTTCGTCGATTTTACGCTTGTTCTTTCAACCTTATATCTTTGTTCCACATCATTTGCAGCGCGAATCCAAGAGAGTGACTTCTAACTTTGATGACGAAAACATCTATGTTTACTCTCTGTTTTTATTCTTCTCTTTCTTGCGATTGGATTAACTATTATAGATAATACAGGAAAAGTGTTATATGTGCACAGATGTCAAAACAGTAACCATCATTGGGCAGATACAGATGTTACCTGTGTACCGTAAACAAACTTAATAATGTTGAAACATTGTTGAAGATATACAAAGTTATTGAAGATATGAGATGTTGTTGAATATATATCAAACTTGTTATTGAATATATGAACTGTTGCTGAAGATATTATTTGGTGTAATTGAATATATGAAATATTGTAATTTAATATATGAAATATTGCAATTTAATATATGAAATTTGTAAATGCATATATGGCGTGTTGTTGAAGATATTAATTGGCGTAATTTAATATATGAAATGCTGTAATTGTATATATGAAATTTTGTTAACGATGCTAAATAGTGTAATTGATTATATGAAACATTGTTCAATATATGAAATGCTGTTGAAGATATGAAATATTGTTGAAGATATGAAACTTTTTAAAACATATGCAACCTTGAGTAAGATTACTCTTTTGCTCTTCGACTTGTCTGTTGTCGCAATATTTTCAACTTTCATTTTCTCGTAATGTGTTCATAACTGTCTCTTTCCTATTTCGGTACATATCTATTATTATGAATTAACTACTTTAAAGATATCTTCATTATGTTTTATAATTTGCTTATGATGGTTTCAACATTCCTCTATTAAAGCCACATCTCGGCTGCCCCAGTCGATCATTTTACTATTTGGTTGATTGTACAAAGTTTACATTCATTTATCAGAATTGTATATTTAGAAGTGGAAAAAGTATACATGTCTATTCTATAGGAGCGAACCACGAAGAAAACCTCAAGTAAGAGGTTCGGTAGTCATAAAAATGCATGGTTGTGACATCGTTACGACATGATTGGGCATGATTATGACATTGTTGTGGCATGGTTACGAAATGGTTGTCGCATGGTTACGACGTGGGTACGACATTCATGAATGATTTCTATTAAGAAAGCAAATCTAATTGACACAGAAAAACTTACCGGACTCGAGGGTTCCTTGTCAGTCTGTCAATGGAGACAAATCAGAATTACATAATATGTGTACGTGTGTATGTGTGTGTGTTCACATGTGTGGTTAAAAAGGTTCGTAGTGAGTTACGTTTGTTTAGAGGTGCGATGTATTGAATTTACAATTAGCTCAACTCAAGTCAACATCTATAAGATGGCCGAATGTTATCAAAGATCATGCGACATCATACATATTATTTAAACGACCGAATGACTGCATGAATAAATTATCAAAGAGGGCATGACTGTAACCAGGAGTATCTAAAGTCTATATAACAGCAAGCAGGAATAGCTCAGGTTTATATGACTGCAACCAGTAATTATATCACTCCATTTGACGTCCTTAATATTTTATCACATTTTACATAACTGCCATCATGATTTATTACATTCGAAATAACTGGCGATGTATTATCAAATTCTATATGATCCATCTGTATTTAGCACATTATAAATATCGTCGGTTATGTTTTAAAGAATTGTACATAAATGTCGTCAAAATGTATCACATTCTTCATGACTATCAAATGTATCACATTCTATATGGTTGACTTCGAGTTTTATTAAAATATATATGCTATAAAGATTTACAAAATTCTAAACCTCTGCCACCATGTTTTTATCAAATTCTACATTCATTACAACCAGTTTGTGTCTAATTATACATAAGTACCATCAAAATTCAAAATATTTTACATAATTACAAACACGATTAAACATAAGCGGCATAACTACCATCAAGATTAAACATATTCTGCGTAACTACCATTAGGCATGAACATATTTTACTTAATGACCATCAGGATTGAACATATTTTACATAACTTCAATCAGGACTGAACATATTTTGACTTCCTTAACGTTTAATCACATTTTACTTGATTAATATTACCTGTTATGAATTTCTACATAGTTGCCATTATTTGTTATACATTCTACAAAGCTGCATTGAATTTAATCACATTTTACATAACTGGCATGATTTTTATGAAATTCAATGATTGTCATCATCATTTTAATCAAGATTTGTAATGTTTTATGGAAATGCATATGAAATATACTCATTTTCTATTGAGAACATGTGACAGACGTGCAAGAATAAAATCGAGTAGAGAAATGTTTACAAGAATAAACTGATTTGAAAAGAAAAAAAACAATAAAGCATCAATTTTTGTAGATGAAAGTCGTCATTAATACTCCATCAAAAATGATTCTTCAAGGAACTGTCTAGGATGGATGGAGAAAAGTAAAATAACGAAAATTATGGAAAAACAGCGTCAGCGAATGGTGTTTGCTGAAGAGATGCAAATATTGTCTACGATAGTGTCTAATACTAAAAAGTATCCAGTATAGTGGTCTCACACTAAACATTGCCTAGAGTAGTAGTCTCACACTAAACATTGCCTAGAATGGTGGTCTCAAACTAAAGATTGCCTAGAATAGTGGTCTCACACTAAACAGAGTCTAGAATAGTGGTCTCACATTAAGCATTGCATAGAATAGTTTAGTGGTCTCACACAAAACATTGCCTAGAATAGTGTTCTCACACTAAACATTGCCTAGAATAGTGGTCTCACACTAAAGTTTGCCTAGAATAGTGGTCTCACACGAAACATTGCCTATAATAGTAGTCTCATACTAAACAGATTCTAGAATAGTTGTCTCACATTAAACAGACCCTAGAATAGTGGTCTCACACTAACCATTGTATAGAATAGTGGTCTCACATTAAGCAGACGCTATAATAGTGGTCCAACACCAACCATTGCCTATAATAGTGGTCTCACACTAAACATTGTCTAGCATAGTTGTATCACACTAAACATTGCCTAGAATAGTGGTCTCACACTAAGCAGAACCTAGAATAGTGGTCTCACACTAAACATTGTATAGAATAGTGGTCTCACATTAAAAAGACTCTAGAATAGTGGTCTCACACTAAACATTGTCTATGATAGTGGTCTCACTGTAAACAATGCCTAGAATAGTGGTCTCACACTAAACATTGTCTAGAATAGTGTTCTCACACTAAACATTGCTTAGAATAGTTGTCTCACACTAAACAGAGTCTAGAATAGTGGTCTAACATTAAACATTGCCTAGAATTTTGGTCTCACATTTAATATACTCTAGAATAGTGGTCTCACACTAAACATTGTCTAGAATAGTGGTTTCACATTAAGCAAACCCTAGAAAAGTGGTATTACATTAAACATCGTCTAGAATAGTGGTCTCAAACTGCTTTCTTTACCTTTATCGCTTTTCGTTCCTTATTTTTCTCCACTGCTTCTCTTGGTATTAAAAACCTGTCACTGACTGACTTTGCAAGTCACCAAATATTAATAAACTCTAAAGGATATTTCTGATTGTTCATTATTCAAAGATTTACATGTCTGTGCTCGCCCTACTGCCTCCCGTATACGGGTAGATGTTCCTCCGCAAATGAAAAATATATATTTTACTTGCTTAAGATCTTTGTGGTCCACATGGGTTTGGGCATATGGACTACTTTTGAGAAATTATGGTCTATCATATGTAGAAAGAGAGATAGAAATAGAGAAAGAGAGAGAGAGAGAACGTGAGTAAAGAAATTGAGAAAAACGAGGCGCAGGAGAATTATAGTTCAATTATAATTATAAATTCTTACCGGAGTTGGTTCCTGTAAATGTAAATATAAAAGTAATGTTAAGAATCGACGATAATGGTGGTCAAATGATTACTTTTGCTGTGCGTAGATAGCTATTGACACATGATGATGATATAATGCAATTAGCTGTTTATCTCTTGGCCGCTTCTAGTATTTCAGACAAATGAATATTATATATTTCGTTTATTAACTGAAATGGTACCTTTACTCATGTAAGCGTGTCTCATAGATCTAGTTGAGTAGTCCACGTTTATGGATACACTATTCTTGTTTGAGTACCATCGTGTCACGTTTTATTAAAGTATTGTTTTGGTAGATTTTGTATACATTGCTTGTCGAGTTTCTCTTTGCGCTGGTGAATCAATATCAGTTAGACGACGATACAAATCAGTATTCTTAGCAAGTCCTTTTTGTCTTTGTTGAAGTGATTTTTGTTCAGTTCGTGTGAGTCAGCATCCATAGTTCGTCGAATTTATGCATGCTATTTCAACACTATATCGGTGCTCCACCACATTTGCAGCGCGAATTCAAGTAAGTGACTTCTGACTTTGATGACGAAAAAATAAATTTTTACACTCCTTTTTGGTATTCACTTTCTTAAGATTGGATCAACTATTAGAGCTAGTACGGGGAAAGAGTTAGATGTAAACAGATGTCAAAACTGTAGCCATCATTGGGCAGACACAGATGTTAACTGTGTATCGTAAACAAACTTAATAAGGTTGAAATTTGTTGAAGATATTAAATGATGTTAAAGATATGAGATGTTGTTGAAAATATGAAATGTTGTTGACGATATGAGATGTTGTTGAATATATTAAATGTTGAATATATGAAATGTTGTAATTGTATATATGACATGTTGTTGAATATATGAAAAATGTTGATGATATGAAATGTTGTAATTGAATATATGAAATATTGTAATTTAATATATGAAATATTGCAATTTAATATATGAAATTTGTAAATGCATATATGGCGTGTTGTTGAAGATATTAATTGGCGTAATTTAATATATGAAATGTTGTAATTGTATATATGAAATTTTGTTAACGATACTAAATAGTGTAATTGATTATATGAAACATTGTTCAATATATGAAATGCTGTTGAAGATATGAAATATTGTTGAAGATATGAAACTTTTTAAAACATATGCAACCTTGAGTAAGATTACTCTTTTGCTCTTCGACTTGTCTGTTGTCGCAATGTTTTCAACTTTCATTTTCTCATAATGTGTTCATAACTGTCTCTTTCCTATTTTGGTACATATCTATTATTATGAATTAACTACTTTCAAGATATCTTCATTACGTTTTATAATTTGCTTATGATGGTTTCAACATTCCTCTATTAAAGCCACATCTCGGCTGCCTCAGTCGATCATTTTACTATTTGGTTGATTGTACAAAGTTTATATTCATTTATCAGAATTGTATATTTAGAAGTGGAAAAAGTATACATGTCTATTCTATAGGAGCGAACCAAGAAGAAAACCTCAAGTAAGAGGTTCGGTAGTCATAAAAATGCATGGTTGTGACATCGTTACGACATGATTGGGCATGATTATGACATTGTTGTGGCATGGTTACGAAATGGTTGTCGCATGGTTACGAGATGGATGTGACATGGTTACGACGTGGGTACGACATTCATGAATGATTTCTATTAAGAAAGCAAATCTAATTGACACAGAAAAACTTACCGGACTCGAGGGTTCCTTGTCAGTCTGTCAATGGAGACAAATCAGAATTACATAATATGTGTACGTGTGTATGTGTATGTGTGTGTGTTCACATGTGTGGTTAAAAAGGTTCGTAGTGAGTTACGTTTGTTTAGAGGTGCGATGTATTCAATTTACAATTAGCTCAACTCAAGTCAACATCTATAAGATGGCCGAATGTTATCAAAGATCATGTGACATCAGACATATTATTTAAACGACCGAATGACTGCATGAATAAATTATCAAAGCGGGTATGACTGTAACCAGGAGTATCTAAAGTCTATATAACAGCAAGCAGGAATATCTAAGGTTTATATGACTGCAACCAGTAATTATATCACTTCATTTGACGTCCTTAATATTTTATCACATTTTACATAACGGCCGTCATGATTTATTACATTCGAAATAACTGGCGATGTATTATCAAATTCTATATGATCCATCTGTATTTAGCACATTATAAATATCCTCGGTTATGTTTTAAAGAATTGTACATAAATGTCGTCAAAATGTATCACATTCTTCATGACTATCAAATGTATCACATTCTATATGGTTGCCTTCGAGTTTTATTAAAATATATATGCTATAAAGATTTACAAAATTCTAAACCTCTGCCACCATGTTTTTATCAAATTCTACAATCATTACAACCAGTTTGTGTCTAATTATACATAAGTACCATCAAAATTCAAAATATTTTACATAATTACAAACACGATTAAACATAAGCGGCATAACTACCATCAAGATTAAACATATTCTGCGTAACTACCATTAGGCATGAACATATTTTACTTAATGACCATCAGGATTGAACATATTTTACATAACTTCAATCAGGACTGAACATATTTTGACTTCCTTAACGTTTAATCACATTTTACTTGATTAATAGCAGATGGAAAGAGATTTGCCTGCACAAGAGACAGACAATATCTCCGACACCACCAGCATCACCACATATAGCGACACTGTCGACATACAGTGAAGCTAGTCAGTCCAGTCCGAACATTGGAGGGGCGGCCAATGTAAAATGCACGTAAAGGTAGATGCATGGCGAGAGACATAGATTTCATACCGAGTACAATGAAACAATGAAAGGGCAGAACAGCGCTAGAGGGCAGCGCGATCTGCAAATAGAAAGTGAAAAGTCCCTAGGAAAGGGGAACTACAAGCTCCGTCAGCTCGAGGCGAGCTTCTAGTTACCTGTGTTCCTTACAGGCAGAGATCCAGACCCATTCATTGGCGTTTGGTAAAGCAAGAAGACCTAATCCAACTCTAATGTCGAGCCTTCCTAAACTGGAAATATGCTCGCGAAGAGAAAGGGTTCCGTACTCGATGCGCTCAGGCACAAAAGGGACAACGATTTAGCCCTGGCCCAACTCTACTGTCAAGTTTTCCTACACCGGAAATACACTTGAAGAGAGAAAGGGTTCAGTACCTGATGGGCTCAGGTGCTATTGGGACAAGGACGTTCAGCTCGAGAACGCCTTGCTCTCAAACGCGTGGTGTGAGACTCGAACTTGGACAAGGGGTACACGATGTCGGTGAATGACACCTCGGCTAAGAGGGCCAAATAGCCAGGGTCCAACTCCTCTGTTGAGTTCTTCCCCTTAAGGAACCAGGCTCATGGATGAGAAACGGTTCAGTACCCAATGGGCACAGGCACAGCACGTCCAATTACATGAGGCAAGTTCATAGACAGTGGAACACCTCGTTCGAGTCAGACGAGAGCAAAAAAAGTCGTCTGGGCATAGAGTCTCCACTACGCGTGCCTGGAGACAGATGTAGAGGCTGTCACAGGCTATGGGTAGCGCACCCGAATTGTCAAGGCATGCCGAAATTGGATGTGCTAGGCCTACAAGGCGCATAACGGTGGCACAACGTAATCACGCTCCCGGCGGAAATCGCACGGATATCCGTGATGGTTACAATGGAGCGAACGAAAAACAAACAAACTTGATTAATATTACCTGTTATGAATTTCTACATAGTTGCCATTATTTGATATACATTCTACAAAACTGCATTGAATGTAATCACATTTTACATAACTGGCATGATTTTTATGAAATTCAATGATTGTCATCGTCATTTTAATCAAGATTTGTAATGTTTTATGGGAATGCATATGAATTCTACTCATTTTCTATTGAGAACATGTGACAGACGTGCAAGTATAAAATAGAGTAGAGAAATGTTTACAAGAATAAACTGATTTGAAAAGAAAAAAAGCAATAACGCATCAATTTTTGTAGATGAAAGCCGTCATTAATACTCCATCAAAAATGATTCTTCAAGGAACTGTCTAGGATGGAAGGAGAAAAGTAAAATAACGAAAATTATGGAAAAACAGCGTCAGCGAATGGTGTTTGCTGAAGAGATGCAAATATTGTCTACGGTAGTGTCTAATACTAAAAAGTATCCAGTATAGTGGTCTCACACTAAACATTGCCTAGAGTAGTAGTCTCACACTAAACATTGCCTAGAATGGTGGTCTCAAACTAAAGATTGCCTAGAATAGTGGTATCACACTAAAGATTGCCTAGAATAGTGGTCCCACACGAAACATTGCCTAGAATAGTTGTCTCACACGAAACAGAGTCTAGAATAGTGGTCTCACATTTAAGCATTGCATAGAATAGTTTAGTGGTCTCACACGAAACATTGCCTATAATAGTTGTCTCACACTAAACAGAGTCTAGAATAGTGGTCTCACACTAAACATTGTCTAGAATAGTGGTTTCACATTAAACAAACCCTAGAATAGTGGTATCACATTAAACATCGTCTAGAATAGTGGTCTCAAACTGCTTTCTTTACCTTTATCGCTTTTCGTTCCTTATTTTTCTCCACTGCTTCTCTTGGTATTAAAAACCTGTCACTGACTGACTTTGCAAGTCACCAAATATTAATAAACTCTAAAGGGTATTTCTCATTGTTCATTATTCAAAGATTTACATGTCTGTGCTCGCCCTACTGCCTCCCGTATACGGGTAGATGTTCCTCCGCAAATGAAAAATATATATTTTACTTGCTTAAGATCTTTGTGGTCCACATGGGTTTGGGCATATGGACTGGTTTGAGAAATTATGGTCTATCATATGTAGAAAGAGAAATAGAAATAGAGAAAGAGAGAGAGAGAGAACGTGAGTAAAGAAATTGACAAAAACGAGGCGCAGGAGAATTATAGTTCAATTATAATTATAAATTCTTACCGGAGTTGGTTCCTGTAAATGTAAATATAAAAGTAATGTTAAGAATCGACGATAATGGTGGTCAAATGATTACTTTTGCTGTGCGTAGATAGCTATTGACACATGATGATGATATAATACAATTAGCTGTTTATCTCTTGGCCGCTTCTAGTATTTCAGACAAATGAATATTCTATATTTCGTTTATTAACTTAGATGGTACCTTTACTCATGTAAGCGTGTCTCATAGATCTAGTTGAGTAGTCCACGTTTATGGATACACTATTCTTGTTTGAGTACCATCGTGTCACGTTTTATTAGCGTATTGTTTTGGTAGATTTTGTATACATTGCTTGTCGAGTTTCTCTTTGCGCTGGTGAATCAATATCAGTTCGACGACGATACAAACCAGTATTCTTAGCAAGTCCTTTATGTCTTTGTTGAAGTGATTTTTGTTCAGTTCGTGTGAGTCAGCATCCATAGTTCGGCGAATTTATGCATGCTATTTCAACACTATATCGGTGCTCCACCACATTTGCAGCGCGAATTCAAGTAAGTGACTTCTGACTTTGATGACGAAAAAATACATTTTTACACTCCTTTTTGGTATTCACTTTCTTGAGATTGGATCAACTATTAGAGCTAGTAAGGGGAAAGAGTTAGATGTAAACAGATGTCAAAACTGTAGCCATCATTGGGCAGACACAGATGTTAACTGTGTATCGTAAACAAACTTAATAAGGCTGAAATTTGTTGAAGATATGAAATGATGTTAAAGATATGAGATGTTGTTGAAAATATGAAATGTTGTTGACGATATGAGATGTTGTTGAATATATTAAATGTTGAATATATGAGATGTTGTAATTGTATATATGACATGTTGTTGAATATATGAAAAATGTTGATGATATGAAATGTTGTAATTGAATATATGAAATATTGTATTTTAATATATGAAATATTGCAATTTAATATATGAAATTTGTAAATGCATATATGGCGTGTTGTTGAAGATATTAATTTGCGTAATTTAATATATGAAATGCTGTTATAGATATTAAATATTGAAATTGAATATATGAAAAATTGTTGAATATATGAAATGTTATTGAAGAAATGAAATGTTACTTAAGATATGAAATGGTGTAATTGAATATATAAAATATTGTTGAATATATGAATTGTTTCTGAATATATGAAATATTGTTGAATATAAGAAATGTTGTTGAAGATACTAATTGGTGTAATTAAATATATGAAATGTTGTTGAATATATGTAATGTTGTTGAATATATGAATTGTTGCTGAGTATAGGAAATGTTGTTGAAGATATGAAATGTTGTAATGGAATATATAACATTTTGTTGAAGGTATAAAATGCTGTTAAATATATGAAACCTTGTTGAAGATATGAAATATTGTTGAACATATGTATTGTTGCTGAATATATGAAATGTTGTGGAAGCTATGAAACCTTTTTAAAGATAAGCAACCTTGATTAAGATTACTCTGTTGCTCTTCAACGTGTATGTTGTTGCCATGTATTCCAACTTTCCTTTTCTCATAATGTGTCCAAAACTGTCTATTTCCGATTTTGGTACATATCTATCATTCTAAATTAACTACTTTTAAGATATCTACATTGAAAAATTCAAAAAATTGGTAGCATATCCTATCCAGGACGTAGCTATCAACCCAGCATTTGTTGGCTGTGGTGATTTTCTATACAATATAAATACGTTCAGTAGGTTGCCATTGCTTTCTGAACGGTCCGGATGCACAATTGCCTGTGGTGAGGATATCGTCATTACGTTTTATTATATTCCCATTATGGTTTCAACATTCCTCTATTACAGCAACATCTCGGCTGCCTCAGTCGAATGTTTTACTATTTGGTTGATTGTACAAAATTTACATTCATTTATCAGAATTGTATCTTTAGAAGGGGCAGAAGTATACATGTCTATTCTAGAGGAACGAACCAAGAAGAAAACCTCAAGTAAGAGATCCGGGTGTCATAAAAATAATGCGTGGTTGTGACATGGTTACGACATGGTTGTGACATCGTTACGACATGGATGGGCATGTTTATGACATATTTGTGACATGGTTACAAAATAGTTGTGACATGAAAACGACATGGTTATGACATGGATACGACATTCATGAATGATTTTATTAAGAAAGCAAATCTAATTGACACAGAAAAACTTACCAGACTCGAGGGTTCACTTTCAGTCTGTCAATGGAGACAAATCAGAGTTACACAATATCTGTACGTGTGTGTGTTTGTGGTCATGTGTGTGGTTAAAAAGGTTCGTAGTGAGTTACGTTTGTTTAGAGGTGCGATGTATTCAATTTACAATTAGCTCAACTCAAGTCAACATCCATAAGATGGTCAAATTTTACCAAAGATCATGTGACATCAGACAAATTATTTAAAGGCTCGAATGACTGCATGAATAAGTAATCAAAGCCGGTATGACTGTAACTAGGAGTATCTAAAGTCTATGTAACAGCAAGCAGGAGTATCTAAGGTTTATATGACTGCAACCAGTAAATATATCACTCCATTTAACGTCCATAATATCTTAGCACATTTTACATAACTGTCATCAATATTTATAACATTTGACGTAACTGTCAATATGTTATCAAATTTTATATGATTCATCTGTATTTAGCACATTCTAAATAGCTTCGATTATGTGTTAAACAATTCTACATAAATGTCGTTGATATGTATCACATTCTTCATGACTATCAAATGCATCACATTCTATATGACTGCCTTTGAGTTTTATTAAAATATATATGCTATAAATATTTACAAAATTCTAAACATCTGCCACCATGTTTTTATCAAATTCTACATTCATTACAACCAGTTTGTGTCGAATTATACATAAGTACCATATAATTCAAAATATATTTTACATAATTACAATCAATATTAAACATATTCTGCATAACTGCCATCAAGACTGAGCATATTTTGACTTCCTTAACGTTTAGTCACATTTTACTTAACTAAAATTAGCTGTTATGAATTTCTACATAATTGTCATTATGTGTTTACATTCTACAAAACTGCATTAAATGTAATCACATTTTACATAACTGGCATGATTTTTATGAAATTCAATGATTGTCATCGTCATTTTAATCAAGATTTGTAATGTTTTATGGAAATGCATATGAATTCTACTCATTTTATATTGAGAACATATGACAGACGTGTACGAATTAAATAGAGTAGAGACATGTTTACAAGAAAGAACTGATTTGAAAAGAAAAATTTAAAAAAAAATTATCACAGTTTGTACATGTAAGCCGTCATGATTCTCCTTCAAAAATGATTCTTCAAGGAACTGTCGAGAATGAAAGGAGAAATGTAAGATAACGAAAATTATGGAAAAATTGCATCAGCGAATGGTGTTTGCTGAAGAGATGCAAACATTGTCTAGGATAGTGTCTAACACTAAAAATTGTCCAGCATAGTTGTGTCACACTATGCATTGCCTAGAATAGTGGTGACACTAAACATTGCCTAGATTAGTGGTCTCACACTAAACAGAGTCTAGAATAGTGGTCACACTAAAAATTGCCTAGAATAGTTGTATTAAACAGTTTTTTTTATCTTTTTCGCTTTAAATTCCTTATTTTTCTCCGCTTCTTCTATTGGTAATAAAAACATGTCACTGACTTTCTATGCAAGTCACCAAATAGTATTAAACTATCCTGGAATAAATCTGATTGTTCATTATTCAAAGATTTACATGTCTGTGCTCGCCCCACTGCCTCCTGTTTACGGAAAGATGGTCCTCCGCATAAGAAAAATATATATTGCTTTAATATTCGTGGTCCACGTGGGTTTGCGCATATGGACTGGATTGAGAAATTATGTTCTATCATATGAAGAGAGAGAGAGATATATATATAGAGATAGAGAGATAGAGAAATAGAGATAGAGAGAGAGAACGTGTGCAAAGACATTGAGAAAGAACAGGCGCAGGAGAAGTATAATTTAATTATAATTATAAATTCTTACCGAAGTTGGTTCCTGTAAATGAAAATACAACGTAATGTTAAAAATGGACGATAATGGTGTTCAAATGATTCCTTTGTCTGTGAATAGATAGCTATTTACATATAATGTTGATGACATAATTCCTTTAGCTTTGTATCTCTTTCCTAAGTGTTTCTCGTTCAATTCGTGTGAGTGAGCATCCATAGTTCGTCGATTGTACGCTTGTTCTTTCAACCTTATATCTTTGTTCCACATCATTTGCAACGCGAATCCAAGAGAGTGACTTCTAACTTTGATGACGACAACATCTATGTTTACTCTCTGTTTTTATTCTTCTCTTTCTTGCGATTGGATTAACTATTATAGATAATACAGGAAAAGTGTTATATGTGCACAGATGTCAAAACAGTAACCATCATTGGGCAGACACAGATGTTAACTGTGTATCGTAAACAAACTTAATAATGTTGAAACATTGTTGAAGATATGAAAAGTTATGAAAGATATGAGATGTTGTTGAATATATTAATTGTAGAATATATGAGATGTTGTAGTTGAATATATGAGACTTGTTATTGAATATATGAAATGGTGTAATTTAATATATGAAATTTTGTTAAAGATACTAAATAGTGTAATTGAATATATGAAACATTGTTGAATATATGAAATGTTGTTGAAGATATGAAATATTGTTGACGATATGAAACTTTTAAAAACATATGCAACCTTGATTAAGATTACTCTGTTGCTCTTCGACTTGTCTGTTGTCGCAATATTTTCAACTTTCATTTTCTCATAATGTGTCCATAACTTTCTCTTTCCTATTTCAGAACATATCTATTATTCTGAATTAACTACTTTCAAGATATCTTCATTACGTTTTATAATTTGCTTATGATGGTTTCAACATTCCTCTATTAAAGTCATATCTCGGCTGCCTCAGTCGAATTTTTTTACTATTTGGTTGATTGTACAAAGTTTACATTCATTTATCGGAATTGTATATTTAAAAGTGGAACAAGTATACATGTCTATTCTATAGGAGCGAACCAAGAAGAAAACCTCAAGTAAGAGGTTCGGGTGTCATAAAAATGCATGGTTGTGACATCGTTACGACATTATTGGGCATGATTATGACACGGTTGTGGCATGGTTACGAAATGGTTGTAACATGGTTACGAGATGGTTGTGACATGGTTACGACGTGGGTACGACATTCATGCATGATTTCTATTAAGAAAGCAAATCTAATTGACACAGAAAAACTTACCGGACTCGAGGGTTCCTTGTCAGTCTGTCAATGGAGACAAATCACAATTACATAATATGTGTACGTGTGTGTGTGTGGGTGTGTGTGTGTGTTCACATGTGTGGTTAAAAAGGTTCGTAGTGAGTTACGTTTGTTTAGAGGTGCGATGTATTCAATTTACAATTAGCTCAACTCAAGTCAACATCTATAAGATGGCCGAATGTTATCAAAGATCATGTGACATCAGACATATTATTTAAACGACTGAATGAATGCATGAATAAATTATCAAAGAGGGCATGACTGTAACCAGGAGTATCTAACGTCTATATAACAGCAAGCAGGAATATCTAAGGTTTATATGACTGCAACCAGTAATTATATCACTCCATTTGACGTCCATAATATTTTATCACATTTTACATACCTGCCATCATGATTTATTACATTCGAAATAACTGGCGATGTATTATCAAATTCTATATGATCCATCTGTATTTAGCACATTCTAAATATCTTCGATTATGTTTTAAAGAATTGTACATAAATGTCGTCAAAATATATCAGATTCTTCATGATTATCAAATTTATCACATTCTATATGACTGCCTTCGAGTTTTATTAAAATATATATGATATAAAGATTTACAAAATTCTAAACATCTGCCACCATGTTTTTATCAAATTCTACAATCATTACAACCAGTTTGTGTCGAATTATACATAAGTACCATCAAAATTCAAAATATTTTACATAATTACAAACACGATTAAACATAAGCGGCATAACTACCATCAAGATTAAACATATTCTGCGTAACTACCATTAGGCATGAACATATTTTACTTAATTACCATCAGGATTGAACATATATTACATAACTTCAATCACGACTGAACATATTTTGACTTCCTTAACGTTTAATCACATTTTACTTCATTAATATTAGCTGTTATGAATTTCTACATAGTTGTCATTATGTGTTCTACATTCTACAAAACTACATTGAATTTAATCACATTACACATTACTGACATGATTTTTATGAAATTCAATGATTGTCATCATCATTTTAATCAAGATTTGTAATGTTTTATGGAAATGCATATGAATTATACTCATTTTCTATTGAGAACATATGACAGACGTGTACGAATTAAATAGAGTAGAGCCATATTTACAAGAATAAACTGATTTGAAAAGAAAAAAAGCAATAACGCATCAACTTTTGTAGATGAAAGCCGTCATTAATACTCCATCAAAAATGATTCTTCAAGGAACTGTCTAGGATGGAAGAAGAAAAGTAAAATAACGAAAATTATGGAAAAACAGCTTCAGCGAATGGTGTTTGCTGAGGAGATGCAAACATTGTCTAGTATAGTGTCTAACACTAAAAAGTATCCAGTATAGTGGTCTCACGCTAAACATTGCATAGAATAGTGGTGTCACATTAAACAGACTCTAGAATTGTGGTCTCACACTAAAAAGTGTCTAGAATAGTGGTCTCACACTAAACAGTGTCTATAATATTGGTCTGACACTAAAGATTTCCTAGAATAGTGGTGCCACACTAAAAATTGCATAGAATAGTGATCTCACACTAAACATTGCCTAGAATAGTGGTCTCAAATTAAATATTTTCTAGGATAGTGTCTAACACTAAAAAGTGTCCAGTATGGTGGCCCCACACTAAACATTGGCTATAATAGTGTTCTCACACTAAACGTTGCCTAGAATAGTCGCCTCACACTAAACATTGCCTATAATAGTGGTCTCACATTAAACAGACTCTAGAATAGTGGTCTCACACTAAACATTGTCTAGAATAGTGGTCTCAATCTTTTTTTTTACCTTTTTCGCTTATCGTTTCTTATTTTGCTTTCCTAATTCTCTTGGTAATAAAAACATGTCACTGACTTACTTTGCAAGTCATCAAATATTATTAAACTTGACAGGAATAGATATGGTTATTCATCATTAAAAGATTTTTATGTCTGTGCTCGCCCCACTGCCTCCCTTTTACGAGTAGATGGTCCTCAGCAAATTAAAAATATATATTGCTTGTTAAAAATCTTAGTGGTCCACATGGGTTTGGGCATATGGGTTGGATTGATAAATTATGGTATATCATATGTAGAGAAAGAGAGAGAGCGAGACAGACAGAGAGCGAGTGAACGTAAGCAATGAAAATGAGAAAGCCCAGGCGCAGGAGAATTATAGGTTAATTATAATTATAAATTCTTACCGGAGTTGGTACCTGTAAAAGAAAATACAACAGTAATGTTAAGAATGGACGATAATGGTGATCACGTGATACATTTAGCTGTGAGCAGATAGCTATTGACACATGATGATGATAATATGCATTTAGCTGTGTATCTCATGACCGCCTCTAGTCTTTCAGACAAATGAATATTCTATATTTCTGTTATTAACTGAGATGGTACCAGTACTCATGTAAGCGTGTCTCATAGATCTAGTTGAGTAGTCCACGTTTATGGATACACAATTCCTGTTTAATTACCGTCGGGTCACGTTTTATTAGCGTATTGTTTTGGTAGATTGTGTATACATTGCTTGTCGAGTTTCTTGTTGCGCTGGTGAATCTAGCACAGTTCGACGACGATACAAATCATTATTCTAAGCAAGTCGTGATTGTCTTTGTTGAAGTGTTGTTCAATTCATGTGAGTCAGCATCCTCCGCAGTTCGTCGATTTTACGCGTGTTCTTTCAACCCTATATCGGTGCTCCACCACATTTTCAGCGCGAATCCAAGCGAGTGACTTCTAACTTTGATGACGACAACATCTATATTTACTCTTTTTTTGTATTCTCTTTCTTGCGATTGGATCAACTATTAGAGCTAGTACGGGAAAAGCGTTAAATGTACACAGATGTTCAAACAGTAGCCATCATTGGACAGACACAGATGTTAACTGTGTATCGTAAACAAACTTAATAAGGTTGAAACATTGTTGAAACTATGAAATGATGTTGACGATATAAGATGTTGTTGAAGATATTAAATGTTAAATAAATGAGATATTATAATTGAATATATGAAAATTGTAATTCATTATATGAAATGCTGTTGAAGAAATGAAATGTAATTGTATATATGGAACGTGTAATTGCATATATGAAATGTTGAATATATGAAATGTTGTTGAAGATATGAAATTCTGTAATTGAATATATGAAATATTGTAATTGAATATATGAAATGTTGTATTTGAATAAATGAGATGTTGTAATTGAATATATGGAAATTGTTAATTAATATATGGTACGTTGTTGAAGATATTAATTGGTGTAATTTAATATATGAAATGGTGTAATTGAATATATACAATTCTGTTGAAGATATAAAATGATGTTAAATTTATGAAATCTTGTTGAAAATATTAAATATTGTTGAAAATATGAAATATTGTTGAAAATATGAAATATTGTTGAAAATATGAAATATTATTGAATATATGAATTGTTTCTGAATATATGAATTGTTGTTGAAGATATGAAAACTTTTTAAAGATATGCAACCTTGATTAAGATTACTCTGTTGCTCTTCAACTTGTCTGTTGTTGCAATGTATTCCAACTTTCCTTATCTCATAATGTTTCCAAAAATGTCTCTTTCCGCAACGGGTACATATCTATCATTCTTAATTAACTACTTTCAAGAAATCTTCAATACGTTTTATTATTTTCCCATGACGGTTTCAACATTCCTCTATTAAAGCTACATCTCGGCTGTCTCAGTCGAATATTTTACTATTTGGTTGATTGTACAAAATTTACATTCATTTATCAGATTTGTATCTTTAGAAGGTGAAGAAGTATACATGTCTATTCTAGAGGAACGAACCAAGACGAAACCATCAAGTAAGAGGTTCGGGTGTCATAAAAAGTATGCATGGTTGTGACATGGTTAAAACGTGGGTACGACATTCATGAATGATTTTATCAAGAAAGCAAATCTAATTGACATAGCAAAACTTACCGGACTTGAAGGTTCCCCTTCAGTCTGTCAATGGAGACAAATCAGAATTAGGTAATATGTGTACGTATGTGTATGTGTGTGTGTGGTCACATGATTTGTTAAAAAGGTTCGTAGTGAGTTACGTTTGTTTAGAGGTACGATGTATTCAATTTACAATTAGCTCAATTCAAGTCAACATCCATAAGATGGCCGAATATTATCAAAGATCATGTCACATCAGACATATTATTTAAAGGCCGGAATGAATTCATGAATAAATTATCACAGCCGGTATGATTGTAACCAGGAGTATCTAAAGTCTATATGACAGGAAGCAGATATATCTAAGATTGATATGACAGCAACCAGTAATTATATCACTCCATCTGACGTTCATAATATTTTATCACATTTTACAAAACTGCAGTCATGATTTATAACATTCGACAATAACTGTCGATGTATTTTCAAATTCTATATGATCCATCTGTATTCAACACATTCTAAATAGAGTCTATTATGTTTTAAACAATTCCACATAAATGCCGTCGAAATGTATCACATTCTTCATTACTATCAAATGCATCACATTCTATATGACTGCCTTCTAGTTCTATTAAAATATATATGCTATAAAGATTTACAAAATTCTACACATCTGTCACCATGTTTTTATGAAATTCTACATTCATTACAACCAGCTTTTCGTCGAATTATAAATATCTACCATCAACATTTAACATATTTTACATAATTACAATCATGATTAAACATAAGATGCATAACTACCATCAAGATTAAACATATTATGTATAACTACCAGCAACATTCAACATATTCTGCATAACTGCCATCAAGATTAAATATATTCTGTATATCTACCATCAGGAATGAACATATTTTACTTAATTACCATCAAATCTGAACATATTTTGACTTCCTAAATGTTTAATCACATTTTACTTAACTAAAATTAGCTGTTATGAATGTCTACGTAATTGTCATTATGTGTATTACATTCTACAAAACTGCATTGAATTTAATCACATTTTACATAACTGGCATGATTTTTATGAAATTCAATGATTGTCATCATCGTTTTAATCAAGATTTGTAATGTTTTATGAAAATGCATATGAATTATACTCATTTTCTATTGAGAACATATGACAGACGTGTAAGAATAAAATAGAGTAGATCCATGTTTACAAGAATAAACTAATTTGATAAGTAAAATTTAAAAAGAAGTATCACAGTTTGTACATGTAAGCTGTCATGATTCTCCTTCAAAAATGATTCTTCAAGGGACAGTCGAGGATGAAAGGACAACAGTAAGATAACGAAAATTTTGGAAAAATTGCATCAGCGAATGGTGTTTGCTGAAGAGATGAAAACATTGTCTAGGATAGTGTCTAACACTAAAAAGTGCCTAGTATATTGGTATCACACTAAACATTGCCTAGAATAGTGTTCTCATACTAAACATTGGCTAGAATAGTGGTCTCACACTAAACATTGCCTAGAATAGTGGTCTCATACTAAACATTGCCTAGAATAGTGGTCTCGCATTAAACAGTGTCTAAAATAGTGGTTTCAATCATTTTTTTTTTTACTGTTTTCGCTTTTCGTTCATAATTTTTCTCCGCTGCTTTTCTTGGTAATAAAAACATACTGAAATTTATTTGCAAGTCACCAAATAGTATTAAACTTTTCTAGGATAGATCTGATTGTTCATTATTCAAAGATTTACATGTCTGTGCTCGCCCTACTGCCTCCCGTATACGGGTAGATGTTCCTCCGCAAATGAAAAATATATATTTTACTTGCTTAAGATCTTTGTGGTCCACATGGGTTTGGGCATATGGACTAGTTTGAGAAATTATTGTATATCATATGTAGAAAGAGAGATAGAAATAGAGAAAGAGAGAGAGAGAGAACGTGAGTAAAGAAATTGAGAAAAACGAGGCGCAGGAGAATTATAGTTCAATTATAATTATAAATTCTTACCGGAGTTGGTTCCTGTAAATGTAAATAGAAAAGTAATGTTAAGAATGGACGATAATGGTGGTCAAATGATTCCTTTAGCTGTGAGTAGATAGCTATTTACACATGATGATGATATAATGCCTTTAGCTGTGTAACTCCTGGCCGCTCCTAGACTTTCAGACAAATGAATATTCTATATTTCGGTTATTAACTTAGATGGTGCCAGTACTCATGTAAGCTTGTCTCATAGATCTAGTTGAGTAGTCCAAGTTTATGGATACACTATTCTTGATTTTGTTACCGTCGGGTCACGTTTTATTAGTGTATTGTTTTGGTAGATTTTGTATACATTGCTTGTCGAATTTCTCGTTGCGCTGGTGAATCTAGCTCAGTTCGACGACGTTACAAATCAGTATTCTAAGCAAGTCGTGATTGTCTTTCTTGAAGTGTTTCTTATTCTATTTGTGTGAGTCAGCATCCATAGTTCGTCGATTTTACGCTTGCTTTTTCAACACTAAATCGGTGCTCCATAGCATTTGCACTTGCGAATCCAAGCGAGTGACTTCTAACTTTGATGACGAAAACATCTATTCTTACTCTCTGTTTTTGGTATCCACTTTCTTGCGATTGGATCAACTATTAAAGCTAGTACTGGAAAAGTGTTATATGTACACAGATGTCAAAACAATAGCCATCATTGTGCAGACACAGATGTTAACTGTGTATCGTAAACAAGCTTAATAAGGTTGAAACATTGTTGAAGTATTGAAACGTTATTAAAGATATGAGATGTTGTTGAAGATATTAAATATAGAATATATGAGATGTTGTAATTGAATATATGAAAAGTGTAAATGAATATATGGCGTGTTGTTGAAGATATTAATTGGCGTAATTTAATATATGAAATGATGTAATTGTATATATTAATTTTTTTAAAGATACTAAATAGTGTAATTGAATATATGAAACATTTTTGAATATATGATATGTTGTTGAAGATATGAAATATTGTTGACGATATGAAATGTTACTTAAGATATGAAATGTTGTAACTGAGTATATAAAATGTTGTTTAAGATGTAAAATGTTTATGAATATTTCATACCATGTTGAAGTTATGAAATATTGTTGAATATATGCATTGTTGCTGAGTATATGAAATGTTGTTGAAGATATGAAATGTTGTGGAAGATATGAAACCTCTGTAAAGATATGCAACCTTGATTAAGATTACTCTGTTGCTCTTCAACGTGTCTGTTGTTGCAATGTATTTACACTTTACTTTTCTCATAATGTGTCCAAAACTGTCTATTTCCGATTTGGGTACATATCTATCATTCTGAATTACCTACTTTCAAGATATCTTGATTACGTTGTATTATTTGCCCATGACGGTTTCAACATTCCTCTGTTAAAGTCACATCTCGACTGCCTTAGTCGAAATATTTTACTACATGGTTGATTGTACAAAATTTACATTCATTTATCAGAATTGTATCTTTAGAATGGGCAGAAGTATAAATGTCAATTCTAGAGGAACGAACCAAGAAGAAAACCTCAAGTAAGAGATTCGGGTGTCATAAAAATGATGCATGGTTGTGACATGGTTCGTCATTGTTGTGACATCGTTACGACATGGTTGGGCATGGTTATGACATGGTTACCAAATGTTTGTGGCATGCTTACGACATGGTTTTGACATGGTTACAACGTGGGTCCGTCATTCATATAATTTTATTAAGAAAACAAACTAATTGACACAGAAAAACTTACCCGACTTGAGTATTTCCTTTCAGTCTGCCAATGGAGACAAATCAGAGTTACGTAATATGTGTACGTGCGTGTATGTGTGTGTGTGCGTGGTCATATGTGTGGTTAAAAAGGTTCGTAGTGAGTTACGTTTGTTTAGAGGTATGATGTAAGCTCAACTCAAGTCAACATCCATAAGATGACCGAATGTTATCAAAAATCATGTGACATCAGACATATTATTTAAAGGACGGAATGACTGCATGAATAAGTTATCAAAGCCCGTTTGACTAACCAGGAGTATCTAAGGTCTATATGACAGCAAGCAGGAGTATCTTAGTTTTATATGACTGCAACCAGTAATTATATCACTCCATTTAACGTCCATAACATCTTACGACATTGTACATAACTGACATCATGATTTATAACATTCGAAGTAACTGTCAATGTGTTATCAAATTCTATATGATTCATCTGTATTTAGCCATTTCTAAATATATTCGATTATGTTTTAAACAATTCCACATAAATGCCGTCGAAATGTATCACATTCTTCATTACTATCAAATGCATCACATTCTATATGACTGCCTTCGAATTGTATTAAAATCTATATGCTATAAAGAGTTATACAATTCTACACATCTGCCATCATGTTTTTATAAAATTCTACACTCATTACAAACAGTTTTTATCGAATTATACATAAATACCATCAAGATTCAACTTATTTTACATAATTACAATCAAGATTAACCATATGCTGCATAACTACCATCAAGATTAAACATATTTTACATAATTACCATCAGGATTGAACATATTTTACATAACTACCGTCAGGATTGAACATATTTTTCATAACTTCCATCACGACTGAACATATTTTACATTCTAATTCATATGAATTATACTTATAATTACACTTCCTTAACCTTTCATCACATTTTACTTAACTAAAATTAGCTGCTTTGAAATTCGACATAATTGTCATCATGTGTTCTACATTAAACAAAACTGCATTGAATATAATCACATTTTACATTACTGACATGATTTTTATGAAATTCAATGATTGTCATCATCATTTTAATCAAGATTTGTAATGTTTTATGGGAATGGATATGAATTCTACTCATTTTCTATTGAGAACATGTGACAGACGTGCAAGAATAAAATAGAGTAGAGCCATGTTTACACACAAAAAAACAACTGATGTGAAAAGTAAAATTTTAAAAAAGTATCACAGTTTGTACATGTACGCCGTCATGATTCAACGTCAAAAATGATTCTTTTAGGAACTGTCGAGGATGGAAGGAGAAAAGTAAAATAACGAAAATTATGGGAAAACAGCATCAGCGAATGGTGTTTGCTGAATAGATGCAAACATTGTCTAGGATAATGTCTAACACTAAACGGTGACCAGTATAGTGGTATCACACTAAACATTTCCTAGAATAGTGGTCTCACATTAAACAGACTATAGAATAGTGGTCTCAATCTGTTTTTTTTTTACCTTTTTCGCTTCTCGTTCCTTATTTTTCTTCGGTGGGTCTCTTAGTAATAAAAACATGTCACTGACTTTCTTTGCTAGTCACCAAATAGTATTAAACTTTACTGGAAGAGATATGATTGTTCATTATTCAACGATTTACATGTCTTTTCTCCCCACTGCCTCCCTTTTACGGGTAGATGGTCCTCCTCAAATGAACAATATATATTGCTTGCTTAAAATAGTCGTGGTACACATGGGTGTAGGCATATGGACTGGATTGATAAATTATGGTTTATCATATGTAGAAAGAGAGAGAGATAGAGAGAGATAGATAGAGAGAACGTTAGCAAAGAAATTGAGAAAGAGCAGGTGCAGGAGAATTATAGTTTAATTATAATTATAAATTCTTACCGAAGCTGGTTCCTGTAAATGAAAATACAAAATTAATGTTAAGAATAAACAATGATGGTGGTGAAATGATTCCTTTAGCTGTGAGTAGATAGCTATTTAAACATGATGATGTTATAATGCCTTTAGCTGTGTATCTCTTGGCAGCTTCTAGAATTTCAGACAAATGAATATTCTATATTTCGGTTATTAAATGGCATGGTACCAGTAATCATGTAAGCTTGTCTCATAGATCTAGTTGAATAGTCAAAGTTTATGAATACACTATTCTTGTTTGATTACCGTCGGGTCACGCTGTATTAGTGTATTTTTGTGGTAGATTGTGTATACATTGTTTGTCGAATTTCTTTTTGCTCTGGTGAATTTAGCTCAGTTCGACGACGATACAAATCATTATTCTAAGCAAGTCGTGATTGTCTTTGTTGAAGTGTTGTTCAATTCGTGTGAGTCAGCATCCTCCGCAGTTCGTCGATTTTACGCTTGTTCTTTCCACCCTATGTCGGTGCTCAACAGCATTTGCACTGCGAATCCAAGCGAGTGACTTCTAGCTTTGATGACGACAACATCTATTTGTACTCTCTATTTTTTTTGGTATTCTCTTTCTTGCGAATGGATCAACTATTAGAGCTAGTACGGAAAAGGCGTTAAATGTACACAGATGTTCAAACAGTTGCCATCATTGAACAGACACAGATGTTAACTGTGTATCGTAAACAAACTTAATAAGGTTGAAACATTGTTGAAACTATGAAATGATGTTGACGATATAAGATGTTGTTGAAGAAATTAAATGTTAAATAAATGAGATATTATAATTGAATATATGGAACTTGTAATTGCATATATGAAATGTTGAATATATGAAATGTTGTTGAAGATATGAATTGTTGTAATTGAATTTATGAAATATTGTAATTGAATATATGGAAATTGTAAATGAATATATGGCATGTTCTTGAAGATATGAATTGCCGTAATTTAATATATGCAATGTTGTTATTGAATATATAAAAACATTTTACGGATATTAAATATTGTAATTGAATATATGAAACATTGTTGAATATATAGAAATGTTTTTGAAAAGATGAAATGTTGTTGAAGAAATTAAATGTTGTAATTGAATATATAAAATATTGATGAAGATACGAAATGTTGTAATTGAATATATAAAATATTGTTGAAGATACGAAATGTTGTAATTGAATATATAAAATATTGTTGAAGATACGAAATGTTGTAATTGAATATATAAAATATTGTTGAAGATACGAAATGTTGTAATTGAATATATAAAATATTGTTGAAGATACGAAATGTTGTAATTGAATATATACAATTCTGTTGAAGATATAAAATGATGTTAAATTTATGAAACCTTGTTGAAAATATGAAATATTGTTGAAAATATGAAATATTTTTGAATATATGAATTGTTGCTGAATATATGAATTGTTGTTGAAGATATGAAATGTTGTGGAAGATATGAAATGTTGTTGAAGATATGAAAACTTTTTAAAGATATGCAACCTTGATTAAGATTACTGTGTTGCTCTTCAACTTGTCTTTTGTTGCAATGTATTCCAACTTTCCTTATCTCATAATGTTTCCGAAACTGTCTCTTTCCGATACGGGTACTATCATTCTGAATTAACTACTTTCAAGATATCTTCATTACGTTTTATTATTTACCCATGATGGTTTCAACATTCCTCTATTAAAGCCACATCTCGGCTGTCTCAGTCGAATATTTTACTATTTGGTTGATTGTACAAAATTTACATTCATTTATCAGAATTGTATCTTTAGAAGGGGCAGAAGTATACATGTCTATTCTAGAGAAACGAACCAAGAAGAAAACCTCAAGTAAGAGGTTCGGGTGTTATAAAATTGCATGTTTGTGACATGGTTACGACATGGTTCTAAATCGTTACGACATGGTTGGGCATGGTTACTACATATTTGTGACATGGTTACAAAGTGGTTGTGACATGGTTACGACGTGGGTACGACATTCATGAATGATTTTTATTAAGAAAGGAAATCTAATTGACACAGAAAAACTTACCCGACTCGAGAGATCCCCTAAATTCTGTCAATGGAGAAAAATCAAAGTTACACTTTATGTGTACGTGTGTGTGTGTGGGGGGGGGGGGTGGTGTGGATGTGTATGTGTGGGAGGTCACATGATTTGTTAAAATGTTCGTACTGAATTATGTTTGTTTAGAGTTACAATGTATTCAATTTACAAGTAGCTCAACTCAAGTCAACATCCATAAGATGGCCGAATGTTACCAAAGATCATGTGACATCAGACAAATTATTTAAAGGACCGAATTACTGCATGGATAAGTTATGAAAGCGTGTATGAATGTAATCAGGCGTATCTAAGGTTTATATGATTGCAACCAGTAATTATATCACTTCTTTTGACGTCCATGATATCTTATCACATTTTACATAACTGCCATCATGATTTATAACATTCGACATAACTGTCGATGTGTTATCAAATTACATATAATTCATCTGTATTTAGCACATTCTAAATAGCTTCGATTATGTTTTAAACAATTCTACATAAATGTTGTTAAAATGTTTCACATTCTTCATGACGCAAATGTATCACATTTTATATGACTGCCTTCGAGTTTTATTAAAATCTATATTCTATAAAGATGTATAAAATGCTACACATCTGCCACCATGATTTTATCAAATTCTACATTCACTACAACCAGTTTGTGTCGAATTATACATAACTACCATCAAGATTCAACATATGTTATATACTTACAATCAAGATTGAACATATTTTACATAATTACAATCAAGAAGGAACATGCTGCATAACTACCATCAAGATTAACCATATCCTACTTAACTACCATCAGGAATGAACATATTTTACTTAATGACCATCAGGACTGAACATATTTTGACTTCATTAACGTTTAATCACATTTTACTTGATTAATTAATTTTAGCTGTAATGAATTTATACATAATTATCATTATGTGTTTTACATTCTACAAAGCTGCATTGAATTTAATCACATTTCACATAACTGGCATGATTTTTATGAAATTCAATGATTGTCATCATCATTTCAATCAAGATTTGTAATGTTTTATGGGAATGTATATGAATCAGGAGCCATCAGGGGCTGGAAACTAAGACTGGTCGGGCAGTCTCATTCTAGCAGGACCATAGTCCTGTCCAAGTAAGCAGAGTGCTGAAGACGGAGGCATCCAGCCAAAAGGCGCACCGATAATCAGGATGCCACGCACAAAACACAATGGAAACATGTCTGTATCTATAAAAAGTTATGATGCCTCCCCTGTGGCGGACGTTCAGGCATGGACGGTGCCGGGCCCTATACCTCGAAAGGGCCCAAACTCAGTTACTGAAAGTCCTTCTCAATTGCCTCGATTAGCCAGGAGGCAAGGGAATAGAGCTACTGGCCAAACAGACAAACGACAAATAAAATTAATGCACTGGAATGCTGAGGTTGTCAACAGTAAAAGAGATGGAAACAGCAAATAATTAGAACTTGAAAATGTCCTTAGTGAAGAACAAGTAAATATATGATGTATCCAAGAAACACACCTCAGCAGCGTCATAGCCTTCAAAATCAGAGGCTACCAGTGCTACCGATCTGACCGAAAGACAGGCGAAAGTGTGGAATTCTGACACTTGTTAAAAACAATATCAGCGCATGTCAGCTGGAATTATATATGGAAGGAGCAGAATTCCAGATGCTCCACCTGAACACAGACAGTGCAGAATTCCATCTCCTGAACTACTACTGCCCAAATGATAAACCATTGGCACTAGACACAATTCCAGATAAAGAGAGACGTATTGTGTGTGGTGACTTCAATAGCCACTCTCAGAGCTGGGGCTACGATCATATCGACAAGAGAGGTGAGGAACTTGAGAGCTGGCAGGATGAAAATAATCTCATCCTTATTAACCAGCCAGGAGACTCACCAACCTTCTACTCGAGAGCATGGCACACCCCCTCTACACCAGATCTGACATTCAACTCACCAGGCCTGGAATGGAACATCACACGTGTCGTTGGAAAGAAGCTAAGGGTAGTGACCACAGACCAGTATTTCTGGAAATCCACAATTAATTTACCAAGGACAGCAGCACGCTCACTAGGTGGAACTATAAGAGGGCACACTGGAAAATGTACCAGCATTAAACCAGTGTTCTAGCTAAGGACATGAACGTGGACACAGACATCAATAGAGCAGTGAGTGAATTTAATAGATGTATACTACATGCTGCTAGTAAAACCATACCCGGTGGGGCACGCAAGAACTACAAACCCTACTGGAATAGTGAACTGGAAAAGCTGCAAAATGAGATGGAAACATCTAGACAGCAGGCAGAGAACAGACCTAGGCAAGAACATCACAACAAATATCAGCGAACATAGGCTAAATTTCAAATAGCCAAGTTACAAGCCAGACGGAGCAGCTGGAAAGAAAAAACAGAGTCGCTGAACATAGAAAGTGATACTAGGAAATTATGGAAACTTGTAAAACAACTAAATGATGAAGGTACAGGGAGAAATACCAGGATCACACTTTATAAAGATAGAAAGATAGAATTATACTCATTTTCTATTGAGAACATGTGACAGACGTGCAAGAATAAAATAGAGTAGAGCCATGTTTACACACAAAAAAAACAACTGATGTGAAAAGTAAAATTTTAAAAAAGTATCACAGTTTGTACATGTACGCCGTCATGATTCAACGTCAAAAATGATTCTTTTAGGAACTGTCGAGGATGGAAGGAGAAAAGTAAAATAACGAAAATTATGGGAAAACAGCATCAGCGAATGGTGTTTGCTGAATAGATGCAAACATTGTCTAGGATAATGTCTAACACTAAACGGTGACCAGTATAGTGGTATCACACTAAACATTTCCTAGAATAGTGGTCTCACATTAAACAGACTATAGAATAGTGGTCTCAATCTGTTTTTTTTTACCTTTTTCGCTTCTCGTTCCTTATTTTTCTTCGGTGGGTCTCTTAGTAATAAAAACATGTCACTGACTTTCTTTGCTAGTCACCAAATAGTATTAAACTTTACTGGAAGAGATATGATTGTTCATTATTCAAAGATTTACATGTCTTTTCTCCCCACTGCCTCCCTTTTACGGGTAGATGGTCCTCCTCAAATGAACAATATATATTGCTTGCTTAAAATAGTCGTGGTCCACATGGGTGTAGGCATATGGACTGGATTGATAAATTATGGTTTATCATATGTAGAAAGAGAGAGAGATAGAGAGAGATAGATAGAGAGAACGTTAGCAAAGAAATTGAGAAAGAGCAGGTGCAGGAGAATTATAGTTTAATTATAATTATAAATTCTTACCGAAGCTGGTTCCTGTAAATGAAAATACAAAAGTAATGTTAAGAATAAACAATGATGGTGGTGAAATGATTCCTTTAGCTGTGAGTAGATAGCTATTTAAACATGATGATGTTATAATGCCTTTAGCTGTGTATCTCTTGGCAGCTTCTAGAATTTCAGACAAATGAATATTCTATATTTCGGTTATTAAATGGCATGGTACCAGTAATCATGTAAGCTTGTCTCATAGATCTAGTTGAATAGTCAAAGTTTATGAATACACTATTCTTGTTTGATTACCGTCGGGTCACGCTGTATTAGTGTATTTTTGTGGTAGATTGTGTATACATTGTTTGTCGAATTTCTTTTTGCTCTGGTGAATTTAGCTCAGTTCGACGACGATACAAATCATTATTCTAAGCAAGTCGTGATTGTCTTTGTTGAAGTGTTGTTCAATTCATGTGAGTCAGCATCCTCCGCAGTTCGTCGATTTTACGCTTGTTCTTTCCACCCTATGTCGGTGCTCAACAGCATTTGCACTGCGAATCCAAGCGAGTGACTTCTAGCTTTGATGACGACAACATCTATTTGTACTCTCTATTTTTTTTGGTATTCTCTTTCTTGCGAA
This sequence comes from Meghimatium bilineatum, assembly GCA_034231615.1. Lineage (NCBI taxonomy): Eukaryota > Metazoa > Mollusca > Gastropoda > Stylommatophora > Philomycidae > Meghimatium > Meghimatium bilineatum. Next base: position 68,788,937 of record CM067304.1, on the reverse strand, counting down.
TGGATCAACTATTAGAGCTAGTACGGAAAAGGCGTTAAATGTACACAGATGTTCAAACAGTTGCCATCATTGAACAGACACAGATGTTAACTGTGTATCGTAAACAAACTTAATAAGGTTGAAACATTGTTGAAACTATGAAATGATGTTGACGATATAAGATGTTGTTGAAGAAATTAAATGTTAAATAAAAGAGACATTATAATTGAATATATGGAACTTGTAATTGCATATATGAAATGTTGAATATATGAAATGTTGTTGAAGAAATGAAATGTTGTAATTGAATTTATGAAATATTGTAATTGAATATATGGAAATTGTAAATGAATATATGGCATGTTCTTGAAGATATGAATTGCCGTAATTTAATATATGCAATGTTGTTATTGAATATATAAAAACATTTTACGGATATTAAATATTGTAATTGAATATATGAAACATTGTTGAATATATAGAAATGTTTTTGAAAAGATGAAATGTTGTTGAAGAAATTAAATGTTGTAATTGAATATATAAAATATTGATGAAGATACGAAATGTTGTAATTGAATATATAAAATATTGTTGAAGATACGAAATGTTGTAATTGAATATATAAAATATTGTTGAAGATACGAAATGTTGTAATTGAATATATAAAATATTGTTGAAGATACGAAATGTTGTAATTGAATATATAAAATATTGTTGAAGATACGAAATGTTGTAATTGAATATATACAATTCTGTTGAAGATATAAAATGATGTTAAATTTATGAAACCTTGTTGAAAATATGAAATATTGTTGAAAATATGAAATATTTTTGAATATATGAATTGTTGCTGAATATATGAAATGTTGTGGAAGATATGAAATTTTGTTGAAGATATGAAAACTTTTTAAAGATATGCAACCTTGATTAAGATTACTGTGTTGCTCTTCAACTTGTCTTTTGTTGCAATGTATTCCAACTTTCCTTATCTCATAATGTTTCCGAAACTGTCTCTTTCCGATACGGGTACTATCATTCTGAATTAACTACTTTCAAGATATCTTCATTACGTTTTATTATTTACCCATGATGGTTTCAACATTCCTCTATTAAAGCCACATCTCGGCTGTCTCAGTCGAATATTTTACTATTTGGTTGATTGTGCAAAATTTACATTCATTTATCAGAATTGTATCTTTAGAAGGGGCAGAAGTATACATGTCTATTCTAGAGAAACGAACCAAGAAGAAAACCTCAAGTAAGAGGTTCGGGTGTTATAAAAATGCATGTTTGTGACATGGTTACGACATGGTTCTAAATCGTTACGACATGGTTGGGCATGGTTACTACATATTTGTGACATGGTTACAAAGTGGTTGTGACATGGTTACGACGTGGGTACGACATTCATGAATGATTTTTATTAAGAAAGGAAATCTAATTGACACAGAAAAACTTACCCGACTCGAGAGATCCCCTAAATTCTGTCAAAGTTACACTTTATGTGTACGTGTGTGTGTGTGGGGGGGTGGTGTGGATGTGTATGTGTGGGAGGTCACATGATTTGTTAAAATGTTCGTACTGAATTATGTTTGTTTAGAGTTACAATGTATTCAATTTACAAGTAGCTCAACTCAAGTCAACATCCATAAGATGGCCGAATGTTACCAAAGATCATGTGACATCAGACAAATTATTTAAAGGACCGAATTACTGCATGGATAAGTTATAAAAGCGTGTATGAATGTAATCAGGCGTATCTAAGGTTTATATGATTGCAACCAGTAATTATATCACTTCTTTTGACGTCCATGATATCTTATCACATTTTACATAACTGCCATCATGATTTATAACATTCGACATAACTGTCGATGTGTTATCAAATTACATATAATTCATCTGTATTTAGCACATTCTAAATAGCTTCGATTATGTTTTAAACAATTCTACATAAATGTTGTTAAAATGTTTCACATTCTTCATGACGCAAATGTATCACATTTTATATGACTGCCTTCGAGTTTTATTAAAATCTATATTCTATAAAGATGTATAAAATGCTACACATCTGCCACCATGATTTTATCAAATTCTACATTCACTACAACCAGTTTGTGTCGAATTATACATAACTACCATCAAGATTCAACATATGTTATATACTTACAATCAAGATTGAACATATTTTACATAATTACAATCAAGAAGGAACATGCTGCATAACTACCATCAAGATTAACCATATCCTACTTAACTACCATCAGGAATGAACATATTTTACTTAATGACCATCAGGACTGAACATATTTTGACTTCATTAACGTTTAATCACATTTTACTTGATTAATTAATTTTAGCTGTAATGAATTTATACATAATTATCATTATGTGTTTTACATTCTACAAAGCTGCATTGAATTTAATCACATTTCACATAACTGGCATGATTTTTATGAAATTCAATGATTGTCATCATCATTTCAATCAAGATTTGTAATGTTTTATGGGAATGTATATGAATCAGGAGCCATCAGGGGCTGGAAACTAAGACTGGTCGGGCAGTCTCATTCTAGCAGGACCATAGTCCTGTCCAAGTAAGCAGAGTGCTGAAGACGGAGGCATCCAGCCAAAAGGCGCACCGATAATCAGGATGCCACGCACAAAACACAATGGAAACATGTCTGTATCTATAAAAAGTTATGATGCCTCCCCTGTGGCGGACGTTCAGGCATGGACGGTGCCGGGCCCTATACCTCGAAAGGGCCCAAACTCAGTTACTGAAAGTCCTTCTCAATTGCCTCGATTAGCCAGGAGGCAAGGGAATAGAGCTACTGGCCAAACAGACAAACGACAAATAAAATTAATGCACTGGAATGCTGAGGTTGTCAACAGTAAAAGAGATGGAAACATCAAATAATTAGAACTTGAAAATGTCCTTAGTGAAGAACAAGTAAATATATGATGTATCCAAGAAACACACCTCAGCAGCGTCATAGCCTTCAAAATCAGAGGCTACCAGTGCTACCGATCTGACCGAAAGACAGGCGAAAGTGTGGAATTCTGACACTTGTTAAAAACAATATCAGCGCATGTCAGCTGGAATTATATATGGAAGGAGCAGAATTCCAGATGCTCCACCTGAACACAGACAGTGCAGAATTCCATCTCCTGAACTACTACTGCCCAAATGATAAACCATTGGCACTAGACACAATTCCAGATAAAGAGAGACGTATTGTGTGTGGTGACTTCAATAGCCACTCTCAGAGCTGGGGCTACGATCATATCGACAAGAGAGGTGAGGAACTTGAGAGCTGGCAGGATGAAAATAATCTCATCCTTATTAACCAGCCAGGAGACTCACCAACCTTCTACTCGAGAGCATGGCACACCCCCTCTACACCAGATCTGACATTCAACTCACCAGGCCTGGAATGGAACATCACACGTGTCGTTGGAAAGAAGCTAAGGGTAGTGACCACAGACCAGTATTTCTGGAAATCCACAATTAATTTACCAAGGACAGCAGCACGCTCACTAGGTGGAACTATAAGAGGGCACACTGGAAAATGTACCAGCATTAAACCAGTGTTCTAGCTAAGGACATGAACGTGGACACAGACATCAATAGAGCAGTGAGTGAATTTAATAGATGTATACTACATGCTGCTAGTAAAACCATACCCGGTGGGGCACACAAGAACTACAAACCCTACTGGAATAGTGAACTGGAAAAGCTGCAAAATGAGATGGAAACATCTAGACAGCAGGCAGAGAACAGACCTAGGCAAGAACATCACAACAAATATCAGCGAACATAGGCTAAATTTCAAAGAGCCAAGTTACAAGCCAGACGGAGCAGCTGGAAAGAAAAAACAGAGTCGCTGAACATAGAAAGTGATACTAGGAAATTATGGAAACTTGTAAAACAACTAAATGATGAAGGTACAGGGAGAAATACCAGGATCACACTTTATAAAGATAGAAAGATAGAATTATACTCATTTTCTATTGAGAACATGTGACAGACGTGCAAGAATAAAATAGAGTAGAGCCATGTTTACACACAAAAAAAACAACTGATGTGAAAAGTAAAATTTTAAAAAAGTATCACAGTTTGTACATGTACGCCGTCATGATTCAACGTCAAAAATGATTCTTTTAGGAACTGTCGAGGATGGAAGGAGAAAAGTAAAATAACGAAAATTATGGGAAAACAGCATCAGCGAATGGTGTTTGCTGAATAGATGCAAACATTGTCTAGGATAATGTCTAACACTAAACGGTGACCAGTATAGTGGTATCACACTAAACATTTCCTAGAATAGTGGTCTCACATTAAACAGACTATAGAATAGTGGTCTCAATCTGTTTTTTTTTACCTTTTTCGCTTCTCGTTCCTTATTTTTCTTCGGTGGGTCTCTTAGTAATAAAAACATGTCACTGACTTTCTTTGCTAGTCACCAAATAGTATTAAACTTTACTGGAAGAGATATGATTGTTCATTATTCAAAGATTTACATGTCTTTTCTCCCCACTGCCTCCCTTTTACGGGTAGATGGTCCTCCTCAAATGAACAATATATATTGCTTGCTTAAAATAGTCGTGGTCCACATTGGTGTAGGCATATGGACTGGATTGATAAATTATGGTTTATCATATGTAGAAAGAGAGAGAGATAGAGAGAGATAGATAGAGAGAACGTTAGCAAAGAAATTGAGAAAGAGCAGGTGCAGGAGAATTATAGTTTAATTATAATTATAAATTCTTACCGAAGCTGGTTCCTGTAAATGAAAATACAAAAGTAATGTTAAGAATAAACAATGATGGTGGTGAAATGATTCCTTTAGCTGTGAGTAGATAGCTATTTAAACATGATGATGTTATAATGCCTTTAGCTGTGTATCTCTTGGCAGCTTCTAGAATTTCAGACAAATGAATATTCTATATTTCGGTTATTAAATGGCATGGTACCAGTAATCATGTAAGCTTGTCTCATAGATCTAGTTGAATAGTCAAAGTTTATGAATACACTATTCTTGTTTGATTACCGTCGGGTCACGCTGTATTAGTGTATTTTTGTGGTAGATTGTGTATACATTGTTTGTCGAATTTCTTTTTGCTCTGGTGAATTTAGCTCAGTTCGACGACGATACAAATCATTATTCTAAGCAAGTCGTGATTGTCTTTGTTGAAGTGTTGTTCAATTCATGTGAGTCAGCATCCTCCGCAGTTCGTCGATTTTACGCTTGTTCTTTCCACCCTATGTCGGTGCTCAACAGCATTTGCACTGCGAATCCAAGCGAGTGACTTCTAGCTTTGATGACGACAACATCTATTTGTACTCTCTATTTTTTTTGGTATTCTCTTTCTTGCGAATGGATCAACTATTAGAGCTAGTACGGAAAAGGCGTTAAATGTACACAGATGTTCAAACAGTTGCCATCATTGAACAGACACAGATGTTAACTGTGTATCGTAAACAAACTTAATAAGGTTGAAACATTGTTGAAACTATGAAATGATGTTGACGATATAAGATGTTGTTGAAGAAATTAAATGTTAAATAAAAGAGACATTATAATTGAATATATGGAACTTGTAATTGCATATATGAAATGTTGAATATATGAAATGTTGTTGAAGAAATGAAATGTTGTAATTGAATTTATGAAATATTGTAATTGAATATATGGAAATTGTAAATGAATATATGGCATGTTCTTGAAGATATGAATTGCCGTAATTTAATATATGCAATGTTGTTATTGAATATATAAAAACATTTTACGGATATTAAATATTGTAATTGAATATATGAAACATTGTTGAATATATAGAAATGTTTTTGAAAAGATGAAATGTTGTTGAAGAAATTAAATGTTGTAATTGAATATATAAAATATTGATGAAGATACGAAATGTTGTAATTGAATATATAAAATATTGTTGAAGATACGAAATGTTGTAATTGAATATATAAAATATTGTTGAAGATACGAAATGTTGTAATTGAATATATAAAATATTGTTGAAGATACGAAATGTTGTAATTGAATATATAAAATATTGTTGAAGATACGAAATGTTGTAATTGAATATATACAATTCTGTTGAAGATATAAAATGATGTTAAATTTATGAAACCTTGTTGAAAATATGAAATATTGTTGAAAATATGAAATATTTTTGAATATATGAATTGTTGCTGAATATATGAATTGTTGTTGAAGATATGAAATGTTGTGGAAGATATGAAATGTTGTTGAAGATATGAAAACTTTTTAAAGATATGCAACCTTGATTAAGATTACTGTGTTGCTCTTCAACTTGTCTTTTGTTGCAATGTATTCCAACTTTCCTTATCTCATAATGTTTCCGAAACTGTCTCTTTCCGATACGGGTACTATCATTCTGAATTAACTACTTTCAAGATATCTTCATTACGTTTTATTATTTACCCATGATGGTTTCAACATTCCTCTATTAAAGCCACATCTCGGCTGTCTCAGTCGAATATTTTACTATTTGGTTGATTGTACAAAATTTACATTCATTTATCAGAATTGTATCTTTAGAAGGGGCAGAAGTATACATGTCTATTCTAGAGAAACGAACCAAGAAGAAAACCTCAAGTAAGAGGTTCGGGTGTTATAAAAATGCATGTTTGTGACATGGTTACGACATGGTTCTAAATCGTTACGACATGGTTGGGCATGGTTACTACATATTTGTGACATGGTTACAAAGTGGTTGTGACATGGTTACGACGTGGGTACGACATTCATGAATGATTTTTATTAAGAAAGGAAATCTAATTGACACAGAAAAACTTACCCGACTCGAGAGATCCCCTAAATTCTGTCAATGGAGAAAAATCAAAGTTACACTTTATGTGTACGTGTGTGTGTGTGTGGGGGGGGTGGTGTGGATGTGTATGTGTGGGAGGTCACATGATTTGTTAAAATGTTCGTACTGAATTATGTTTGTTTAGAGTTACAATGTATTCAATTTACAAGTAGCTCAACTCAAGTCAACATCCATAAGATGGCCGAATGTTACCAAAGATCATGTGACATCAGACAAATTATTTAAAGGACCGAATTACTGCATGGATAAGTTATAAAAGCGTGTATGAATGTAATCAGGCGTATCTAAGGTTTATATGATTGCAACCAGTAATTATATCACTTCTTTTGACGTCCATGATATCTTATCACATTTTACATAACTGCCATCATGATTTATAACATTCGACATAACTGTCGATGTGTTATCAAATTACATATAATTCATCTGTATTTAGCACATTCTAAATAGCTTCGATTATGTTTTAAACAATTCTACATAAATGTTGTTAAAATGTTTCACATTCTTCATGACGCAAATGTATCACATTTTATATGACTGCCTTCGAGTTTTATTAAAATCTATATTCTATAAAGATGTATAAAATGCTACACATCTGCCACCATGATTTTATCAAATTCTACATTCACTACAACCAGTTTGTGTCGAATTATACATAACTACCATCAAGATTCAACATATGTTATATACTTACAATCAAGATTGAACATATTTTACATAATTACAATCAAGAAGGAACATGCTGCATAACTACCATCAAGATTAACCATATCCTACTTAACTACCATCAGGAATGAACATATTTTACTTAATGACCATCAGGACTGAACATATTTTGACTTCATTAACGTTTAATCACATTTTACTTGATTAATTAATTTTAGCTGTAATGAATTTATACATAATTATCATTATGTGTTTTACATTCTACAAAGCTGCATTGAATTTAATCACATTTCACATAACTGGCATGATTTTTATGAAATTCAATGATTGTCATCATCATTTCAATCAAGATTTGTAATGTTTTATGGGAATGTATATGAATCAGGAGCCATCAGGGGCTGGAAACTAAGACTGGTCGGGCAGTCTCATTCTAGCAGGACCATAGTCCTGTCCAAGTAAGCAGAGTGCTGAAGACGGAGGCATCCAGCCAAAAGGCGCACCGATAATCAGGATGCCACGCACAAAACACAATGGAAACATGTCTGTATCTATAAAAAGTTATGATGCCTCCCCTGTGGCGGACGTTCAGGCATGGACGGTGCCGGGCCCTATACCTCGAAAGGGCCCAAACTCAGTTACTGAAAGTCCTTCTCAATTGCCTCGATTAGCCAGGAGGCAAGGGAATAGAGCTACTGGCCAAACAGACAAACGACAAATAAAATTAATGCACTGGAATGCTGAGGTTGTCAACAGTAAAAGAGATGGAAACAGCAAATAATTAGAACTTGAAAATGTCCTTAGTGAAGAACAAGTAAATATATGATGTATCCAAGAAACACACCTCAGCAGCGTCATAGCCTTCAAAATCAGAGGCTACCAGTGCTACCGATCTGACCGAAAGACAGGCGAAAGTGTGGAATTCTGACACTTGTTAAAAACAATATCAGCGCATGTCAGCTGGAATTATATATGGAAGGAGCAGAATTCCAGATGCTCCACCTGAACACAGACAGTGCAGAATTCCATCTCCTGAACTACTACTGCCCAAATGATAAACCATTGGCACTAGACACAATTCCAGATAAAGAGAGACGTATTGTGTGTGGTGACTTCAATAGCCACTCTCAGAGCTGGGGCTACGATCATATCGACAAGAGAGGTGAGGAACTTGAGAGCTGGCAGGATGAAAATAATCTCATCCTTATTAACCAGCCAGGAGACTCACCAACCTTCTACTCGAGAGCATGGCACACCCCCTCTACACCAGATCTGACATTCAACTCACCAGGCCTGGAATGGAACATCACACGTGTCGTTGGAAAGAAGCTAAGGGTAGTGACCACAGACCAGTATTTCTGGAAATCCACAATTAATTTACCAAGGACAGCAGCACGCTCACTAGGTGGAACTATAAGAGGGCACACTGGAAAATGTACCAGCATTAAACCAGTGTTCTAGCTAAGGACATGAACGTGGACACAGACATCAATAGAGCAGTGAGTGAATTTAATACATGTATACTACATGCTGCTAGTAAAACCATACCCGGTGGGGCACGCAAGAACTACAAACCCTACTGGAATAGTGAACTGGAAAAGCTGCAAAATGAGATGGAAACATCTAGACAGCAGGCAGAGAACAGACCTAGGCAAGAACATCACAACAAATATCAGCGAACATAAGCTAAATTTCAAAGAGCCAAGTTACAAGCCAGACGGAGCAGCTGGAAAGAAAAAACAGAGTCGCTGAACATAGAAAGTGATACTAGGAAATTATGGAAACTTGTAAAACAACTAAATGATGAAGGTACAGGGAGAAATACCAGGATCACACTTTATAAAGATAGAAAGATAGAATTATACTCATTTTCTATTGAGAACATGTGACAGACGTGCAAGAATAAAATAGAGTAGAGCCATGTTTACACACAAAAAAAACAACTGATGTGAAAAGTAAAATTTTAAAAAAGTATCACAGTTTGTACATGTACGCCGTCATGATTCAACGTCAAAAATGATTCTTTTAGGAACTGTCGAGGATGGAAGGAGAAAAGTAAAATAACGAAAATTATGGGAAAACAGCATCAGCGAATGGTGTTTGCTGAATAGATGCAAACATTGTCTAGGATAATGTCTAACACTAAACGGTGACCAGTATAGTGGTATCACACTAAACATTTCCTAGAATAGTGGTCTCACATTAAACAGACTATAGAATAGTGGTCTCAATCTGTTTTTTTTTTACCTTTTTCGCTTCTCGTTCCTTATTTTTCTTCGGTGGGTCTCTTAGTAATAAAAACATGTCACTGACTTTCTTTGCTAGTCACCAAATAGTATTAAACTTTACTGGAAGAGATATGATTGTTCATTATTCAAAGATTTACATGTCTTTTCTCCCCACTGCCTCCCTTTTACGGGTAGATGGTCCTCCTCAAATGAACAATATATATTGCTTGCTTAAAATAGTCGTGGTCCACATTGGTGTAGGCATATGGACTGGATTGATAAATTATGGTTTATCATATGTAGAAAGAGAGAGAGATAGAGAGAGATAGATAGAGAGAACGTTAGCAAAGAAATTGAGAAAGAGCAGGTGCAGGAGAATTATAGTTTAATTATAATTATAAATTCTTACCGAAGCTGGTTCCTGTAAATGAAAATACAAAAGTAATGTTAAGAATAAACAATGATGGTGGTGAAATGATTCCTTTAGCTGTGAGTAGATAGCTATTTAAACATGATGATGTTATAATGCCTTTAGCTGTGTATCTCTTGGCAGCTTCTAGAATTTCAGACAAATGAATATTCTATATTTCGGTTATTAAATGGCATGGTACCAGTAATCATGTAAGCTTGTCTCATAGATCTAGTTGAATAGTCAAAGTTTATGAATACACTATTCTTGTTTGATTACCGTCGGGTCACGCTGTATTAGTGTATTTTTGTGGTAGATTGTGTATACATTGTTTGTCGAATTTCTTTTTGCTCTGGTGAATTTAGCTCAGTTCGACGACGATACAAATCATTATTCTAAGCAAGTCGTGATTGTCTTTGTTGAAGTGTTGTTCAATTCATGTGAGTCAGCATCCTCCGCAGTTCGTCGATTTTACGCTTGTTCTTTCCACCCTATGTCGGTGCTCAACAGCATTTGCACTGCGAATCCAAGCGAGTGACTTCTAGCTTTGATGACGACGACATCTATTTGTACTCTCTATTTTTTTTGGTATTCTCTTTCTTGCGAATGGATCAACTATTAGAGCTAGTACGGAAAAGGCGTTAAATGTACACAGATGTTCAAACAGTTGCCATCATTGAACAGACACAGATGTTAACTGTGTATCGTAAACAAACTTAATAAGGTTGAAACATTGTTGAAACTATGAAATGATGTTGACGATATAAGATGTTGTTGAAGAAATTAAATGTTAAATAAAAGAGACATTATAATTGAATATATGGAACTTGTAATTGCATATATGAAATGTTGAATATATGAAATGTTGTTGAAGAAATGAAATGTTGTAATTGAATTTATGAAATATTGTAATTGAATATATGGAAATTGTAAATGAATATATGGCATGTTCTTGAAGATATGAATTGCCGTAATTTAATATATGCAATGTTGTTATTGAATATATAAAAACATTTTACGGATATTAAATATTGTAATTGAATATATGAAACATTGTTGAATATATAGAAATGTTTTTGAAAAGATGAAATGTTGTTGAAGAAATTAAATGTTGTAATTGAATATATAAAATATTGATGAAGATACGAAATGTTGTAATTGAATATATAAAATATTGTTGAAGATACGAAATGTTGTAATTGAATATATAAAATATTGTTGAAGATACGAAATGTTGTAATTGAATATATAAAATATTGTTGAAGATACGAAATGTTGTAATTGAATATATAAAATATTGTTGAAGATACGAAATGTTGTAATTGAATATATACAATTCTGTTGAAGATATAAAATGATGTTAAATTTATGAAACCTTGTTGAAAATATGAAATATTGTTGAAAATATGAAATATTTTTGAATATATGAATTGTTGCTGAATATATGAATTGTTGTTGAAGATATGAAATGTTGTGGAAGATATGAAATGTTGTTGAAGATATGAAAACTTTTTAAAGATATGCAACCTTGATTAAGATTACTGTGTTGCTCTTCAACTTGTCTTTTGTTGCAATGTATTCCAACTTTCCTTATCTCATAATGTTTCCGAAACTGTCTCTTTCCGATACGGGTACTATCATTCTGAATTAACTACTTTCAAGATATCTTCATTACGTTTTATTATTTACCCATGATGGTTTCAACATTCCTCTATTAAAGCCACATCTCGGCTGTCTCAGTCGAATATTTTACTATTTGGTTGATTGTACAAAATTTACATTCATTTATCAGAATTGTATCTTTAGAAGGGGCAGAAGTATACATGTCTATTCTAGAGAAACGAACCAAGAAGAAAACCTCAAGTAAGAGGTTCGGGTGTTATAAAATTGCATGTTTGTGACATGGTTACGACATGGTTCTAAATCGTTACGACATGGTTGGGCATGGTTACTACATATTTGTGACATGGTTACAAAGTGGTTGTGACATGGTTACGACGTGGGTACGACATTCATGAATGATTTTTATTAAGAAAGGAAATCTAATTGACACAGAAAAACTTACCCGACTCGAGAGATCCCCTAAATTCTGTCAATGGAGAAAAATCAAAGTTACACTTTATGTGTACGTGTGTGTGTGTGGGGGGGGGGGGTGGTGTGGATGTGTATGTGTGGGAGGTCACATGATTTGTTAAAATGTTCGTACTGAATTATGTTTGTTTAGAGTTACAATGTATTCAATTTACAAGTAGCTCAACTCAAGTCAACATCCATAAGATGGCCGAATGTTACCAAAGATCATGTGACATCAGACAAATTATTTAAAGGACCGAATTACTGCATGGATAAGTTATGAAAGCGTGTATGAATGTAATCAGGCGTATCTAAGGTTTATATGATTGCAACCAGTAATTATATCACTTCTTTTGACGTCCATGATATCTTATCACATTTTACATAACTGCCATCATGATTTATAACATTCGACATAACTGTCGATGTGTTATCAAATTACATATAATTCATCTGTATTTAGCACATTCTAAATAGCTTCGATTATGTTTTAAACAATTCTACATAAATGTTGTTAAAATGTTTCACATTCTTCATGACGCAAATGTATCACATTTTATATGACTGCCTTCGAGTTTTATTAAAATCTATATTCTATAAAGATGTATAAAATGCTACACATCTGCCACCATGATTTTATCAAATTCTACATTCACTACAACCAGTTTGTGTCGAATTATACATAACTACCATCAAGATTCAACATATGTTATATACTTACAATCAAGATTGAACATATTTTACATAATTACAATCAAGAAGGAACATGCTGCATAACTACCATCAAGATTAACCATATCCTACTTAACTACCATCAGGAATGAACATATTTTACTTAATGACCATCAGGACTGAACATATTTTGACTTCATTAACGTTTAATCACATTTTACTTGATTAATTAATTTTAGCTGTAATGAATTTATACATAATTATCATTATGTGTTTTACATTCTACAAAGCTGCATTGAATTTAATCACATTTCACATAACTGGCATGATTTTTATGAAATTCAATGATTGTCATCATCATTTCAATCAAGATTTGTAATGTTTTATGGGAATGTATATGAATCAGGAGCCATCAGGGGCTGGAAACTAAGACTGGTCGGGCAGTCTCATTCTAGCAGGACCATAGTCCTGTCCAAGTAAGCAGAGTGCTGAAGACGGAGGCATCCAGCCAAAAGGCGCACCGATAATCAGGATGCCACGCACAAAACACAATGGAAACATGTCTGTATCTATAAAAAGTTATGATGCCTCCCCTGTGGCGGACGTTCAGGCATGGACGGTGCCGGGCCCTATACCTCGAAAGGGCCCAAACTCAGTTACTGAAAGTCCTTCTCAATTGCCTCGATTAGCCAGGAGGCAAGGGAATAGAGCTACTGGCCAAACAGACAAACGACAAATAAAATTAATGCACTGGAATGCTGAGGTTGTCAACAGTAAAAGAGATGGAAACAGCAAATAATTAGAACTTGAAAATGTCCTTAGTGAAGAACAAGTAAATATATGATGTATCCAAGAAACACACCTCAGCAGCGTCATAGCCTTCAAAATCAGAGGCTACCAGTGCTACCGATCTGACCGAAAGACAGGCGAAAGTGTGGAATTCTGACACTTGTTAAAAACAATATCAGCGCATGTCAGCTGGAATTATATATGGAAGGAGCAGAATTCCAGATGCTCCACCTGAACACAGACAGTGCAGAATTCCATCTCCTGAACTACTACTGCCCAAATGATAAACCATTGGCACTAGACACAATTCCAGATAAAGAGAGACGTATTGTGTGTGGTGACTTCAATAGCCACTCTCAGAGCTGGGGCTACGATCATATCGACAAGAGAGGTGAGGAACTTGAGAGCTGGCAGGATGAAAATAATCTCATCCTTATTAACCAGCCAGGAGACTCACCAACCTTCTACTCAAGAGCATGGCACACCCCCTCTACACCAGATCTGACATTCAACTCACCAGGCCTGGAATGGAACATCACACGTGTCGTTGGAAAGAAGCTAAGGGTAGTGACCACAGACCAGTATTTCTGGAAATCCACAATTAATTTACCAAGGACAGCAGCACGCTCACTAGGTGGAACTATAAGAGGGCACACTGGAAAATGTACCAGCATTAAACCAGTGTTCTAGCTAAGGACATGAACGTGGACACAGACATCAATAGAGCAGTGAGTGAATTTAATAGATGTATACTACATGCTGCTAGTAAAACCATACCCGGTGGGGCACGCAAGAACTACAAACCCTACTGGAATAGTGAACTGGAAAAGCTGCAAAATGAGATGGAAACATCTAGACAGCAGGCAGAGAACAGACCTAGGCAAGAACATCACAACAAATATCAGCGAACATAGGCTAAATTTCAAAGAGCCAAGTTACAAGCCAGACGGAGCAGCTGGAAAGAAAAAACAGAGTCGCTGAACATAGAAAGTGATACTAGGAAATTATGGAAACTTGTAAAACAACTAAATGATGAAGGTACAGGGAGAAATACCAGGATCACACTTTATAAAGATAGAAAGATAGAATTATACTCATTTTCTATTGAGAACATGTGACAGACGTGCAAGAATAAAATAGAGTAGAGCCATGTTTACACACAAAAAAAACAACTGATGTGAAAAGTAAAATTTTAAAAAAGTATCACAGTTTGTACATGTACGCCGTCATGATTCAACGTCAAAAATGATTCTTTTAGGAACTGTCGAGGATGGAAGGAGAAAAGTAAAATAACGAAAATTATGGGAAAACAGCATCAGCGAATGGTGTTTGCTGAATAGATGCAAACATTGTCTAGGATAATGTCTAACACTAAACGGTGACCAGTATAGTGGTATCACACTAAACATTTCCTAGAATAGTGGTCTCACATTAAACAGACTATAGAATAGTGGTCTCAATCTGTTTTTTTTTACCTTTTTCGCTTCTCGTTCCTTATTTTTCTTCGGTGGGTCTCTTAGTAATAAAAACATGTCACTGACTTTCTTTGCTAGTCACCAAATAGTATTAAACTTTACTGGAAGAGATATGATTGTTCATTATAAAAAAGATTTACATGTCTTTTCTCCCCACTGCCTCCCTTTTACGGGTAGATGGTCCTCCTCAAATGAACAATATATATTGCTTGCTTAAAATAGTCGTGGTCCACATGGGTGTAGGCATATGGACTGGATTGATAAATTATGGTTTATCATATGTAGAAAGAGAGAGAGATAGAGAGAGATAGATAGAGAGAACGTTAGCAAAGAAATTGAGAAAGAGCAGGTGCAGGAGAATTATAGTTTAATTATAATTATAAATTCTTACCGAAGCTGGTTCCTGTAAATGAAAATACAAAAGTAATGTTAAAAATAAACAATGATGGTGGTGAAATGATTCCTTTAGCTGTGAGTAGATAGCTATTTAAACATGATGATGTTATAATGCCTTTAGCTGTGTATCTCTTGGCAGCTTCTAGAATTTCAGACAAATGAATATTCTATATTTCGGTTATTAAATGGCATGGTACCAGTAATCATGTAAGCTTGTCTCATAGATCTAGTTGAATAGTCAAAGTTTATGAATACACTATTCTTGTTTGATTACCGTCGGGTCACGCTGTATTAGTGTATTTTTGTGGTAGATTGTGTATACATTGTTTGTCGAATTTCTTTTTGCTCTGGTGAATTTAGCTCAGTTCGACGACGATACAAATCATTATTCTAAGCAAGTCGTGATTGTCTTTGTTGAAGTGTTGTTCAATTCATGTGAGTCAGCATCCTCCGCAGTTCGTCGATTTTACGCTTGTTCTTTCCACCCTATGTCGGTGCTCAACAGCATTTGCACTGCGAATCCAAGCGAGTGACTTCTAGCTTTGATGACGACAACATCTATTTGTACTCTCTATTTTTTTTGGTATTCTCTTTCTTGCGAATGGATCAACTATTAGAGCTAGTACGGAAAAGGCGTTAAATGTACACAGATGTTCAAACAGTTGCCATCATTGAACAGACACAGATGTTAACTGTGTATCGTAAACAAACTTAATAAGGTTGAAACATTGTTGAAACTATGAAATGATGTTGACGATATAAGATGTTGTTGAAGAAATTAAATGTTAAATAAATGAGATATTATAATTGAATATATGGAACTTGTAATTGCATATATGAAATGTTGAATATATGAAATGTCGTTGAAGATATGAAATGTTGTAATTGAATTTATGAAATATTGTAATTGAATATATGGAAATTGTAAATGAATATATGGCATGTTCTTGAAGATATGAATTGCCGTAATTTAATATATGCAATGTTGTTATTGAATATATAAATACATTTTACGGATATTAAATATTGTAATTGAATATATGAAACATTGTTGAATATATAGAAATGTTTTTGAAAAGATGAAATGTTGTTGAAGAAATTAAATGTTGTAATTGAATATATAAAATATTGATGAAGATACGAAATGTTGTAATTGAATATATAAAATATTGTTGAAGATACGAAATGTTGTAATTGAATATATAAAATATTGTTGAAGATACGAAATGTTGTAATTGAATATATAAAATATTGTTGAAGATACGAAATGTTGTAATTGAATATATAAAATATTGTTGAAGATACGAAATGTTGTAATTGAATATATACAATTCTGTTGAAGATATAAAATGATGTTAAATTTATGAAACCTTGTTGAAAATATGAAATATTGTTGAAAATATGAAATATTTTTGAATACATGAATTGTTGCTGAATATATGAATTGTTGTTGAAGATATGAAATGTTGTGGAAGATATGAAATGTTGTTGAAGATATGAAAACTTTTTAAAGATATGCAACCTTGATTAAGATTACTGTGTTGCTCTTCAACTTGTCTTTTGTTGCAATGTATTCCAACTTTCCTTATCTCATAATGTTTCCGAAACTGTCTCTTTCCGATACGGGTACTATCATTCTGAATTAACTACTTTCAAGATATCTTCATTACGTTTTATTATTTACCCATGATGGTTTCAACATTCCTCTATTAAAGCCACATCTCGGCTGTCTCAGTCGAATATTTTACTATTTGGTTGATTGTACAAAATTTACATTCATTTATCAGAATTGTATCTTTAGAAGGGGCAGAAGTATACATGTCTATTCTAGAGAAACGAACCAAGAAGAAAACCTCAAGTAAGAGGTTCGGGTGTTATAAAAATGCATGTTTGTGACATGGTTACGACATGGTTCTAAATCGTTACGACATGGTTGGGCATGGTTACTACATATTTGTGACATGGTTACAAAGTGGTTGTGACATGGTTACGACGTGGGTACGACATTCATGAAGGATTTTTATTAAGAAAGGAAATCTAATTGACACAGAAAAACTTACCGGACTCGAGAGATCCCCTAAATTCTGTCAATGGAGAAAAATCAAAGTTACACTTTATGTGTACGTGTGTGTGTGTGTGGGGGGGGTGGTGTGGATGTGTGTGTGTGGGAGGTCACATGATTTGTTAAAATGTTCGTACTGAATTATGTTTGTTTAGAGTTACAATGTATTCAATTTACAAGTAGCTCAACTCAAGTCAACATCCATAAGATGGCCGAATGTTACCAAAGATCATGTGACATCAGACAAATTATTTAAAGGACCGAATTACTGCATGGCTAAGTTATAAAAGCGTGTATGAATGTAATCAGGCGTATCTAAGGTTTATATGATTGCAACCAGTAATTATATCACTTCTTTTGACGTCCATGATATCTTATCACATTTTACATAACTGCCATCATGATTTATAACATTCGACATAACTGTCGATGTGTTATCAAATTACATATAATTCATCTGTATTTAGCACATTCTAAATAGCTTCGATTATGTTTTAAACAATTCTACATAAATGTTGTTAAAATGTTTCACATTCTTCATGACGCAAATGTATCACATTTTATATGACTGCCTTCGAGTTTTATTAAAATCTATATTCTATAAAGATGTATAAAATGCTACACATCTGCCACCATGATTTTATCAAATTCTACATTCACTACAACCAGTTTGTGTCGAATTATACATAACTACCATCAAGATTCAACATATGTTATATACTTACAATCAAGATTGAACATATTTTACATAATTACAATCAAGAAGGAACATGCTGCATAACTACCATCAAGATTAACCATATCCTACTTAACTACCATCAGGAATGAACATATTTTACTTAATGACCATCAGGACTGAACATATTTTGACTTCATTAACGTTTAATCACATTTTACTCAGCCCAGGTTTGAGAGAACCAGCAAAATATTGGACAAGGCGAACCTATACCTGAAGTCATAGAGGCACCAATCACAATGATAGAACTGGAGCATGCAATATACAAATTGAAAATGAAAAAGTCCCCTGGAGTTGATGGAGTGTCCAATGGAATGATTAGAAACCTGGGAATTGCAGCAAGAGCAAAGCTACTGCAGATATTTAACACACACTGGTCCACAGGTAATGTGCCACAGGCGTGAAGAGAAGCAATAATTATACCACTCATCAAATCAGGAAAAGATGGCAAAACAGTCTCCAACTACAGGCCCATCAGCCTCACAAGCTGTCTATGCAAAACAATTGAACGCATTATCAATCTTAGGATGCAGTGGTACCTTGAAAGTGAAAACCTTCTGGTATCACAGCAAGCAGGTTTCAGACAGTACTACTCTACTGAAGATCAGGCAACTTACCTCTTCCAAGAGATTGAGGATGCCTTCCAAGATAAGAAACTGGTACTAGCAGCATGGATAGACCTCATAAAAGCATTTGCTAAGGTTTGGAAAGAAGGGCTCCTAAAGAAATTTCGATATTGCAGGGTTAGCTCAAGAATGCACAAATGGGTAAAAGCATACCTGCATAATAGAAGAGCCAGGGTACAATTAGATGGACGCAAGAGCAAGAAAGTTCTACTGCATCATGGAGTCCCCCAGGGAGGAGTCCTGTCACCCACACTTTTCTTGGTTTACATCAATGACCTAGTTGCTGAACTACCACATGGGATCAAAGTGGCAATGTATGCTAACGACCTGGCGATATGGTGCACGGAAGAACATGCAACAGTAGCCACTAAACAAATGCAAAGAGCTATCGATGCTCTAACCTAAGGGCAAATAGATTTTGCGTCAGCATTAACACAGATAAGTGCAGCACTACACTTTTTACCCTCTCACCAAAACAAAAAGTCGGTCATATCAAAATAGATGGTGAACTCTTGAAAGAACACAAACAACCCACATACCTCGGAGTTACTTTTGATGATAAACTGATATGGAAGCAGCGCATAAACAAAGCAACAACAAAAGCCAGAAGGAAGCTAGCTATCCTGAGAAAACTAAGTGGAACCACATGGGGAGCCAGTGGACATATACTCAGTAAAGTTTACCAGCAAGGCATAAGACCACACCTGGAATACGGTTCAGCTGCGTGGTGTCCTGCATCAAACACCACATTACAAGATCTAGATAAAGTGCAAACCAGGCACTTAGAATAATGTTGGGAGCAATGAAATCAACACCCATAGCAGAGATGCAGAAAATGGGAAGAATGCAAACACTTGGCGAACGCAGAGACACAAAAGTACTAATTCAGGCAGAAAAGTTTCAGTGTATGCCAAGTCATCCAATGAAGGAAAGATTCCAAAATCTAGCAATGGGACGACTGAAAAGGAGCAGCTTTATCCATCAAGCTAAACGACTCCGTAGACAACTTACAGACCTACCTGAAGTTGGCAGCCCCTTAAGGTCTGTACCAGAGCAAACCCCGTGGAGTGAAAGCCATGGAATGCCAATATACATTCAGACCCATGTGAAAGGAATACTAAGCGAGGACGAACAGAACAGTGTGCATCGAAGGACTGTCACCCTCAGTTTCATGGATAAGGAATATCCACAAGATATATGGGTCAGAGTATACACAGATGGGTCAGCACAGAATGCCGTGAGGAATGGAGGTGCAGGTGTATATATAGAATATCCACACACGCCTAGAGATACCATCAGAACACCAACAGGAATATTCTGCAATAATTATTATGCAGAAATCCAGACAATTAGTGTGGCAGCTAAAACACTGCTGAACTCCAACTCTGACCTACAGCCTGTGGTATTCCTGACAGATGCAAGGTCAGTGCTTCAAGCTCTCCATTCTGGAAAACTAAAAGCCTTAAAATAACTACTTAGCGAATTGTCTTACCATTATAGGGTAACCATGCAGTGGATACCCTCTCACTGTGGAATACCCGGAATTGAAAAAGCAGACCAACTGGCTAAGAAAGGTGCTGCAGAAGACCAACCAGATATACCAATCACCTACCATCAGAAAAAAATAGATGATCAAGTCAATAAGAAAGCCACAAACACCAACACAAGATGACTATGACATTCTGAACAGATCGGAACAAGTTATAATTCTACGTCTCAGAACAGAACTCAACCGACTCCACAGTCACATGTATACAAAGTTCAAGATTGGCAACACGGTCATGTGTACATGTGGACAGGCAGAACAGAGTGCCAAACATATACTTCAAGAGTGTTCTGAGCATGAAATGCTGAGGCAGATATATTGGCTAGTGGAAACAACACTAGAATCAAAGCTCTATGGGACACTGTATGAACTACAAAAGACAGTGAGTTTTATTAAGGAGACAGAATTACAGATATAGACATGTTTCAAGTGAACGAAAGAAGAAGAAATCACATTTTACATTACTGACATGATTTTTCTGAAATTCAATGATTGTCATCATCATTTTAATCAATATTTGTGATGTTTTATGGGAATGCATATGAATTATACTCATTTTCTTTTGAGAACATGTAATAATAGTGACATGCAAGATGAAATTCCTGAGGAAAGCTGCCGAGGTCACCAGAGTTGATATATTGCGAAATGAATATATTAGGGAAAGATTAGGTATCATATCTTGTACAGATTGCATAGAGAGAACATATCAAGTTGTGTGGCCACATTATGAGAATGTATCACGAAAAGTTGTCCGTACAAGCATATAACCAAATGATATCAGGGTACAAAGTCAGTGGGAGACCACGGAAAAGAAGGATGGAAAACGTCAGAAACATCCTGTACAGACACGGTCATAGCACAGCCGAGGCCACACATCTGGCGATAGAACGAAAGCTCGAGCTCCAATTACCCCTACGCTTAACGGCAAGAGTGGATCACAAACCACCTGGGGAAAGACAATAGACAGTAAACATTTGACAGACGTCTAAGAATAAAATAGCGTAGAGACATGATTAAAAGAATACACTGATTTGAAAAGAAAAATAGCAAAAAGTATCACAGTTTGTACATGTAAGCAGTCATGATTCTCTGTCAAATATGATGCTTCAAGGAACTGTCGAGAATGAAAGGAGAAAAGTAAAATAACGAAAATTATGGGAAAACAGCATCAGCGAATGGTGTTTGCTGAATAGATGCAAACATTGTCTAGAATAGTGGTCTGACACTAAACAGTATCTAGAATAGTGGTATCACACTAAACATTGTCAAGAATAGTGGTATTACACTAAACATTGTCTAGAATAGTGGTCTCAATCTGTTGTTTTTTTAACCTTTTTCGCTTTTCGTTCCTTATTTTGCTTCGCTGCTTCTCTTATAAATTAAAACAAGTCAATGACTTATTTTTGCACGTCACCAAATATTAATAAACTTTTCTGTGCTCGCCACACTTCCTCCCGTTTACGGGTAGATGTTCCAACGCAAATAAAAATATATATTAAAAACTTCGTGGTCCACAATGGGTTTGGGAATATGGACTGGATTGAGAAATGATGGGATATCATATAAAGAAAGAGAAAGAGAGAGAGAGAGAGAGAGAGAGAAAGAGAGAGAGAGAAAACGAGAGCAAAGAAATTTAGAAAGACCAGACGCAGGAGAATTATAGTTTAATTATAATTATAAATTCTCACTGGAGTTGGTTCTTTTAACTGAAAATATAAGAGATTCCTGGTCAAATGATTCCTTTAGCTGTGAGTAGATATCTATTGACACATGATGGTGATATAATGCATTTAGCTGTGTATCTCTTGACGGCCTCTAGTCTTTCAGACACATGAATATTCTATATTTCGGTTATTAACTGAGATGGTACCAGTACTCATGTAAGCTTGTCTCATAGACCTAGTTACGTAGTCGACGTTTATGGATACACTATTCTTGTTTAATTACCGTTGGCTCATGTTTTATTAGTGCATTGTTTTGGTAGATTATGTATACATTGCTTGTCGAGTTTCTCTTTGCGCTGGTGAATCTATATCATTTCGAGGACGATACAAATCAGTATTCTTAGCTAGTCGTGTTTGTCTTTGTTGAAGTGTTTCTTGTTCAATATATGTGAGTCAGCGTCCATAGTTCGTCAAATTTACTCTTGTTCTTGCAATCCTATATCGGTGCTACACAACATTTGCAACGCGAATCTGAACGAGTTACTTCTAACTTTGATGACGCAAACAGCTATTTTTGTGTTATTTTTTAAATACTCTTTCTTGCGATTTGATCAACTATTAGAGATAGTACGGGAACAGCGTTAGATGTACACGGATGTTAAAACTGTAGCCATCATTGGGCAGACACAGGTGTTAACTGTGTATCGTAAACAAACTTAATAAGGTTAAAAATTGTTGAAGATATGAGATGTTGTTGAAGATATGAAATGTTGTTGAAGATATTAGATGTTGTTAAAGATATGAAATGTTGTTGAAGATTTGAGATGTTGTTGAAGATATGATATGTTGTTGACAATATGAGATGTTGTTGAATATATGAAATGTTGTTGACGATATGAAATGTTGTTGAAGTTATGAGATGTTGTTGAAGATATTAGATGTTGAAGATATGAGATGTTGTTGAAGATATGAAATGTTGTTTAAGATATGAGATGCTGTTGAAGTTATGAGATGTTATTGAAGATATTAGATGTTGAAGATATGAGATGGTGTTAAAGATATGAAATGTTGTTGAAAATATGAAATGTTGTTGAAGTTACGAGATGTTGTTGAAGATATTAGATGTTGAAGGTAGGAGATGTTGTTGAAGATATGAAATGTTGTTGGAGATATGAAATGTTGTTGAAGTTATGAGATGTTGTTGAAGATATTAGATGTTGAATATATGAGATGTTGTTAAAGATATGAAATGTTGTTGAAGATATGAAATGTTGTTGAAGTTACGAGATGTTGTTGAAGATATTAGATGTTGAAGATATGAGATGTTGTTGAACACAGGAAATGTTGTTGAAGATATGAAATGTTGTTGAAGTTATAATATGTTGTTGAAGATATGAGATGTTGAAGATATGAGATGTTGTTAAAGATATTAAATGTTGTTGAAGATATGAAATGTTGTTGAAGTTATGAGATGTTGTTGAAGATATTAGATGTTGAAGATATGAAATGTTGTTGAAGTTATGAGATGTTGTTGAAGATATTAGATGTTGAAGATATGAGATGTTGTTAAAGATATGAGATGTTGTTGAAGATATGAAATGTTTTTGAAGATATGAGATGTTGTTGAAGTTACGAGATGTTGTTGAAGATATGAGCTGTTATTGAAAATATGAGATGTTGTTGAAGATATAAAATGATGTTGAAGATATGAGATGTTGTTGAAGATATGAGATGTTGTTGAAGATATGAGATGTTGTTGAATATATTAGATGTTGTTGAAGATATGAAATGTTGTTGACTATATGAGATGTTGTTGAAGATATGAGAAGTTGTTGAAGATATGAAATGTTATTGTAGATATGAGATGTTGTTGACGATATGAGATGTTGAATACATGAGATGTTGGTTTCGATATAAGATGTTGTTGACGATATGAGATGTTGTTAAAGATATGAAATGTTATTGAAGATATGAGATGTTGTTGAAGTTATGAGATGTTGTTGAAGATATTAGATGTTGAAGATATGAGATTTGTTGAAGATATGAAATGTTGTTGAAGAAATGAGATGTTGTTGAAGTTATGAGATGTTGTTGAAGATATTAAATGTTGAAGACATGAGATGTTGTTGAAGATATGAAATGTTGTTGAAGATATGAGATGTTGTTGAATATATGAAATGTTGTTGAAGATATGAGATTTTGTCGAAGATATGAAATGTTTTTGAAGATATGAGATGTTGTTGAAGATATGAAATGTTGATGAAGATATGAGATGTTGTTGACGATATGAAATGTTTTTGAAGATATGAGATGTTGTTGAAGATATGAGATGTTGTTGACGATATGAGATGTTGTTAAAGATGTGAAATGTTGTTGAAGATATGATATGTTGTTGAAGATATGATATGTTGTTGAAGATATGAAATGTTGTTGAAGATATGTGATGTTGTTGACGATATGAGATGTTGTTGAAGATATGAAAAGTTGTTGAAGATATGAGATGTTGCTGACGATATGAGATGTTGTTGAAGATATGAGATGTTGTTGACGATATGAGATGTTGTTGAAGATATGAGATGGTGTTGACGATATGAGATGTTGTTAAAGATATGAAATATTGTTGAAGTTATGAGATGTTGTTGAAGTTATGAGATGTTGTTGAAGATATTAGATGTTGAAGATATGAGATGTTGTTGAAGATATGAAATGTTGTTGAAGATATGATATGTTGTTGAAGTTATGAGATGTTGTTGAAAATATTAGATGTTGTTGAAGATATGAAATGTTGTTGAAGATATGAAATGTTGTTGAAGATATGAGATGTTGTTGAAGATAGTAAATGTTGAAGATATATGATGTTGTTGAAGATATGAGATGTTGTTGAAGATATTAAATGTTGAAGATATGAGATGTTGTTGAAGATAGTAAATGTTGAAGATATGTGATGTTGTTGAAGATATGAGATGTTGTTGAAGATATTAAATGTTGAAGATATATCTTCTAGGATTGTATTTCAAACGTCTAATTATGTACATATAACACGTTTTTGCAGCATATATTAACACAGAAATGAAATTATCCAAAATTCACGTCAATATAATTTACCAAAACCACGATTTACAAGTTTTTCATGATTGTAAAACACTGATATAAGCACATTTGACTAAAATCCACAGATAAATTATGTACCGTATTATAAGAGATAAAATTAGGCACCGTACCATAAGGAGCGCTATAGCATAGTGGATATAATGAGCTTGCTTGATATCATCTGACTATAGCGTGCCAGGTTTGAAACCACATCCGGACATATAAAAATTATCAGCAAAATCCGTGTTTTAATTTCTCACGACATGAGTATTCCTCCAATCGAATCAGTTGTAAATGAGTACCTGACGCATGAGTTAGGGAAGGTAAAAAAACAGCAAGGAAGGAAACTTACCACCTACATTGGACATGGCAGATGCCATGGGACCTACCTTTACTATAAGAGATACAATTAGGCAATGTAACATAAGAGGTAAATATATGTATATATATATATATATATATATATTTAACTAATTGACAATTGTTGGAGGGGGGGAGATCAGATAGAAATGTCTGACAGTTTCTCGCAAAAGGAGTAAGTAGAGGGTTGACTGGCAAGTGGGAGTGAGAAGAGAGCTTATTGGCAAGTGGGAGTGAGAAGAGGGTTGATTGGCAAGTGGGAGTGAGAAGAGGGTTGACTGGCGAATGGGAGTAAAAAGATGGTTGATTGGCAAGTGTGAGTGAGAAGAGAGCTGATTGGGAAGTGGGAGTGAGAAGATGGTTGACTGGAAGTGAGAGTGATAAGATGGTTGACTGGCAAGTGGGAGTGAGAAGAGGGTTTATTGACAAATGGGAGTGAGAAAAGAGTTGATTGGCAAGTGGGAGTGAGAAGAGGGTTGACAAAACCGGAAGTCAGCATATTTTATGTTTATCTACCATGTAGTTTCTGTCAATTTGAAAATGTGTTACGAAATTACTAAAAACGTGTTGTTCATTCGCACTTTTTCTCCAAGTGTTTGTAGGAGGTTGCGCATTTGTTCACATAATTATTAAGGTGGGAAGTCCATACATTTTGGACAAATTTTGGACAAGAAGGAAGGGTCATAAAGTTACAAATGATGTTGACATTTATCGTTGACATCCACTATAAATGTGTATTCTCACTGTTGACCGTTACTTCCTTCACAGGATGTCTACATTTTGGATGTATTGTGTACACGCTCTACTCTCATGATCTACGATGTGTAGTCACATTTGCTCGTGTGGTTTATTCTCATTCATATTATCACACTTCTTGAGATCTGCACGTAACATAAAACAGCGACACCGCGCGATGGCGTGGACAATTTACTGAGTACAAGTAATGTATGGAAAGCTAGACCTACCATTTATTACATTTACTAGGTTTTCAGGGGCCATGTAAGGAGTGAAGGGATTACAAGAGCTGTTGGAACAACGTGCGTAGTCAAATATATTGAGCAGCAAAGGATTACGTGTTTCGGCTGCTCAAAGAGAGTGCACAAAAATGTGCTATCAACAAGAACATGCAGAATGAGGATTGAATGGTAATGGAATTGAAGAAATGCTCGACTTCCTGAGACTTCACAATATTACTGCATATCTATTGTCTATTGTCTTTCCCCAGGTGAATGATTGTTGATTACATTCACACTTGCTGTTAAGTGTAGGGGTGGGAGCTTACGCTGTCGTTCTGAGGTCAGATGTGTCGCCGAGGTTGCATTTAGTCCAGGTTTATTCAAGGCTATCTTGATGTTTTCTTTCCACCGTTTTCTTTGCTACCTTTGGCCTTACGCCCGGATATTCTTTTGTTGTATGCCCGTTTGGTATTTGGTTTAACTTCGTTGTCATAAGCTGACGGAAAATTTTACTTGCTGTTTCTTAATATGTTCGATACATTACATTATACCAACTCTTTTTCTAATCTCTTCCTTTCTTATTGTATCTAGTTTGTTAACTATTGAAGCTTTTCTCAGACACTTCGTTTCACATGTGACGATTCGTCTTTGCTGCGAAACTGTTAAAGACCATATGTGACATTGGTAGCACAGTTTTGGTTTAAATATTGTAGATAGTATCTGTTTTGTAATTTCCATATTGATCTGTGGATGACGAAGTAATGGTGAAAGTTGGTAAGTCACTGTGTTTGCTTTCTGGCACCTTATTTTTATTTCTCTATCTAGTCTTCTATCTTCGGAAAAAATGCTGCCTAGATATTTAAATTCTTTGGCTTGTTTCACTTTGGTGTTATATATTGGTATATTCATTCGTGTTGAAGACTTGCTAATTTTCATAACTTCTGTTTTTTTTTACATTAATTTTAATGTTGTGCTTATGACATACTAACAGCAATGCATTGATGTGCGTTTGCAAAGTTTCATCATCTTTGTATATTAGACTTTGAACATCGGCAAATAATAGTTCATTGATTTCATTATTAAGTTCTTCATCTGGTTTATTTGCAATGTTTTCCTCTTTGTTCATGTGAGCTTCTTTTATTATTCTATCCATGTATATGTTGAAAAGTAGGGGTGAAAGTACGCATCCTTGTCTTTCTTCAGATCTTGTTTCAAAAGGTTCAGTCATTCCATCTGTTGTTCTTACTGAGCTTTGACATTTTTGATATATTGTTTTATATTGTCTAGCAGCTGTCCTATGATGTAATACATTTTTAGGGTTCCCCATAGAATGTTTCTATCTACTCTGTCGAATGCCTTTTCCTGGTCTACAAATACTATATTTAAATCTTTATTGTGTTCGATTGCTTTTTCACTCAGTTGTCTCAGTGTGAAAAGTGCGTCTATATAGCTAGCTCTATTTCTTTAGCCAATGGTTCTGCAATGTATCGCATTCTATGTTAAATTATTTTTGCGTAGATATTACCTGTGTGACGTAATAAGGAGATTCCTCTATATAGTCACACTTTCTCTTACTATATTTGTTTTTCCATAGTGGTACAATTACTGATTTTTCCCAGTCGTCTGGTACTTTTCTTTCTGACCAGGCTATTGTGAATAATCTGGCTAACCACTAAACCCCCGTGTTTCTACATGCTTTTATTGCTTTGCTTGGTATACCGTCTCTCCTGGTGATTTCTTACTTGGGCTATGTTTTAAGGCTTCTTCTATTTCTTGATTTAGTATATTTGGTTATGTGGCTTCTATATCTTTGTGAGCGTTTGTGGGTCTATATTGTTGTTATTGTTTGGTTGCATAATTGTTGGAAGTATTCTTTCCATATTGCTTTCCTGTTCATGCTTTTCACTAATGGTTTGCCATTTTTATCATTGATGATTAGTATGGGATTATAGCTATCTTCTTTCACTCGCATTGATTTAATGGTTTTTTTTGGAAAAAATTCTCTTGGGTTTGTTTTACATATGTCAGTTCTTCATACTTGTTCAATGAATTAACTTTTTCTTCTTTGATTACAAATTTAGCATTTTTTTTTCTAGCAAGTCGATATTGTAGATAGTCGTCACGATGTTTAGATTTCAGCCATTTCTGGAAACATTGTATTTTCTGTTGTAAAACGTGTTGTATCTCCACACTCCACCATGATGTTTTCTTGTCTTTCTTGTGATGTCTTGTGCCGCATCTGTTTTGTAGTTGCTTTAACATTGCATTTTTTTATATGTCCCAATATTTGTGGATGTCTTCTTCTTCTTCTGCGTTCGTTCTCAAACTCCTGCAGATTAGCAGGATGTAGTCCGGAGAACGATATGCGTTGTGTCATGGTTTACATCATTGCTGCGATATCTGCGCCTTTCTGCCTGCCACATCCGACTGCAGCATGTCATTTTGGTCAATGACCATATATGGGATGGGACAGCCAACTCCAGCCTATAACCTCCTTAGTCGCCTATTATGACATGTGTGGAAGGTAAACAGTGTTGCTATTCTTTGCTTCCCTTTTGAACCCCGGCAACACACGGACGCTTTTTGGATGTTAACAGTTTCTTTTGGTAGGCTTTAAAATAATTGAGTCATTTCCTTACACAGTTCATCCCTTTTTTTTGTCGGTGTCATCTAGAGCGTTCAAGTTTAGAACTCTTTCTTTTCATTGTCTTGTTTCTTTTCTTTGTGTTGTTCTTCATATGCATATCACGCGACAAAATCTGTCATTGCTCGAAAATCGACCGTCATCCAATCCTGCGACGCCTAACATCAAAAAGTAAAGACAAAATAATTCCTAGCAGACGAAGAAGAAAGAAGTAATATTTCTTGATATGGTTAAATACAAATTAATTTTCTTATAATAATATTTAGTAGCCAAAAGTTTGGTGCATGTAGTATTCGTACAATTTCTAGATATCTATCTCTTTGCCTAAGGTAGTCTCAATATTCTTCTGTAGCATCTCATTTCGAAGTACGAAATTCTCTTTGCTATTGCTTTATTGAGTGTCTATACTTCGTAACCGTAAAATAAGTCTTGAGATATACTTGTTTTAATCACACGTGATTTAAATTTGCAGCTTCTGCCTTTCGAAAATATATTCCTTTTTATAATTTTCATCTAATTATTTATTTGATTTCTTCGGACATTCAACTGGGCTTATATTTTTCCTCGCATCTTAAATGACAGAATAATTTTCCAGATCCTAGTTATAATGTATAGAAAAATCTTCCATATCCTAATTATAATTTATAACTTTTAGTCCGGTTTTGAATGTGACATCTGACGTGGAAGTTAGACTATTGTAAAAAAAAAGATCTCAATACTGACATGTGTTAATAAATTGCATACAGGCCACGTGCAAGTCCTAACACGTCAATATAAAAATCCGTTCTGTCGAGGCTTTTATTTTAAATCTTATCGACACAAACAGGTCATGACCATCATCTTACTCGTCACTATGTGAAGCTATATCATTGTTTTCATTTACTAGCCCCATGTGAGTAGCCTCTATTAGTGACGCGATGTATGGAGTTTGATATTGTGTTTCTACCACTATTCTATCAATAGCCGGCATAAAGTGAATGTTTGATCTGACCTATTGGGACTTATTTTCCAAGAAACATGCACAGAAGCATTCTTACCTTGATTATGCGTGCTGTGTGGATGAAAGAAAGATGTGAGATAATGTGACAACATATTAAACATATGGAAATGTGACACATGCAACATACTAAATATTTTAATATGGGATGTATATAACATACTAAACATTTTAATATGTGACATATATAACATACTAAACATTTTAGGAGGTGACGTATATAACAAACTAAACATTTTAATATGTAACCTGCTCAACATACTAAACATTTTAATATGTGACATATATAACATACTAAACATTTTAATATGTGACATAAATAAAAATCAATTTATTTTAAAATGTGACGTATATAACATACTAAACATTTTTAAAGTACATGACTTTAGTATATATATTTCTTAGATACTCTTTGTAATGTCTCTATTCAGTCCGTCAAGTATCCGTGATACAAAATAGGCATGCATATCGTAGGAGTTAACTAAGGAGTGTTTAGGTTATAATTGGCTGCTAGATCTCGGAACGTGTAAATGATCAACTTTATTGTACTCAAGTATATATCATATGCGACCCGTTCATCTCATCGAAGCGACACGCTGCCTGTGGAGAGTACGAAGTGTAGCTTTACAACTGTAACTTCCGGCTATAATTATCAGGAGTCTCCGAAAAAAAAAATATAGACATGACGTATCGCGGGATTATAATTTGTAATCTCTTGAGAACAAAGCAAGCAGTTTGATTACTACGCCATAATGATACAGTTTCATATGTATTGGGCTGAGAGTCGCAGATATCGCAGCAGATCTGTAAACCAAGCAACATCTGATTCCTTTGACTGGAATAATCTCTGCTGATATTTAGCAGCCGGAGAATCAACGGAAAAGTCTATCCAGCTCAAGGTACCTGACTGACAGCTCACGATACCTGACTGACAGCTCACGGTACCCGACTGACTGCTAACGGTACCTGACTGACAGCTCACAGTACCTGACTGACAGATGATGGTAGCTGAATGACAGCTGAATAACAGCTGATGGTAGCTGACTGACAGCTCATGGTAGCTGACTGACAGCTGATGGTAGCTGACTGACAGCTGATGGTAGCTGACTAACAGTTCGAGAGAAGAAAAGCCAGCAATGATGACAACCCCTCCCGTTATACCCCTTATTGAAGAAAAACTTGCTTGGTTCAACTTTTGGAAATGTCACACTTTAGTCCATACATTTGCTCGTGTACTATTACACGGTCCTATAAAAAGACATCATTAGATATCGCAACAAGGTTACAGGTGCTATCTTCCTTGTCAGATCTGATGTCCCAAGCATTGACATTGTTCTGAAGCAAACACCGATTCGTTGTTCAGGTCATGATACTACTCTATGGTATGTTGCTGAGGGACATACGTTTTGAAGATGTCCATAAGAAACGATACAGAGATTCGTTAAAACCTCACTCACAACTATTGGAATAGACAAAGATACTTGGGAAGACGATGCATGAAATACAGCTACATGGCCATCTACAATAAAAACATGCGCAGACTATGCGAAAAATGAGAAAAATAGCAGCTCAATAGTGTAGTGTAGCTAGGAAGTCACGGGTAAATTTTAAAAAAATTATCTACATCGGTTATTCATGCCCGAACTACCCAAGCACATTTGTAGACATAATGGGCCGTTTTTCTATCCATCTAACGTTTGAGGTCAATCTCCCTCAGTTCTTATGTGGATTGTCCAGATGTTTGTTAAATTCTTAGGACTTCGTAAGAACGACGTTTCTTTAGCCTCTAATTTTATATTTGTTTATTTTGTTGCATTTAGTTTCTATGATTCGCTTCCATAAGACAGAAGTGACTCTGTGAACCATCAACATACAATTTTCTTAACTGAAAGAGATTACGGGATGCTATGTATATTTGCCTGTCCTGTTCTGTTTCGTATTTCTGGTACAATTTATCCATGTGATTTTGAATTCGCTCTCATGTATTTCAATTTGTCAACCTGTTTTAGTGTTACGCTATTAACCTTGTTAATATGAAGTATTGGAATTTTGGTCACATGCAATTTTTAATACATTAAATTATGGATACATGAAATTGTGGATACATGAAATTTTTGATACATGAACTGGCATACGACCTTATTGAAGACCTTACTTCAGGGTAAAGTCAAAGGGAAGCGAGCAAGAGGAAGACAGAGATACATGTAGGAGAGTAACATCCCACGATGGGCAGGCTACAGTCTAGCAGAGTGCATCACAAGACAACAGACAGGGGATGTTGGAGGTCTGTCGCAGCCAACCTTCGTTGCGGAAACGCACTTGATGATAATGATGATGATTCACATTATTGTTGCGTGTTTGATTAGTCTGCTTCATGGAAATTAACATCACTTCTGGTTTTGTGTGATTTCTGTTGTGTCTTGTATGTTTTTCTTTGCGTTACCAATACTGTAATCAGTGATTTGTTGATGTTTTCGCTTTCTGTAATCGGGACAATGTCCCAAATCGTGTAATTAAGAGCAGGGTTCTGAGAAGAACCTTAAACATTTAGTAACTACCGAAAATAGCAATGTAATGTGATATAGAGGGAGAGAAAGATAGAGGTTGATGGATGAACAGACACTGTAATGAGTGGTGTTTGAACGCCAACACACACGACCATGCTACGACATTAAATAAGAGCATTCTAAGAGTAGGATCCAAAAGGGTGGATTTGCAGGGCATTACTGTCAAACGGTCATTGTTTCTTAATGTCGGTTGTCCATTTAGAAGTGAAAACACATCTTGAACAACGCAGACAGGTAGACAAATAAAGATATGACAAAAATGTTGAGTTATAAACCATCGTCATTTCACATAGAATTTCAGCTGCCCAGTCAGTGGTTGATCAGAGCAACGCGTAGTCTACTGAATTTGCTCAGTAGAGATGGCACCATTCCACGAGCTTCCAAGAGAGTGCGCACTAGTACAGTACTTCCTATTGACTCGGTAAACGGCGAGATTATTTGTTGTTTAAATTTCAAACCACTAATAATAAGTGGATTCGAAACCTTGACATGTGGTTATCGGACTAATTACTTAATATTAGATTAACTCGGCTCTCTAATGTACAACAGTAACCTTAACTTGTTGGTCAGCAAACTAATGACTTAACATTAGACTCTGTGTGTTCGTCCATTACAAGTAATGAGGACCCTTTGTTACATCCTCTTTTGAAAATTCAGTTATGTGTATGACCGCCACTAATAGTTCGTATATGGGTAATGAGCCCTATTGTAAATGTCCTTGAGCAGTTCGGCAATGGAATGACCACCGTAAACGGATTTTGCTCTATCCGTGACTTTCTATATACTCTCCGCTGATGAGCTGCTGCATTTCTCCTCTTTTCACAAGACGATGAGTTCTTGTTTACTGTAGAACGCCACGTAGATCTATGTTGTGCAAGTTCTTCCCATGTATCTTGGTCTATTTCAAAGGCTTTCAGTGAGATCTTAACAAGTCTTTGAGACGCTTATTTTTGCCACCCTGAGATCGTGTACTTTTCTCCAGCTCACCCTAGAGAAGTATCTTTGGCAGGTGATTGTCTGGCAGAAGCACCATAGGACCCGCACAATGAATATGTGTCTCCATCAGGATAGTGTCAATGCTGGGGATACCAGATCTGTAAAGGACAGTGGTATCTGGAAACCTGTCTTGCCAAATGATGTTTATAACTTTTCTGAGACAAGTTGTGTGAAAGTGATTGAGTTTTCTCAAATGACTTCTATATATAGTTCATGTTTCACTAGTTCATACATCAATGGAAGTACCACTGCTCTGTAAACTTTCAGCTTAGTCCGTAGGTTAATGTCATGTCTACGTCAAACATTTGTGTACAATCTGCCGAAAGCGCTTATTGCTTTGGCGATCCTTGCATACACGTCATCATCAACGTTGGCATTTTGTGATAACGTACTGCCTAGGTATGTGAATGTATTCACAACTTTCAGTGCTACACCATTTACCTTTATGCAGGGCTCGAGATAGCTGTTGCCTGGTGCTGGTTGTAACATGACTTCTGTTTTCTCTGTGTTAATGGTACGCCCAAAGTTGGTATATGCTTTGGGGAAAATGTCTATACTATATTGTAAACCAACCTCAGAGTTGGCATTTAGGGCAAATCGGAGACGCCAATGGATAAGCAATTTTCCA
Organism: Meghimatium bilineatum; assembly: GCA_034231615.1. Taxonomy (NCBI): domain Eukaryota; kingdom Metazoa; phylum Mollusca; class Gastropoda; order Stylommatophora; family Philomycidae; genus Meghimatium; species Meghimatium bilineatum. The sequence continues at coordinate 68,754,508 of CM067304.1, read as the reverse complement.
TCTATACGATATATGATGATTATTCCTATGTCTAGATCTCTGACATCATCATCCAACATGATGCTAATTAGGGTAGGTGATAATACACATTCTTGTTTTACTCAATTTGAGACAGGAAACGTTTAAGATAACGCGTAATCATCCTGAACTCTAGTTTGCAATCCATCATGTAATTGCTACACCATTGAGATAGGTTTCTGTGGGCATGCATATTTTGCTAGAACTTTCCACATCCCCTCTATACGTAATTTGTCAAATGCGTGTGTCAAGTCTATGAATTCTCTGTACAGGTTACAGTGTTGTTCTTGACATCTTTCTTGTAGTTGTCTTTCAGCAAAGATCATATCAGTTGTTCTATGTTCTTTTCTGAAACCACATTGTCTTTCTGGTAGTAACCCCTCATTAATATTAGAGGTGCGATGGTTTAAAAAGATTCTAGCAAATATCTTTCCAGCGATGGACAGTAGAGAGATACCACAATGGTTATTATAGGACTGGCGGTTCATTTTACGTTTATACAAGCGTATAATTTTCGCTCCACTGATATTTTGTGGAACTGTTTCGTTTTTCCATGTCTGCTGGAAAATTGTGTGAAGTTTCTCAACAATATTTTTAGCACCAAATATGTATATTTTGATTGGTATTGAGTCAGAGACAGTTGTTTTCCCACTAGAAAGCTGATGAACTGCTTTACCAGTTTCTTCTAAAGTAGGGATGTCACCTAGCATTTCATTGACAGGAACCTGCGGTAGCCGACTGATTGATTTTCATTGATTGATGATGGGTTATACAAAATGTGCTCAGTGTTAGAACACTAGCTGCAGAATTTTATGTTTCTCTACGATTAATTGAGTAAGATATCCACATCTTGTTCTAGTAGTGCAGATTTCAGACATTCATGCAGAGTAGAGGCTCAGGAATGTTGTGTGTTTACATTTGATATTTATCTGACGTCTATACGTTTATTTGTTTTGCTTCCCTGTGGGCGTCTGGCAGGCTGGATGCGAATTATTAATTTTGACACAATATGACGATGGTCAGTCCAGCAGTCTGCACCGTACATGGATTTTGTCACTCGAGCATATTGGCGGTCCTTTATTCTTAGAATTATATAATATCTAAGAGTCCAGTGTTTTGATGGAGGGTGCATCCAGGAGGTCCGGTTTCGGATTGTGAGTCGAAATATGGTGTTGGTAATGAGGAGGTCATGTTTGCCACATGTTTGTAACAGACGAAGTCCATTGCTGTTGCACTGACCCACTCCATATTTCCCTATTGCACCGTTCCAGGAGATATTGTATATTACCCACCCTTGTATTGAAATATCCAAGGAGTATGAGCTTATCAGTTTTTGGAACTGCAGTGATAGCTGCATTTTAGTTTATCATATAATCTTTAAATTCTTCTGGATTTGTCAGCGTTGGTGTATACAAACGGATGATAGTTGCGTATGTCTTACCATAGAGCAACGGAACTTGTACCGTAATGGGGCGATTATTTATTGCGTTTGGTGGGAATGCTAATTTGCCAATGAGCGTTGTTTTAATAGTGACGACTACTACAGCTTCACAAATGTCTTCAATTTCTCTTCCGTTGCACAAGAATGTATAGTCTGCAACTCTTTCGTAGAGATGACCGACTTCAGCAATGCGTGTTTCACTCAGAGCTGCTATGTCAATATGGTATCTTGCTAACTCTCTCCCAATCAGGGCAGTTCGTCGAATCGGTCTATTTGTGGTAGAGTCATTGAAGTCATTGTCGAGGTGTAGCGTACATTCCATGCTCCTAGAATCAATTGGAAAACATTTCTCATCAGGTGAATTTTCGTGGATGTGGAAATGATTTGCACTGGGAGTTTTGATTAAAGTGAGGAGAAGTTGTGCAAATCGTCGACTTCACTCTCTTGTCGGACCTCATTTGAAACAAGTGGCAAAGCAAATCGAGATTGAAAGTAAAGAACCATGCAGTGGATGACCATGGTTTTCTATGTGTCTCACCAAACACAATGCGGTCCACACTGTGATGCTGGCGTTCGCCTACATTACCCAGTGGGTCGATAAACAATCGTACCTCACACGCGTAAATTCTCTGAATAAGAGACTTCACATGTAGTGGTTATACATGACCGGTATACTTTCTGCAAAATAGTATCAGCATGACATCGCCTACGTATGACTGCCTAACAGGCTGTCAGTCGAGCGTGGACACAGAACACGCCTCAGTAGTCCACTGGTGCTGTGTTCACACGACACGTTAGGCCTACTGTAGCTACATAACAAGCGATTCAATGTGTTGTTGATACTGAAGTATATTACCTCATCACATAAACTGCAAAGTTATTGAATAAAATCACTCGTTTATAATCGAACAGATATATCATATTTCTTTTTAACCACCACAACTAGTCAGTTCTAGAAATCACACTTGTTGTTAGCCAAAACTATGATAAAAACGCAATTTTTGAATACAGTAGCACAAATTACAATGTAAAACAAAATACCGGGCAATATTGGCGTGACGAAGAACACGACAGGCAACCTCGGATATCTAAAGGTACAATTAAAACCTGGACATGCTGGTCAGCGAACTAATGATTTAACGTTAAGACAACCTCGGCTCTCTAAGGTACAATTAAAACCTGGACTTGCTTGTCAGCGAACTAATGATTTAACGTTCGACAACCTAGGCTCTCTAAGGTACAATTAAAACCTGGACTTGCTGGTCAGCGAACTAATGATTTAACGTATTAAATCTTGGCTCTCTAATGTACAATTAAAATATGGGCTTGCTGGTCAGCGAAATAATGATTTAACGTTAGACAACCTAGGCTCTCTAAGGAACAATTAACACCTGGACTTGCTGGTCAGCGAACTAATGATTCAACGTTAGACAACCTGTGCTATCTAAGTAAACGTTTTTTTTACAAAATATGCAAAATAAATATATGTCAATCTTACCTGGTGCTGCCAATGAACTTGCCGCCATAACAAATAAGATAACTGCTACAAAACACGCCCATTTTGCCATGATGAAGGTAGAAAATCTATATAAACAAGACACAAGATGGTGGCATGTTAAAATATTTAAAACGTTAATTGAAGAGTATCAACTACAGCACATCGCTGTTTAACTATTGTTCTGCTTAAATACATTAAACATCATTCGGAACAGCAGGATCACCACTTGTTAAGATTAGCGTATATGCATTATATATATTAGCTTATCTTTAGTTCTGTCTATATTTCTATATGACTGTGAGAACTGGAGTATAACAGCGGACCCAGGTGTTTAAAAACAAATAATTATACACGTGTGTTGGATATCTGTTACCGAGAACATAAGAACAATGTATTTGTGATATAATTAATATATAGATGATGATGATGATGGTGATGGTGTTCCTCCTTCGCAAGCGAACATAAGCATGGCATGAAAAACATTAATTGCAATGGGGAAAAATAATAATACTTAAAATTGGTAATTAACTAATTTGGTTTGTGAGTTCGTAGATGCCCGATGAGTCCGATTCGTGCACGGAACATTCTATTGCAGTGCATGCAAGAGAGCTGAATGTTCGGGGTAGGAGAATTTACGGATTTGTCCAGTCGACTCTTGCGCTTGTGGATTGCCCTCAGTGTTCTTTTTTTTTTCCAAATTCTGTTATTCCAGCAGTGATCTGGGTGTTCCAGGGGGGGGGCGATAAAGTGATGTATTCTCCCAGGAGCTAGGATCGATGCTGAAGTGCTTGAGAGAGCTGTTTAGGTGATCCTTGAAGCGTTGTTTCCGCCCTCCACTTGAACGTTTACCTTCGAACAGCCAACCATAGAATAATTTCTTTGCAAGACGCTTGTCTGGCATACGGACGATACAAATTAATATATTAGTGGGTCCACAAGAACTACTGTTAAAAATCTTGAAATTTTATCAACTCCGGTTGTACGGACACATGATACGATATGCATCGATGACAGAAACTGTTCTTCAAGGTGCATTGAAGGGTTGAATAATACGAGGTGGACAGATGCAGACATAGTTGGATAGTATACTTTTCCAGAACTGGATAGGTTGTGAGATTTCTAAACTCTTCAGGATAGTAGACAATAGAGCTGGGCACATGAGAGATCTTTCTGCACCAAATATATCAATGTGACACCTTCGACCCTGACGTGTTATGGGGTTTATTATTATCTTATTATTATGGAGTATTTAGACATAAGTAATACATTCAAACGCATTGCAGAGCAACGTGGACGATAGGCTTTCACGACACTATTTGACGAGATGTGGTAGAGAAAATAACCACTCTGCCACCGAAGCCAAATTCAACATATTTGCTGCGATTAGAATTTTCGATGTAACGTGGATATATTTGATAAGGAAAATGTGAGTCCGCTGTTCGAACCAATATAAACAAATTTGGAAATTTCAACATAGTCATTCATTGTTCACATGTTCAACAACCGAATAATAGTTCTGCTGTAGTCCCACCTATTATTCAGAACAAATTCTTCAGAAATGTAAATGACTACGAAATGATGAGCTAAATAAACTGTCCTAGAGAAAAACAGTGGAAGAAGAACTCTACAGATATATGTAAGTGTTGAAAACATAATCAAGTTTATAGAAGAGAGGCAATTACATATACAAGAACATTCCAAGTTTCTAGAAGACACAAAACTTCATATTTGTTTTTACCGCTACCTAAGAAGCCCAGGGCGGTGGAAAGTATGTAACATAGAACAATCAGTTTGATGAGTCACATAACCATAATAATAACTACAGAAGACAATACGTTACAGACTTAAAACAACATAGATTAAGGTCTGTAGAAATGGAAATTCGGTTTTAGAAAAAACAAGAGAAGATATACTTAGTACCAGGCTATTCATCCATAAATATATAGAATAACAAATAAGTATAAATGTATATGCATATATATATATATATATGTTTTTGGCCATGTTTGTGGTCATTTTTGTATTTTCCTTGTCCGGTGTCATTTAACTTCTTCCGGTAAATCCATACAACAAATACCATTGTTGGCAGTCTATGTCATTACTATTCGTTTTCAGTTATATGTTTTCATTGTTTCAATTATTTGTCTTAATAAAGGCCTTTTGGTTGAAACTTCGATTTGTGGGTGTATTTATGTGTATTATTAAGTAATAGAAAACGTATGTACCATGTTCCTGGATCTACATGTTGCATTTTATCTCCAAGACTAATTAATATCTACCGAGAGAAATATCTTAATACATATAGAAGGAATGCGAATTTCCAAGACTACTGGCGGGGGGGGGGGGACCTGAGATATGCAGATGACAAAGTTCATTTAACAGAAAGTGAACATGAACTACTTAGAGTAACATATCGATAAATGTAGTCGATAAATTAAGTATGGAATATTGATTAGATATAAACAACGAAAAAATAAAAACGATAATAATAAGCAGTCACAGAACAAGTATAAACAAGTAAAGAGATACAAAATAGATGCAACAAAACATACCAGATCCTAGGACAGATGACACGCATTTTCAAGAACAAAAATTTAAACAAAGACACTAAAGTTGCATTATACAAGACTATAATTATTCCATCACTTTGCTACCAGAGCCAAACCTGGACAATGACAGCACAAGACAAAAGAAAAATAGTGACAACAGAAATGACATGTCTACGAAGAATACTCGGAGTGTCATTAAGAGATAGAATTAGAAACAATAACATCAGACAGATAACCAAAACAATACCAGTATTGGAACACATCAAAAGACAGCAGATCAAGTGGTTTTCACACGCTTCCAGACTACCGACATATAGCATGCCACAAATGGCCATGACACATAGACATAACGGTAATAAAGCCAGAGGCAGACCATGTAAAAGATGGATCACAGAAATCAAAGAAGCCACAGGAACAAGCTTACAAACAGCGCACAAGAAGGCCATCTCCAGAGAACTCTTCCACCCCTGACGCTGCAAGGCAAACAAGGGACACAGCGTATAGATAGATAGATAGATAGAACAGGTGCTAAACATGCAAATATATGAAGAGAAACTACAAGTAGAAGATTATCAATATATTGGACATGTATCATAAATCATGAGATGTGTGAAACAGAAGTTAAAAGGAGAATTCTTTCATTTATTACGTGCCATGCCGGCTGGCACAGGCGACCATGTCTCTCCACCGCTATCTTTTTCCATTATTATTTATAAATTTAATGTTGTTTCCCTGCCGTGCCAGGTTCATTTTTCTGATGTTGTTTTTGTCTGCGCTATTCTGCTTCTTATTTCTGTTGACTTTCTTCCATCCGCTGCAATTGATGTACCTATATATTTTAATTGGTGTACATTTTTAATACTAATTTATTCACTTTGATATTGCAAGTTGTATTATTCTGTTTCTTAGAAATAACCATTAATTCTATATTTTATTTGATACTTTAGAAGAGACCCTTCTCTTTACTTTATGTGACTACTACATGAATTAATTCTTGAATGTCTTCCTCACTTTTATCAATCAGAAAAGTGTGATCCGCGTATCTCAAGTAATTTATTTTATGTCCGCCCACTTATATTTCTGGGATAGGAATTATTGCATGCATTGTTTTCGCTGTATAAAAAAACCGGTCTGTTGAAAATAAAAGGAGAATATGAATAGATAAAAGTACTGTCAGTAACATAACGAAAATATCAACATCTAATCAAATTACAAACAAATTAAAAACAAGAATTATAACGTACTAAAATCAATTTTACATTAATATAAGTATGTGGCTCAGAAACATGGACAATAAAGAAACAATTATAAGACAGAATACATGCCTTTGAGATGTGGATATGTAGAAGTACAGATATAACACCATGGAACGAGAAGATAAAAAATAAAGAGGTTCTAACACTACTTTGTATTAAGAATACGTTAATAAACAAAATACAGATCAAACAAACAAATTGCTTTAGAAATATTAAAATACATGGCACATTATTGAAAACCTTACTTGATGGTAAAGTTGAGGGGAAGCCAGCAAGAGGTAGACAGATACAAGTGGAGGAGTAACATCATGAGGTTGGCAGGTTACAGTCTAGCAGAGTGAACCACCAAGCCAAGAGAAAGTAGATGTTGGAGGTCTGTTACAGCCAACTTACATTGCGGAGACGGCACTAAATGATGATGAACAACAACATACACGTTTAACATAAATGTTACAGGCAACACATAAACATAATCTCACCGATGTCTTGCGATGGTTGTATGATCGTGCCTCGGATGCTCTTGAAATGTTAGGCACAAACAACTCTAGTTATATACCATTTCCCAACATATGAATGATCCATACATTTACGAACAATAACAGCAAATGTTGACTTTTATTCTTTGAGTTAATGACCACATCAAATTGAGAAAAATTGATAATCGTCTTTCCGGTAATTGGACACGACCGTCAGAATGAGAGATTTGAGTAAATGCGATTACTGTTAACAAGTAATATTGAGAATCGAAATGTTGTTTGTAAAATATATGTTCTTCTATCAAAGCCAATTTAAATAACTCTATTACTTATTGGGATTTTGATTTCAACTTAAAAGAATTGGGGGCGGTTGTATATCTATACCAGGAAAAAACGTATGTGTTTATTTTGTTCAGTTACTACCGGTTTTCACTGTTGTTGTTTTTTTTAAAAGTGAAAATAGTTTATGCGTAGTTTCTTCAAAATGTATATTGCACTAATATACGTCTGTCTTTTTTTACCGCTTTATGGTCTGAACATACCATTGTCTTTTGTTATATTGATGGATTGTCTGTATATATGTCTGCCTCCCTAACTCTATTGTTTGTCTATTATCCAATTGTTTGTTTGTCGTATTCACTGATTTCCTGCATGACTGTCTGCCACGCTCTATTGTCTGTCTATTATTTAATTTTCTGTACGTATGTCTTTCAGGTTGACGTCTATTCCCATTTCTATTTAAATTATTGCATGTATATATAAGTGTACATCTATGTGAATAGTTACATGTATATTTCTGAGATTGTATAGAACGGGCGGTGGTTATCACAATATTCTTGAAAGTCGCTGGGACAGGATTTTCTCAGTGACCTCAATTATTTGTATAATTAATTGTCTGTTGTGAAACAATTATTTGTATAGTTAATTGTCTGTTGTGAAACAATTATTTGTATAGTTAATTGTCCGTTGTGAATCAATTATTTGTATAGTAATACGGCTGTTGTGAAACAATTATTTGTATTGTTATAGGTCTGTTGTGAAACAATTATTTATATAGTTATACTTCTGATGTGAAACAATTTTTTGTATAATTATACATCTGTTATGAACACTTATTTGTATAGGTATACGTCTGTTGTGAAACAATTTAACATTAAACACAGAGATCTTCACCATTAGTGGTCGAGTATTTTATAATAAAAAACTGACAAAGCTAGAAAGTGTGTATTGATTGTTGTGCTCTTACTAATTTTGCTATACATTCGATTGTTGGCTACGTACAACTCACCATAAATGGTGAGGTACACTCCTTTCAACCGTAGATGCTAGTCCAGTTTGGTTGTATCCCAACTTTACAACCGTGGATGCTAGTCCATTTTGGTTGTATCCCAACTTTACAACCGTGGATGCTAGTCCATTTTGGTTGTATCCCAACTTTACAACCGTGGATGCTAGTCCATTTTGGCTGTATCAAAACTTTACAACCGTGGATGCTAGTCCATTTTGGTTGTATCCCAACTGTACAACCGTGGATGATAGTCCAGTTTGGTTGTATCACAACTTTACAACCGTGGATGCTAGTCCAGTTTGGTTGTATTACAACTTTACAACCGTGGATGCTAGTCCAGTTTGGTTGTATCACAACGTTACTATCATCAACAAATACTATTTCTTTTATAAGATCGATGTTCACTGAATGTACATATGTGTCATGTGACATATTCTTTCCAGAAAGTAGTTTTTCTTATGAATCTCCTGAAATCATCGCGGTCTCTTGCGACATGTGCATGCATTCCTGAATACCTTTTGTCCAGCGGCGTCTTGGTCGGTCTCTTACTCTACTGCATTCTATCGCCTCGCCTAACAACAATCTTTCCATGCCATCGTGTCTCGCATGACGTAAGAATCCTTACTTGAAGTCAAAGTCAATCAGCACACACATGAAAATGCGCTTATTTAATTTCTGCATTATTCCGGTGCTATCATATGGATGTGAGAGCTAGAAAATCTCTTTATCTTCAGAAAAGAAATTACTGAGTTTCGAGAACACATGTCTTCGTAGGATAACTAACACCCATTGGAGTGAAGCAAATCGAATGACAAAATCAGAGAAGAGACACATCAAAATTGCATCATAGATGTTATTAAGAAACGCCGTTGGTCCTATATCGGGCGTGTCCTAAGAGCAGACATCAACATAACATACCACCAATTTCTTAAATGGATACCTACAGGCAACAGATCAAGGGTAGGCCAAAAGAAGCACTCAGAAGAACAATACCTAGAGAAAGTAAAGCAGTCAATATTCATACTATTCAAGAATTGCACAAAATAACTTTGAACAGACAGAATTGGAGAGATCTGCCCTATGTGCTAACTTCAGCGTAAATGGAAAAAGAATCAACATCTTATTTTGTCGTTCTTGCTATCCCTTGGGTTTTCAGAATATTCTATATCACCTCAATTCGACTGCATCTTTTCTCTTGTATTTGTAATTACTGTCCATGTTTCCCAGCCGTAGGTCACACATGAACACACATGTGAATAACTCGCATTCCCTAGCTCCCGTGTTTAGAAGTTACATATACATGTTCTAAATAGAAGGTTGTGTATTTTCATATGTGAGTTTACTGTATTACTCAAAATATTGATGTTTGATACACAGTTGACTGTTATACGCTGACAATACATGAGTCATACCATTGATGTTTGATACACAGTTGACTGTTATACGCTGACCATACATGAGTCATACCATTGATGTTTGATACACAGTTGACTGTTATACGCTGACCACACATGGGTCATAACATTGATGTTTAATACACAGTTGACTGTTATACGCTGACCTTACATGAGTCATAACATTGATGTTTAATACACAGTTGACTGTTATACGCTGACCTTACGTGACTCAAAATATTGATGTTTGATACACAGTTGACTGTTATACGCTGACCACACATGAGTCATAACATTGATGTTTGATACACAGTTGACTGTTATACGCTGACCTTACATGAGTCATAACATTGATGTTTAATACACAGTTGACTGTTATACGCTGACCTTACATGAGTCATAACATTGATGTTTAATACACAGTTGACTGTTATACGCTGACCTTACGTGACTCAAAATATTGATGTTTGATACACAGTTGACTGTTATACGCTGACCACACATGAGTCATAACATTGATGTTTGATACACAGTTGACTGTTATACGCTGACCTTACATGAGTCATAACATTGATGTTTAATACACAGTTGACTGTTATACGCTGACCTTACATGAGTCATAACATTGATGTTTAATACACAGTTGACTGTTATACGCTGACCTTACGTGACTCAAAATATTGATGTTTGATACACAGTTGACTGTTATACGCTGACCTTACATGAGTCATAACATTGATGTTTAATACACAGTTGACTGTTATACGCTGACCTTACATGAGTCATACCATTGATGTTTGATACACAGTTGACTGTTATACGCTGACCTTACATGAGTCATAACATTGATGTTTAATACACAGTTGACTGTTATACGCTGACCTTACATGAGTCATAACATTGATGTTTAATACACAGTTGACTGTTATACGCTGACCTTACATGAGTCATAACATTGATGTTTAATACACAGTTGACTGTTATACGCTGACCTTACATGAGTCATAACATTGATGTTTAATACACAGTTGACTGTTATACGCTGACCTTACGTGACTCAAAATATTGATGTTTGATACACAGTTGACTGTTATACGCTGACCTTACATGAGTCATAACATTGATGTTTAATACACAGTTGACTGTTTTACGCTGACCTTACGTGACTCAAAATATTGATGTTTGATACACAGTTGACTGTTATACGCTGACCTTACGTGACTCATAACATTGATGTTTAATACACAGTTGACTGTTTTACGCTGACCTTACGTGACTCAAAATATTGATGTTTGATACACAGTTGACTGTTATACGCTGAACTTACGTGAGTCATAACACTGATGTTTGATACACAGTTGACTGTTATACGCTGACCACACATGAGTCATAACATTGATGTTTAATACACAGTTGACTGTTTTACGCTGACCACACATGAGTCATAACATTGATGTTTAATACACAGTTGACTGTTTTACGCTGACCTTACGTGACTCAAAATATTGATGTTTGATACACAGTTGACTGTTATACGCTGAACTTACGTGAGTCATAACACTGATGTTTGATACACAGTTGACTGTTATACGCTGACCACACATGAGTCATAACATTGATGTTTAATACACAGTTGACTGTTTTACGCTGACCACACATGAGTCATAACATTGATGTTTAATACACAGTTGACTGTTTTACGCTGACCTTACGTGACTCAAAATATTGATGTTTGATACACAGTTGACTGTTACACGCTGACCACACATGAGTCATAACATTGATGTTTGATACACAGTTGACTGTTATACGCTGACCACACATGAGTCATAATATTTATGTTTGATACACAGTTGACTGTTTTACGCTGACCACACATGAGTAATAACATTGATGTTTAATACACAGTTGACTGTTTTACGCTGACCTTACGTGACTCAAAATATTGATGTTTAATACACAGTTGACTGTTATACGCTGACCTTACATGAGTCATAACATTGATGTTTAATACACAGTTGACTGTTATACGCTGACCTTACGTGACTCAAAATATTGATGTTTGATACACAGTTGACTGTTATACGCTGACCTTACATGAGTCATAACATTGATGTTTAATACACAGTTGACTGTTTTACGCTGACCTTACGTGACTCAAAATATTGATGTTTGATACACAGTTGACTGTTATACGCTGACCTTACGTGACTCATAACATTGATGTTTAATACACAGTTGACTGTTTTACGCTGACCTTACGTGACTCAAAATATTGATGTTTGATACACAGTTGACTGTTATACGCTGAACTTACGTGAGTCATAACACTGATGTTTGATACACAGTTGACTGTTATACGCTGACCACACATGAGTCATAACATTGATGTTTAATACACAGTTGACTGTTTTACGCTGACCACACATGAGTCATAACATTGATGTTTAATACACAGTTGACTGTTTTACGCTGACCTTACGTGACTCAAAATATTGATGTTTGATACACAGTTGACTGTTATACGCTGAACTTACGTGAGTCATAACACTGATGTTTGATACACAGTTGACTGTTATACGCTGACCACACATGAGTCATAACATTGATGTTTAATACACAGTTGACTGTTTTACGCTGACCACACATGAGTCATAACATTGATGTTTAATACACAGTTGACTGTTTTACGCTGACCTTACGTGACTCAAAATATTGATGTTTGATACACAGTTGACTGTTACACGCTGACCACACATGAGTCATAACATTGATGTTTGATACACAGTTGACTGTTATACGCTGACCACACATGAGTCATAATATTTATGTTTGATACACAGTTGACTGTTTTACGCTGACCACACATGAGTAATAACATTGATGTTTAATACACAGTTGACTGTTTTACGCTGACCTTACGTGACTCAAAATATTGATGTTTGATACACAGTTGACTGTTATACGCTGACCACACATGAGTCATAACATTGATGTTTGATACACAGTTGACTGTTATACGCTGACCTTACGTGACTCATAACATTGATGTTTGATACACAGTTGACTGTTATACGCTGACCATACATGAGTCAAAACATTGATGTTTGATACACAGTTAACTGTTATACGCTGACCATTCATGAGTCATAACATTGATGTTTGATACACAGTTAACTGTTATACGCTGACCATTCATGAGTCATAACATTGATGTTTGATACACAGTTAACTGTTATACGCTGACCTTACGTGACTCAAAATATTGATGTTTGATACACAGTTAACTGTTATACGCTGACCTTACGTGACTCAAAATATTGATGTTTGATACACAGTTTACTGTTATACGCTGACCACACATGAGTCATAACATTGATGTTTGATACACAATTGACTGTTATACGCTGACCTTCCGTGACTCATAACATTGATGTTTGATACACAGTTGACTGTTATACGCTGACAATACATGAGTCATACCATTGATGTTTGATACACAGTTAACTGTTATACGCTAAACTTACGTGACTCAAAATATTGATGTTTGATTCACAGTTAACTGTTATACGCTGACCATTCATGAGTCATAACATTGATGTTTGATACACAGTTAACTGTTATACGCTGACCTTACGTGACTCAAAATATTGATGTTTTATACACAGTTAACTGTTATACGCTGACCTTACGTGACTCAAAATATTGATGTTTGATACACAGTTGACTGTTATACGCTGACCACACATGAGTCATAACATTGATGTTTGATACACAATTGACTGTTATACGCTGACCTTCCGTGACTCATAACATTGATGTTTGATACACAGTTGACTGTTATACGCTGACCATACATGAGTCAAAACATTGATGTTTGATACACAGTTAACTGTTATACGCTGACCATACATGAGTCATAACATTGATGTTTGATACACAGTTGACTGTTATACGCTGACCATACATGAGTCAAAAGATTGATGTTTGATACACAGTTTACTGTTATACGCTGACCACACATGAGTCATAACATTGATGTTTGATAAACAGTTGACTTTTATACGCTGACCAAACATGAGTCATACCATTGATGTTTGATACACATTTGACTGTTATACGCTGACCAAACATGAGTCATACCATTGATGTTTGATACACATTTGACTGTTATACGCTGACCAAACATGAGTCATACCATTGATGTTTGATACACAGTTGACTGTTATACGCTGACCAAACATGAGTCATACCATTGATGTTTGATACACATTTGACTGTTATACGCTGACCAAACATGAGTCATACCATTGATGTTTGATACACATTTGACTGTTATACGCTGACCAAACATGAGTCATACCATTGATGTTTGATACACAGTTGACTGTTATACGCTGACCTTACATTAGTCATAACATTGATGTTTGATACACAGTTGACTGTTATACGCTGACCATACATGAGTCATAACATTGATTCCCTTGATTCTTCTTACTAGTTTTACTGCAAGTGGGGCATTCCCATACGTGCTCCTCTCTCCATTCCAGCAGCCATCCCAGTGTATGTTGACTCAGAGTCCCAGTCAGTTGTTGATTGAGGGATTGTTGGGGCCTTCCAAAAGAATTACTTTTTCCTCTCCTCCGCTCTATATACTCACATTTCTAACATTATTTGTATGTGTAGTATCCTAGCCTCATTTACATCCTCTTCATTTTGAAATGATTGAATTACTGCTTACATCAAGTCTGGTGTATCTCTTCTCAGCAATGTGCCGTCTATCGCCGCATTGCCTGCCAATAAGTTGGCTCTCTCGTTTCCTTTGACTTCGGCATGACCAGGGCAGTATATCCATGTAATGCTCAGGTCAACTGACTTGTTCAATAACTTTCACCATTCTTTCTCAGCATGCACATTTCTATCTTGCGCAGCATGCTTTGAGAGTATGTATTATCGAGTGTGTTGATATATCAATAATCAACCAATTAAGTTCTTCTGTAACTCCCTTTATCTCCATCCTCATGCTGGATGTGACAGTGGGATATACTGAAGAATTCTCAAACAACTTCACGCCATTTATTTTGTCAACACAACTTCAACCGATTTTATTTGTGTTTCTGTTAACGGAGCCATCTGTGTATACACATATGTCTTGTGGTTTCGATTGTATCTCTCGTACATTCTAAACTGATTCGCATTGCCTCATTCCGGATTCTATCCGATCTTCCTATTTGAGTCTGACTCAGTGACAGAATCACTAGTGCGTACTTTACCACCATCACCACCAATCATTGATATAGCAGAAATAACATTAAAATAGCTATTCACATTGAGCAGCAGCCATACATTTCATCGCCGCAAGATCTTTAATTGCCTTTACAATGCTATGGTCAACATGATATTTGAAACTCAGATATCGGTCCAACATAATCTGTAAGTACTTCATTGTGATAGATCTCTCGAAGACATCCCTCTCAAAGTAACCGATGGCGTGGACGTGTTTACTGTATGATTATTTAGGAAAAACCATGTTATCGAAGCTTTTTAAAGATTAATAAAAGCTTCAGCATTACTGCACCACTTCCCTATACGATCAAGATACCTTAGAAAATTCTTTGCGATCGTTTCTCTATTTCTGTGAGGCCTATTTACCGAGATGTCATCAACATAGGACATTTTACTCCCCGGTTGTGCCTATTTACCGAGATGTCATCAACATAGGACATTTTTTTCCCCGGTCGTGCCTATTTACCGAGATGTCATCAACATAGGACATAGTTCTCCTCGGTCATGTAATCTGACTGTCTGCTATTTGAAATTATATACATATTAAATAAATTTGGGGACAGAGGTGACCCCAGTGGTAGTGCCGGGTTTATGACTGTTGTTGCTGAAGACGAACTCCCACATTTAAGAACACCCTGTCTCTAAAAAAAACGTCGAGACAGTCCCCCTTATAAAACTTATTTGGAGAGTTGCAACAGTATGGTCATCAAGAATTCCAAGGGCACTCTGTTATAATTATCTTCCACGTCTCTTACTGCCGTGCATGTCTCTATTTGTTCGCCAAAATGTGAACATCCTTGAGCGAATACGGCGACGGTTGGCCAAGTCTTCTTACCTGGACGATAGCATCCCAACGTTGAGGGTAGTAGGTTATTCATCTCTAGATGTACGTACACTTTCCAGGCACCATAACTTGTAGAAGCAGATACAGTACCGACTGCTGCATTGAAGGTCGCCACAACCTTGATAACACCGATCCCTCTTTTAGCCTTCTAATTCATATTTGTGATTTGTTTCAAAGATTATCCCACGATATGTAAGGCCCTATTCTCTTTCAATGAATGAGTCCATGCAACTGATAGCTGGCAGTATGTCATTTACAATATTATTATTTAAGAAGTGCCAGACGACCTTTGTTTTAGAGGGATTGATCACATCGTTGTATGTTCTACACCATATCGACAATCGATCTAGTACATTCTGTATACTATCAACGATATCTGTTCTGTTCCTTCCCATGTTGTATACTAGGATATCATCAACTTATGTTAGAACGCTGCAATCGCTTGGGATTTCCAATTGAGCAAATTTTAACGTATACACATTAAACTGCACAGTGGATAGAGAAAATCATTGTGGCAGACTAGGTGCTATTATTCTTAACTCAGACGTCCAGGATTCCTACGCCAGAGGAACGTTTCTACAGATTAGCGCATTTACTATCCATCATATGATGCAGAGATGGATATCGTGTTCCCGTAACATGTCGACAAGATGGATATAAGTAGCTGTATTCTATGCATCTTCTAGGTTTATCGATGCAATTACAGATTCCTCTTTATTTTTAAATCTAGCATAAACGTGATATGCAAGAACTGCTGCGCTTGAGACTGTATCTCGTCTGGGTTTGTATGCACCTAGGTTTTTTGGGAGATCGTCTTTGATCTCTAGTTTCCTGGTTATGCTTCTAGCAACAATTTTTTCCATTATCTTAACGTACACATTCTACAGTGTGATGATGCGATAAACTTTGATGTCAGTATAATATATGCCTGGTTTTGACACGCGCATAAGATAGCTATGTAGCCATTACTCTGGTACTACTCCTGTTTTCAGACTCGCATTATTCTCGTCTGTCACCTTAACTAGCATATTCTCCCCAATGTCCTTGAGTAAGATGTACCTGATTCTATCCGGCCTGGAGCGCCATTGGGTGCATTCTTAATAGCTAGTTGCACTTCTTCAACATCTGCAAGCTGATCTTCTTTGGCCCTAAATTCCGCGATGCATGTCAGGGTATGCAGCATTTCTGTACGTTGATCTAAGTCATCCTGATTTGTTTCTTGAAGATATATATTAAAGAAGGTTCTGTCTTTCATCTGATCTGATGTCAACGTCTGCTCTGAGTCGTCCTTCACGCGTGCACTAGCTTTGTTTATGTTCTACGCTTCAATAACATATATAGCTTCCAGAACTTATCCAATGCTATGTTCGCAGTTACCGCTTCAGTAAATCTTTTCCAGCGCATCTTCTTTGCTTCTTCGACAACGTGTTTAAAAGCATCGACTTTATTCTTCATTGCACTCTATGCCTTCCGTCTATCATTGAGTGTGACGTGTGCCTGTTTTCTATTGCGTTGTCAATCCTTGATCACTTACATTTTGAATAGCCATATTGCCTCTTTCTCTGTACAGAATCATGGGAGCTGTTGAATAGTAGGTATCACCCATTTACGTTCCCATGCCTTCTTCATCAAGTTGCGAAGCACCGATTCTTTCGTGAGCGCATATCTAAAAGTGGTGAATCTTGCTCAATCTGACTTGCAGCCCTTTCAAGAAACATATGACACATGGAACATGGTTACTCCCATAGTATTGAAGAGATGTCCATCTCGTATCTGTCGCTCCATGACATGACACCAGTGCGAGGTCAATGTCGGAATATGTCTGTATCTTTGGTTGATAATCTAGTCTTACTCACGCAGTTCGGAAGAGTTAAGTAAGTCTTGAGTAAGGCATGATTTAATGCCAGTCACTTAAGGTTGTTGCGTGGGTTTTCCCAAGAGACACTGCGTGCATTGAAATCCCCGCAAAATAGTAGCATTTCTTTAGGGAGATGCTCTAGTTCGCTAATGAACTTCCTATTGTTGGGCTTCCTATTGTCAGAGCAATTTCCTATGTAGATGTTTCCTAAAACGATATTCCACCATCTACCCATAATATTGATGACTGATACAAAGTTGAGTGTTATACGATGATCAAGAAGTGTGATAGAAAAGTGTTATCGTCGGTGGCGGAATGATATTTAATACTGGATGTAGATAGCACTTTGAATCTTTGGATGTTTATTTATTTGATGTGCCCATTCATTTAATGTCATCTCTGCAACACAGGTTGTCTCTTGCCTTGGTGGTGCACTTTGCTTGACTGAAACCTGTCCACGAGATGTTTCTCTCCCACTTTATCTTTTTTTAAATGTCTTGCTCGCCACACCTCGACTTTGCCCTCAAATAAGGTGTTCAGCAAGGTGTCTTGTCGTTTAATATGTCAACATACTTTATTTGTTTGATTTTATTTCCTTTTGATATTTATTTTCATGCGAAATGTTGTTAGGGCATCTTTGTACATTTTCTTCTCTTTCCGTGACGTTCTCTTTACTTTTCTATATGTTCACAGATTAGTCATCCACTCTGTTTTCTAGAGCACGATTCACTAGCTTTGCCCTCAAATAAATGTTATTATCTGATTAACAGTCTAATGTAATAATGCCATCTAAGTATATGCTGTTATATTGTTGTTGCTTTTTTATCCCCATGAATTGCGAACAATTAGCTCTTACTTCATATGTGCAGTGGAGTGGTTTTTTCACACCCAGGAGACTTCAGCGTTCGTCTTAGTGCAATGCCTATTGAAGGAGCCTTCATCTCAGATGGGGACTATAATTGTATAGATGAAATGCTACAAATCATCCATAAGAGAGTCTCAATATAACGGCATGTTATCTACTAAGGTTTGCTGTTGCATGAGTGGTTTTTTTCCTAGTGGGGCATTGGTGAGAATCACAGACGAAACCGCATGCGTTATGATCTTATATTTGGTTAGACCCATAAATGTATACTTTATATTTGTGTTTTATGTCCAGTTTTTATAAACGAAGGAAATCCTTTGATCTTTGTCATAATACGAATTATTGTGTATCGAGGAAAGAGATGTTACCACTTCAGACAGTACGCCGGATAAAACCTTAAACTCCATCTGTTGTGTGTTTGAGAGTACAAAATAGTTCAATTTCACGATTACATCATGCTAATTGTATTTAAAAAATCATGAGAAAAAAAAGTTGTATAATTGTCTGAAGATTATCTTTGAAATATGTGAAATGTGTTTTGACAAGTAGACTTTTAATATATACATCGCACAAAAATCGATGATTTAAATCAATGACTGTATTTTAATGAAAATGGTAATTTATATGGTCTAAGCATTTCAAATGCATAAATACAATTTCAGGTGTATGTGCTATATAATTGCTAAGATACATCATTTTGACGTTGGGCAATGCTAGTGTCACGTGCTATAGAAATTAGTCTATGGGGAGCTGTGTAAAGGTAAACGTTAAAGTGAAGGGCAGAAAAAGAGCTTCAATGATCACCTAAAAAGCTGTCTCAAGCACTGCAGCATTGATTCTAGCTCCTGTGAGACTACAGCACTTGATCGCTCAGTCTGGCACACCCAGATCACTGCTGGAATCACGAAATTTGAAAAAAGAAAGAACACTGCGGACATTCACAAGAGGAAGAAGCGGAAGGACAAATTCTAAAATTCTCCTACCCCGAAACTTCAGCACTTCTGCATGCACTGCAATAGACTTTCTGTGCAGGAATCGGACCCATGGGGCATCTACGAACTCACAAACCAAATTAGAGAATTACCCATTTTAATTATTATTTTATTTTTGTTTTCATTGCACTTATTGTTTTTTATGCCATGCTCATCTTCACTTGCGAAAAAAGAACAACATCAACATTACATATATATATATATATGTGTGCGTGTGTGTATAGGTTTTATTTTGTTGTATACATTAGTGTGTAATATCCATGCATTTTTCGTTATGTATATGTGTGTGTATGTTTGTACTGCATCTGTGTTATATTTAGTATACATGTTGTATTCATGTGTTCATTCTTGTAGTTTTGTGTCTGCCGTTTTTATGTTGACTTGCCATTCTTATTTCATTGGACTTGTAATAATTGTTTTCTCTTTCTTGTGATATTCGATACTGTTATTTTTTAGGTTTATCATCTCAGTGGTGTATCGTCGGTCTTAATTGTATCTTTGTCAGCTAACTCAATCTTGCATTTATGACAGATATGGTCCATTAAACTGTTGTATATTTCTTGTTTCTCTGGTTTGCTATTATCATCTCTTAGACTCATAAATCTCTTCACAGTTTTTATTTTTATGGTGCGCAAACTTCGTTGTTCTAGGACAAATAGTCAAGAAAAATTAATTAAACAGGTTACTAAAACACTTACCTTGCCTATTAATAAAAATATATAAAAAAGTATATATAAAAAAAACATACAATAAAACTAAACAGGACAATTCTCCACGTATCGGCTCAAATTGAACCTTTTTCAAGACACAAACAACAGAAAACACAATAAAAACCAAATATATGACTAGATTTCATCAAGCCCCGTCTCCATAACGCAGGGATGGAAACGCATCTAGTAAAAGAGAAAATGCGTGCATTCATTATAAACAAACCGAAAGTGGGAAATTAGAGGCACTATAGATGTAGTTGGGATGTTTATAATGAGTGCAAGAATAATAAAAGAAAAAGATAATAAAATACCCATTTTGTCACTTTATCAGACAGGCAGGTTTTAAGAACATAGTCACAACAGGCAAGACTGAAGGGAACAGAGACAGATGGGGACGTGAGAAAATATTCGTTTGACAACCTAGCAAGGCTTGGAAACAACGATCCTTATAACACTACTGTGAACAGTGAACCATGGTCACCTACGCCAACCAGAATGGCATATGATAATAATAGATGAGTAATGATGAGGTTGTGTGGTGGTGGGGTGAGTGGGTTTGGAGAAGAAAGGATACAAGAAGAATCATCATTTGAAAACGCATGGAATGAATGTGAAACCAAATATAGACATAAACATATATATAAAACCAAACCTAAACATACATAGAAATGTATACACACACCAAGAGTTAAGAAATAAATATATAACAAAATGGACACAGATGTGTGAAGGATACCCACACAAAATGCACAGGCATGTAAATGTATCCACACATAGGAAAGGGATCACACCAGAATAAGCATATATATTGACACAGAATGGAGATACGTGCATTAACATAAACAAGCGCTCACATAAATATATATATATATATATATATATATATATATATATATATATATATATACATATATATATATATATATATATATATATATATGAACATGCATACACATAAACAATTTCTCACATAAATAAAAACAATAACATGAACATTCACACACATAGAAACATATACATATATTAATGTAAATATAAACGTTCGTTCACATAAAGATAATGCTATAACAACTGCATATGTATACATACAAATGTGTGGCCCAAAGTAATTGGGTGGATACATAGAACCATGTAAAACAAAATGCATATACAATTAACTATACATGTGTGGGCACCCATCGAAGAGACAACTTCAATAACAACGAGGAAATCAAAATCTAAATATGTAAATGATTTAACA
Source organism: Meghimatium bilineatum (assembly GCA_034231615.1). Classification (NCBI taxonomy): domain Eukaryota; kingdom Metazoa; phylum Mollusca; class Gastropoda; order Stylommatophora; family Philomycidae; genus Meghimatium; species Meghimatium bilineatum. The sequence continues at coordinate 68,732,793 of CM067304.1, read as the reverse complement.
ATAACAAAATGGCATTCCAATGTACAATTGATGGACTAGAGTACAAAATAATCACATATTGACATACACAAAGGAAAGAAGACATAAAGGAAATATATAGAAGTACGGCAAACACAAAAATAATTACTCACGAAAGTGTACAAAGACAAATAATTACAAGATTCAGTGCAATACGGGAGTAGAGGGTATAAAGAAAAGGTGGGTAACTCAAACAAAACGGTGATTAATGTTCATTCCGTGTGGTTTTAATACTGCAATATGACAAATGAGACGATATTCCAAGGACTGATGTTGCCGGTCACCGATATAACAACGTAACAAACCGGTTACAAGTTGTTCTAGGACGCATTGCATACTGTGTGCAACACGTCATTACTTTTTATCATTAGCCAGGTCGCTATATGTACCTAGATAGTATGTTATCACAAGATTCCAACGTTTATATGAAGTGTTTACAAGGATCGCCAAGGCAAGCAACACTTTAATTTCGGCAGATTGTATGCAAATTGTTGCGTAGAAATTACATTAACCTACAGATTAAGCTGAAACTCAATCACTTTCACACAGCTTGTCTTAGAAAGGTTTATGAACATCAGATGGCAAGACAAGATTACAGATACCACTATCCTTAACAGATCTAGTATTCCACGCATTGACACTATCCTAATGCAGACACAGATTCGTTGGGCAGGACATTTGGTACGTATGCCAGACTATAGCCTGCCAAAGATACTTCTCAATGATGAGCTGGAGAAGGGTAAACGATCTCAAGGTGGCCAAAAGAAGCGTTAAAGGACCCGTTAGAGACCTCACTGAAAGCGTTTGAAATAGACCAATATACATGGGAAGAGCTTGCACAAAATGAATCTATATGGCCCTCTACAATTAAAAAAAAAGCGTATCATCTTGTGAAAAGAGGGGAAATGCTGCAGCCATACAGCGGAGAGTAGCTAGAAAGTCACGGATAGACCAAAATCCGCCTACAGTTGTCATTTTTTTCTGAACTGTCCAAGAATATTTACAGCTCGAATAGGGCCCAATAGCTGTCTACGATCTAGTATACATGGTCATAATTCTAATTGAATTTTCAAAAGTGGATGTAAAAATGGTCATCATCAATTTTGATGGACGAACACGCAAACATATCGATTGTTAATTTTTTAATAAAGTGATTTTTAAAATATTATAATATTTCTTTGCATCATTTGTTGTTTTCTTATACGATTGTTCAAATGAAGATCATGGATCGAAACATCAGCCGCTTTCATACTTATTTTATTATAAACGATTTAAATAATTTTCTCATTAGTAGCAGTACGTATTTGTAAAGTGTATTTACTAATTCACTATAACTATATCATTAGGCGCATGGTAAATCCACCTTTTCTTTCGTGTCTATGTTATAGGGAAGCAGTATTTTAGGAGTTAAACAGTAAAGTCGAGGACTTCGGTTATGTTTTAGACATCTTGTCACAAATGTTGTTACAACAGTTCGTGTAATCACTTAATTCCTCACATGATCTCGTCGTGTTCTGTTTGCTGCTTTTCTTAAACTTCTCATTTCACGCGTAGAAAGTTTTTCCTCATGTTATTTTGTTCTGAAATATCTTAATAGTAATTGTCCATTGCATGATTCACAAAAAAGTAGTAGTCATACATGAGATTTTGTCTATGAGTTGAAATAAAGATTCAATAAAGCCATCTGTTACAGTTATTATAACTTTTTTGAGTAAGCAGCAAATACAAACTGTGGATTATAATGCAGTAATCAATGCAGGTTCAAAATAAAAGAACAATATCCGTGCATTTAATAAGAACGAATCACTGCAACGTACATGTCAATTGTGCAACACAACAATACTATAAATTAGATTATTTTAAATATGTATACCAGGAAGTCGATTCTAAATGTAATTGGATGAATTAATGTAGGAGAACACTACAAGTAAATTTCATACTGAATTGCGAAATACTTTAGCCGTTAATTCATTAAGTGCCGTCTCCGCAACGAGGGTTTGCTGAAGGGTCTTCAACATGTTTTGTCTCTTGCCGTGGTGGTGTACTCTGTTAGACTGTAACCTGTCCATCTCATCATGTTTAATTTCCACGTGCTCATTGCATACCCCTTGGTTGCCTCTCTTCGACTTCACCCTGAAGTCAAATCTTCAACAAAGTGCCATGTTTAAAATTTCCTAAATATTTTAAGGTTTGATATCTTTTAATAGTAATGTTTTCATTATATGTGTTATTCGAGCTACTTTGTTAGTTTTCTTTCCAATTAACAAAGGTATCCGTATTCCACATTATATCTACATCCCAAAGGTATACATTATATCTTCTAATTATTTGTTTATTGTCCATGTTTCTGATCCGTTAGACACAAATAACCAAAGTTTGGCTCTAAAGCTATCAGCACAGCAACATAATAACTCGTGATGATTATGTGAGAACGAAAACAGATGAAATTTACTTCTTACAGATCGCAGAACAGATGAAGTTTACTTCTCATAGATCGCTGAACAGATGAAGTTTACTTCTTACAGATCGATGAACAGATGAAGTTTACTTCTTACAGATCGATGAACAGATGAAGTTTACTTCTTACAGATCGATGAACAGATGAAGTTTACTTCTTACAGATCGATGAACAGATGAAGTTTACTTCTTACAGATCGCTGAACAGATGAAGGTTACTTCTTACAATTTGCTGAACAGATGTGCAAATTGGCTTACTGATAGAAATATATTTAGTGAAATGAGACATCTAATGGATAGTGTTAACAGAAACAATGCCTGCAAGAAAAATCAAGCCATTACCTTTCCATTTCTAAAAGGACATTCAAGAATCAATAATCAATTAAACAGCATTATACTACAGCAACTATTTGTAGACACTGCTCTATGGACATAGTAGAATTGAGATTCGTGAACAAGATCAGTGAGCAGTGTTGGCTATGCTCTTAAACAGGTTGCGACGAATACCTCGTCTACTAGTGTTACGGTCTAAGAAGCGAATAGTTCAACAACATTTTCATAACGATGAAATTAGTAGATACCCTCACAACAGCAGTAGATCACCGCGTCTTCTAATAACTTGGCGTCAATAGTTTTAGTTGGAAATATTATTAGACTGAAAGTTGGCAATCTTTTTTGTTCGTGATTCACATTTCAGAATTTTAGCCTGTTGTGAGGTCAGTCATTCAACCAGAGTAGCTATTTTATATAGGTGTTTATTTAATCATTTAAAACTTCTAATGTTGTTTCTAAATGTGAAGATCTTCTGAATATGAAGTCACATTCTTTGTGGCCTCAAATGTGGAACACTAAATGCTGGTGGCGAATACTTTCTCCAACCTGTCAGTTTCGTTTTGAACATTGCTTAACTAGCAACTTCACTAGTATATTCCTCCTTATTCCTGTTTACAATCATATTGGACAATTCGTAGTACGATTTATATTGTCTAGGCGCAAATTATAGTGTACACATTAATTGACATTAATTTCACTGGTCGGATTTGGACCACTGGTCGGATTTAACCACTGGTCGGATTTGGGCCACTGATCGAATTTGTTATAAAGTGTCCAAACAATTTTATCTGTTGTTTCTTGATGTATTCTTTGCATAGTCTTATACCGATTCTTCTCCTGATTTCATCATTTCTCATTTTGGAAAGTTTGGTCACGGTTTTTCTCAGGAATTTCATTTTACATGTTGTAAGTTTTCTCTGCTGGGCTGCTGTCAGTGACCATGTTTGGCATTGATAACAAAGTGATAGTATAACAATTTTGTTTACCATCATCTCTTGACTTCCATCTTGAACTTTGGGTTCAGCAGTAATGGTAATAGCTGGTATGTCACTATGTTTTCTTTCTGGCGTCTTGTTTGAATTTTTTTTTCCAATTTCCCGTTGTCAGTGAATTTACTTCCCAGGTATTCAAATGCAGAGGTTTGTTACACTTTAGTTTTGTTTATTTAGTTTTGTTCACTGGATTCTTTGACTTTCTGATTTGCATTTATTTCTGTTTTCTGGACATTTATTTTCATATTATACTTGGCGCATGTTGTCGTAAGTGCGATAATAGGATTGTGTACATGTTGTTCCTCTTCGTTAATAAGGCATTAATCAGTAGGAAATATCAATTCGTTGATTGTGCTATTTAATTCCTTTACATATGCGTCTCTGTTTACTGTACTATTTACTTTATTGTTTTGGGATACTTTTTTTTATTATGCCCATGTATATATGATAAAAATTATAGGTGAGAGTAAACATCCTTGTCTTACTCCTGCTTTTGTTTCGAAAGATCATTCCGTTGGTAGTTCTCACTGTTTTTAAATTAGTTCTTGTAAAGGACTGTCATTTGTTTACGTTTGATTTTTTTCTGACCTTTAATTCTATAGTTTTCCTTTGTTTCTGTCGGTGTATTTCTATTGTCGTTATCGAATGATTTTCCTGGTCAATGAAATATTTTGCTTAGTTCCTGATCATATTCTAGTGCGTTTTTACTTAATTGTCGCAATGGATAAATAGCAGCTATACAACTTACTCCTCTCCAGAATCCAAACTGGGAGGAATTCATTTGTGGGTCTATGTTGTATCATCGTCCAGAACAAATTGTCATTCAGGTCAACACTTAAAAAGTGTTGATCATTCTTGACCATTCAGGCCAACACTGCAACCTCAAAATCACCATTAACGGAGAAACAATTCAGACAGTTGATAACATTTCTTATGTAGACAGCAAATTGACACAAGATGGAGATACAACAAAAGAGATCTCTACCAGAATTGCTTTGACATCAAGTGCGTGTCACCATCAAACAAACAAACATCTGGAAATCACAAACAATAAATAAACATACCAAACTATGTCTATTTAACTACAATATGGTATAGGTGTTGACATATGGGGGCAAATTTTGGAAAAGGAGAAAGGCGAAGGAGAAGAAATTGAAATGATTTAAAAATAAATGTCTTAGAAGACTTTTAAATATTGGTTGGGAAGAATTCAAGTCAAACATGCAAGTAAGAGAAAACACCAAACAGCAATATGTTTCTACAACAATAAGAAGAAAATGATGGATTTATATCGTTCCTGTACTTAGAGTTCTATTGTCTTCAACAATAGAATATATCCAGAAACAACAAGTTAAATGGTACGGCCACATAGCCAGACAGAAAGAGCAAAGTATTATTTTTTTTAAAACACTTAAAAAACGAACGATATGAAAACAGTCGACCTATTGGACGCCCTCGTAAAAGGTGGATAAATATTAGAGACACTCGGAAATATAACAGCAGAAGAGGCAAATAGAAGGGCAAAAGACCGTACACTCACTCTCCCCTCAATACCGAGAGGTACATGAGGACAGAAAGAAGAAGAAGAAGAATAAGTACTTAGAGTTAATGAAAACAGACTGCCACTAAAAGCAGTAAAATGGGCACCAGACCGCATATGAAAAAGAAGAAGACCATGAGAGACTCTTCGCAGAACAACGATCAACGAGGGTGTGACTGTAAATCAGACTAACACACAGTAGCATCATATTGTACTGCACTGCAGAGCTCTGGTTTCTGCCGTATGCAGCGATTTCAGCGCTGAAGGAATATAGATAGATAGAAAGACAGACAGACGGATGGATGGATGGAGGAATTGATGGATGGATGGATAATGTGGTATCTGTTATTGCAATATTTGTATTCAAAGTTTCAAACCTACAAATCTCATACACAAATCGTGTGTGTCTTAGATAGTGTGATTGTCGCGTGCTGTTTTTGTTATTGTTTTCTACAAGATAACACCGTTATCACAATTCCCTGATGTTATTATCGATGTTTTTCTTTTTTCTGATAAAAAATTATGCGAGGTATGTTTCAGTTATTCAATCACTGGTTAAAATAGTTATGTACATCGACATATTCCTGATAATTTAGACCAGCAGTATTCTGCACTCAATTATAGTGTGCTTAACATATTATTCAATGGTATTACAATTTAATAGAAGAATGTGATTTTAGATGCTATCACTATAAACTGGATATTATCACAGTAAACTGGATATTATCACAGTAAACTGGATATTATCACTGTAAACTGGAAATTATCACAGTAAACTGGAAACAATCACCGCAAATTGGAAGTTATCAGTGTAAATATTTATTTTGTTTCATGTTGATGCGTGAATGGAATGCAATCATTTAAGGATATCTTTTTAATTATTTATTGGTGATCATAAGAATTGACTAGCATTAGTTTCTGTGAATCTGAGTCACGGCTGAGTGGTTATGCCACAGTTCAATAGATTTGCAGCTCGATGGTTTCGTTATCAGAACTTTACACACCTACACATATTAGAATCATAACTGTGCACTATTACATGGCACCAGCGTGTTAAATTTTGATTATTGCACATGTTTAATACAATACTCAGAGATATTACTCAATGTTGGCCATCACATAATTACTAACATTTGGTCATCAACTACATCCAGGTACATGTCCAGTCGTATTGATTTATCTTGTCACTTGAACAATACTGGATCTGGATGAGAGAATGTCATCCTCGAATGGGGTAACACATCCACACTTTAAACGATCTGAAGGATACCTTATGCGAATTTCTATTAGCAGTCGACCAAGCTCTAGTAGCATCATCAAAAGAGCAACTACAAATACAAATAGACATATTACATCTAAAACATGCCGAACGTTTAACATGAAGATGAACATAGAAAGGGCCGAAGTAATGAAGATGGAAAGGACAGAAAGAAACATATGTATATATATATATATATATATATATATATATATATATATATATATATATATATATATATATATATATATATATATATATAACATATATATATGTAATTCAATATATAAATATTGCAAAAACATACTTAAACAAGTGATTTAATTCACATTCATTGGAAGCAATATAACAACAGACCGCGAGAGCAGTAAAGGAATACACAATAGATGTAGTTAAGCATACCAAGCCATAGGGCATATGACACCAACCTTCAGAAACAAAAGTGTAGATTTAAACACCAAAAATAACATTTTTCATAAAGATTATTATGCCACGCTGAGCTACAAATTCCATACTTGGACAACGACATCATTAGACAAACGTACACGTGTCACAGCTGAAATGGCATGCTTGCGTAGAATCATAGGAATATCGCTAAGAGACAGAGTGAGAAATAATGACATTAGACAAAGAACCGCTATCGACGTAATATTTGAATATATTAAAAGACAACATATCATACGGTTTTGCACACGTCAGCAGACTACCACTGGACAACATACCAAAGCAAGTTATGCTACACAGATACAGTGAAGGTAGACCTAGAGGCCAACCACGAAGACGATGGACCACCAAAATAAAACAGGCGACAAATTTCACAATATTTTCAGCCCACACGAGGGTCATCTGCAGATAACTCTTCTATCCCTGACGCCCAAATGAAATAAAGGGTTTAGCGAATCGATAGCTATAATTTATGATTGTGTCATGACTTTACTGTGTTATACTTTGTTTTACAGAGAAAACACTTAACAACTTCGTTTCTTCAACGGGATCAAATTATGTCAACATCAAGCAATCATCTAGAGGATACAACGGAACTAGAGTGGGGCATGCACAAGATATACTACATGAAGATTTCGGGGAAGAAAGAAATGGCAATCACTATGGCACTTAAAAATACTATTCTTTAGACACGGCCCAATATCCAAAAGGCAATGTGCAGAGAGCAGTTGTGCACTTACTGTCACTCTGTAAGCTGTCATATATTATGGCTTTGGCTTACTAACCCTGTCACAGACACAAATCGATAGATTGAACAAAGTCCAAAATCAGGCAATGAGAACGGTGCTGGGGTGTACTACGGATACATCGATCACTGCTTTAAGATTTCTGCTTGGTCTCTTCAGTTTTAGAGTGTAACATCAAGTAGAACAGGTTTGGTCGTACCTTAGTAACAGAAAACAACCACCACCAATTACACCAACGTCTAGATTAGTCAAATGGAAAACGAATCTAGAGTAGAAGACCATGGATGACAGATGCTGAAGACACACTGCGAAGAGTATGTATATTAGAGAAATAGGAAATGGCAGTGAATGGGTGAAGGTAGACACTGAGTAGAAATCATTAACTAAAGTAATAATAGAACTAGATAAAGCGTGTCGAAAATGGACGGCTGTTAGGTCCCAGGTTACAGTGCTTGAACTCGTCCAGCTACACTCGAAACTACAAGACATAAATATATACACAGATGGCTCAGTAAACAGAAATGCAAATAAAAGCGATTGGGGTGTTGCTGCCTGCAGAAACGGCGTGAAGTTGGTTGAGAAATCTTTATTATACTCCACTGTTGCATCCTGCATGAGGATGTAGATAGAGGGAGCTACAGCACAATTTAATTGGTTGATAAATGATACATCAACACACGCGGTAATACTCACAGACTCTCCAAGCATGCTGCGCAAGATACAACAATTCATGCTAAGAAAGGATTGGTGGGACTTATTGAGCAACTCAGTTATCCAGAGCAGTACATGGATATACGGCCCTGGTCATACTAGGGTCAGAGGAAACGAGAGATCCGACTCATTCGCAGACAATTCGGCGATAAACGGCACAATTCTTAGAAGAGATAAAGCAGACTTAATGAAGGCAGTAATAAATTCATTTCAAGATGAAGATAATGTTAATAAGGCTGAGAACGTACACATACAGAGAATGTTAGAAATGGGAGTATCTAGAGGGACGGGATGGAGAGGTTAATTTTTTGGAAGGCTCCTAATATCACGCAATCAACACCTGTCCGGGACTCACTGCAAATTTTTTTAAACAAAAGTAAAGTAACCCATATCATTTATTAATGCCGTAGGGGTGTGAGATGTTAGCGATCCCACATTTCAGAGGCTCTGCAAATGAGGTCAGTAGCCATCTCCTCTCCCTCGCAGTCTTTAATTCACGGATTAATCCAATAACCATTTAAGGCTGTATCGACCTAGGATCCGTTGCGATCTGAAAAACATTTCTGCCTCAACTGGGGAATGAACCAAGGACCACTCATATGCGAAGCCAGTGCAACTTACACTGTGACAAACTACTCCTCCACGATTAATATTTACATCACATTTTAAATTTATGGTACTTCATTAAATTTTTCGTACGCTTGTTGTTAGCCAATTTTCATATATGGCCATTTCCAAACTTCTGTTTTCGATATTCTCTTTGTATGTGAATATTCTTGGAACTTTCTGCATAATTTTACTTCCAATGCTGATAATTTAATTTTAGTCTTTTAATAGGCAATATAAATACGTTCAGTAGTTTACCACTGCTTTGTGAACAGTGCGGATTCATAATTGCCTGAGGTAAGATTTACACCCGGTTCCCTGGAGTTTAGATGTGCACCATACTACACAGTCACAGAGCCAAAAATTAAATTTACCAATCCCACAATTTAAGATTTTGACATCAAATATCACAAGACAAACAGTGTTCGTTTAGACATCAGAACATTAATTTAATTCCATAACACAATTAGCGTGTGTGATCTAAGAGCGAGTACTCAATTATTTCTTATCATATATAATGCTAAGTCATTTAAGTTTTCGTATGTTGTTAATTGGGGGGGGGGGGGGAGAAAAGTATGTATGTTGTAATACGTCACTGTGAGTGGTAGCGACTTCCAATCTAGAAGGCCAGGATCCTAAATAGTTTCTCAAGTGAAACTAATGTATTGCTCGTCGTGCCTGCTTGCTTACAACAGAATTACACCCATTCGTGTGTGCCAGGGAGATGGGCGTGGTATCTCAAAGACATGAGTACATCCAGAAGCCGTTGAGTATGCTAAAAACGAAACGAGAACCATCACTGAAAAGTTCGCGATAAGGACATAGACACAAAGCCATTACACTAATGAAATAACAACATAACAACATAACAACATAACAACATAACTATATATATATATATATATATCAAGTGACATATTCTTTTCACAACTTTGTCTTCGTCGTGGATACTCTGAACGCATCTCTGTTCCGGGCAAGCAGGCCTGCATTGGCAAAAGACACGTGCATACATTCGTCGATGTCGCTGGTCCATCGAAAACGATTAATCATGGACATAAAAGAGGCGACAAATTCCACAATATACTCATTACACATGAGGGCCGCTCCAGAAAACAATTCTACCCCAGACGTCGAAAGGCAAAAAAGGGTTTAGGGAATAGATAGTAAGATGGGTTTAGCTAGATGAGATTACCTAGAAGGGGTACGCTAGATGGGGTTAGATAGATGGGGTTAGATAGATGGGGTTAGATAGATGGGGTTAGATAGATGAGATAAGATATATAGATAAAATAGATTAGATATATTAAACAGATTAGATTAGATTAGATTAGATTAGATTAGATTAGATTAGATTAGATTAGATTAGATTAGATTAGATTAGATTAGATTAGATTAGATGTATATATATAGATAGATAGATATATAAAAAGATATATTGATAGATAGATATATAGATAGATATATAGATACACAGATACACAGATAGATAGATAGATAGATATATAGATAGACAGACAGACAGACAGACAGACAGACAGACAGACAGACAGACAGACAGACAGACAGACAGACAGACAGACAGACAGACAGACAGACAGACAGACAGACAGACAGACAGACAGACAGACAGACAGACAGACAGACAGACAGACAGACAGACAGACAGACAGACAGACAGACAGACAGACAGACAGACAGACAGACAGACAGACAGACAGACAGACAGACAGACAGACAGACAGACAGACAGACAGCTAGATAGATAGATAGATAGATAGATAGATAGATAGATAGATAGATAGATAGATAGATAGATAGATAGATAGATAGATAGATAGATAGATAGATAGATAGATAGATAGATAGATAGATAGATAGATAGATAGATAGATATATAGATATATAGATAGATAGATAGATAGATAGATAGATAATAGATAGATAGATAATAGATAGATAGATAGATAGATAGATAGATAGATAGACAGATAGATAGATAGATAGATAGATAGATAGATAGATAGATAGATAGATAGATATATAGATAGATAGATAGATAGATAGATAGATAGATAGATAGATAGATAGATAGATAGATAGATAGATAGATAGATAGATATATAGATAGATAGATAGATAGATAGATAGATAGATAGATAGATAGATAGATAGATAGATAGATATATAGATAGATAGATAGATAGATAGATAGATAGATAGATAGATAGATAATAGATAGATACATGGATAAGTCTTAGTCGACCTTCTGTCTTCTATCCCCCTGCCCGTTCCAACAACAGTCTTTCCATGCCATCGTTTCTCTTCACATGACCGAAAAAATCCAAATTCCTTCTTAATATGATGTTGAAAAGCGGGCCTATTTGAATGTTATTTATTCTAAACATGTTCACAGCCGTAGGTCGCCACTGGGAACACAATATACGCAACAAACATACTTCTAATACCTCTCGAATTATCCCACTTTTTTGTCATTTTTTTCATGTTCTAGATTTTGAAATAACGATTTTCAAGAAGGTGAGTTTAGAGAACCTTGTCATTGACAAAGTGTTTTCATTTCTAAATACAGTGTTCAGTTAACTATTTATTAATGTCGTGTAAATGTTGTTTTTTAGAAATGTAATATATCAAATTTTTCTGTGACCAAATTTGTTTTCAAGTTGTATGGGTAAATAGACACAATGCTATGTAGTTGTGACTTCGTGCCAACGAGATTTTTTAAATCTTTTATGTCTGATATATTTTATCTTATGTGACAAATTTAATCAGTTAATATCAATCATATGATGTTAATATTGAATGGTATGCATTACGTGTGAAAATTCGTGATTATTAAGATGAAATTATTTGTTAACTCTTAAATTATAAGATGCAGCTTGAGATGGATCTTAATTTTCACCAGTTTGTACTAGACGCCAAATGAAGTAGCTTTAAATAATATAAATTACAGTTGTTGACCAAGAAGCTGGTAAAAAACAAACATGGTTTAAGTTTGTGTATACTAAGAGTTGATTTGTTTTATTATATTATTTATTATGAACATGAGTAGCTACCAGTTCACTTCGAGATTTCTATGTTTACAGTAACTTCTAAGTGTGTCCCATTTCACTTCAATATTTCTATGTTTCTGGCGGTGACCAAAGCTTTTCAATGGGTCTGCTCACAGACTGTCTGCGAGCATGCCTGTATCCTCAGTGACTCCATGAACATGATTGCGAAAGTTCAGACGGGGTACGTTCGAGAACAGTGGCTGGATGCAGTGAATAATTCATGTGTGCGTACAGTGACTTTTATTTTTGTGCCGGGACACGTGGGAATCCGGGGTAATGAAAGAGCAGATAGGTTGGCCGCCCACCCTGCTACTACGGCTGTTGGTGGAGCGATGAATCGGGCAGACATTTTGAATGCCCTACGTGAAAACGCACGAACAAATGACTGTACAAGTGACGATGACTCTAGTTCCATGATTAAAAGAAAGGAACTTGGTTTGAAATGTGGTGTCGCTAGAAAGAAGAATTTTCGGGCGAAAAAAGAATGATGGTCAATCAACAACGTACTGGGACTGTCAGTCAACGTGTAATGGCGGATACACTCAAGGAAAGATCTGAGCACCTATGGACTTGTCCGGAGTGCAATGACGATGATCCAACGACTAACTAACTAACCTAACTATTGAGCAAATCCTTCTTTATGAATGTGAGGCATGAACAGTAAAAAAAGCTGCCCAAGATAATCTGAAGGCAGCTTAGATTTGGTTTTAAAAAGAATGATGAAAGTTATATCGACAACCAAGAAAACTAACGTAGATGTTCTCATACATGCTGGTGTAAAACGACAAATTATAGCAAAAATTAGAAACAGGCAATCAAGATTTTTAGGGCATATTATGAGAAAAGTAAAACGTATACATTTAGTAAGCACCAGAAAGATCAAGGGGGGGGGGGGAGATACAGGAGGAAGACAAAGAGAGACATTTCTGAATGTGTTGTCTATCTATCTATCTATCTATCTATCTATCTATCTATTCGCTGGATCCTTTATTGCCTTTCAGCGTCAAGGTTAGAAGAGATGGCCCTTACATGTGATAAGTATATTGTGGAATGTGTCGCCTTTTTATTTCGGTGCTCCATCGCTCTCGAGGACGACCTCTATGCCTGCCTTTACTGTATCTGTGTAGCATAGCTTGCTGTATATGATGTCTGGTGGTAGTCTGCTGATGTGTGCAAACCATTTGATCTGTTGGTGTGGTGTTGTCAATGTGAAACAAAAAAAAAGTCGTGAACTGAACCTATTAACAACACATGAAACAGCACAAGAAACAACACAAGAAACAACACAAGAAACAACACAGGAGAGTATTATAGAAGAAAGATCACCTACGCCACTCGCACGGCGCTTGACTGATAGATTGATGTCCTTAGTGTGTCCAGTTTTCAATAACAATATAGTGTTTTATCCCTATCAAGATGGTTGAATTTTACAGCAATAATAGTAATGGTATTAAGAGTATAATCTTGCACACATTATATCAATAATTGTTATAACACGCTTTGTGTTGAAAATCACTATAAGTGTACATCATGTGTGTCATTTCTTTATACAGCAATCATTGGGGAGCAAAGGGAAACAACTGATGATATCCTGATATTGAGTTAGGCCTACGTTATGAGATACGAGTATTCTAAAGAAAAATACATTTTATCAGCTCAAGAAACCAAATCTGTCAATGATTACTTGATGTTATAATATGAAAAATGTCAAACATTATCAATATAAAGGCTGAATAGACTGTGAAAAAGATAATAAAGAAATAAAATAACAGTGTGTGACATGAGATGTTGCTGGAAAGATGTAAATTTACCTGAAGAGATCAACGAAAAAAATGATGATGATATTAGGAAAAAAAATAACAACCTAAAGCCAAGACCACATCGGGAGATGGTGAAACATGGTTTTGCTACCTCTAGAGAATGGAACCAACGCAATCTGCGCTTCAAGCATACAATACACAGGATCGGGCTACACGCTACAAACCACAAGGAAATTCAAGAACTAGATGGAAGGAGACAATCAAATAAATCTTAAACACAAGAACTGACCATTACCAATTCAATAATAATATCCAAAAGAAAAAGATTAAAACCACCACCCCTCACGGGGCGTAACAGCACAAGTGGTAATAGCAATATATAAATAGATTGAGAAATATGATATCATGGACATGTTTACGATGGGAGATATGGTTTCTGGTAACATGGGATATGGCCTCTAATGGGTAGTGGACAACTGAACGTGTTTTAACATATATATATATATATATATATATATATATATATCAGCCACTAAATTAACACATTAATGATAGATGGTAACATGTCTCAGTGCCTCCAGAAAGAAGATTCTGTCATGAAAGTAATATGATTGTTGTATTAAAGTTCACAGACACACATTATTTTTATGGCTGAAAAGCTCTAGTATAACCAAATTGAACTAACGGCTTCTGTTGATAGGTGTGTACCTACCCACATCTTAGCAATATGTGAACTCATAGTCAAGTGCATAACTCTGATTGAATTTTAAAATTGGATGTTACAAATGGACATCATCATCATGTGATGAATGAATAATAACCTCACAACAAGGGGTCCAAATTATGTAACTAAAGGTATATGTCACCTGGATACAATGAATAGATACTGCTATTTGTGATATCAAGTTTATCGTCATGGATAATTCTGTGGAAAGCCATAAGTCATGGATAATTCTGTGGAAAGGCATCACGTCATGGATAATTCTGTGGAAAGGCATCACGTCATGGATAATTCTGTGGAAAGGCATCACGTCATGGATAATTCTGTGGAAAGCCATAAGTCATGGATAATTCTGTGGAAAGGCATCACGTCATGGATAATTCTGTGGAAAGGCATCACGTCAAGAAATGTTCATGTTGAAACTGGAAAGCTTTTTTTCCAACCTGTATATTGACTGATTATTAATTGATTGTTTTTCCAACCTGTATATTGATTGATTATTAATTGATTGTTTTTCCAACCTGTATATTGATTTTTGATATTCTTAATCAGGAACCACCATCGCTGAAAATAGGAGCATTCCCACAAATGTCCTGCTAGTCATTACGTCAACCATCTACAAGTATATACCGAGTATACCAATGCATTCTTGGTTGTGTTTCTTCTGGACTTTCCAGTGAGGACACACTTCTTCCCATTCCGACTAGTCAGTCACATTTCTATTAATCTTTAAATATGTATATAGTCTCTTTCAGCGTCATCTTCATCATTTTGAAGTGTATCCATGACATCATCTTCATCATTCTGTAGTGTATGTATAACAACATCTTCATCATTGTATAGTGTATCCTTCACTTCTCCAATGTACTTAGATCGGTCTCTGTTCTCCAATATGACATCCTCAATAACTTTAAAGGTCAAATAATCTGCACCGTTATTACCTATAGCATGCACGTGAACTGGACAGTGGATTTATATGACGATTGTGTCGTCGTTGAGAAGAGATTCCCACGCCTTTCTTATCATACAATCTTGCTGTCAATACCCTGGAAGTTTGTTAGAATATCGTGTGTATTATTGATTCCGTCGGCAGCCAAGTGCGAGCTGCAATAACTACCTCTATCTCCCGTCTCATGATCAATTGTGTGGTATGATGGCCAGCAGAGTCCTTCACCAATTTCTTGTAATTTTGGTAGACAACTAACAAACTTGTAATAGACAGCATAAACTACATTAACATTACTAGGTGTGGCTATAACAATAAAACATACGTGATGGATACAAAGTCATGGACATATTGATACAAATCAATCTACACAATTTAACTACACATAAATTGCAGAGTGAACGAAGACAAACATATATGAAACACACAAACAAAAACAGTCATCTCCAGAGAACTCTTCTACCCCTGATGTTGCAGGACACAAGGGTTATAACGTGAAAAGATAGACAACACAGCCTCACAATCATATGTTCGTTGCTCTTACGAATGAGCTTACCATGTAATAATTGAAACTTACTATCGGGTAATGTATTCATAGTTCTTGTATCATTCCATCTGTCATGCCCGCAACCAAATCACTGCACTCTCATCCTGGCTGTATCATAGCACTCGTTATGGACTCGGTATATGTGTTTACTCCCACCGATTCACAGCCTCTTCCTACTTCTTCCAACTCGCAGACTGATTACGGTGTCTTTTAACTTCTGCCATACAAGACATTGCTCGTTCGATGCACCTATTCTGTTGTCCAGCGGTTTCTTTACATGATGATGATGGTTAGTGTGAGCTGATGTTGTGTAAGTCTAGACAAAATCTAAATGCAGATATCGGGGTATGTCTGGTACATCATAAATCTGATATCATGGCCTCATTCTGGACTTGAATGTGCATACTGTCATCCCGTTACTATCTATCAAAAAATGTATCTATTTATCTATCTACCTACCTTACTGTCTACCTATCTCTATGTATAGCTAAAGATATATATATACACACACACACACACATATATATATATATATATGTTCGTCTAATATATCAAATATATTTATCTCATTACCTATTATATATATTGCCATGTCTCTGCTTTTTCTGAGGAATTGTATGTATGTGTTGTCTCACGTGACGTATTATTTCCAGAATATAGTCTTCCTTATCAACAGTGACCATGTTTCAGTTGTGAGAAAGATTAATATTAGGTTAAACAGATTAAAAACTCCAATAGCAGATAACACATAGAATGTGAATATGCTGACGAAGAACACATAATTACACGAACAGTGTAACTGAACAATTAAACATAGGTACAATGCCATAGACAAAAATGGAAACTATTGAAGAACAGTGGATGATGTTAAAAGAATCGTCGCAGCAAACATCTAAAGAGACCCTGCCACCAAAGATACATTTCAATAACAAAGACTGGATGACAGAAGCTATGTTGAATATGATGAAGCAAAGAAAACATATGAAGAATAACATTGAAGAATACAACAAGATGAACAAAGAAATTAAACATAAGTGCACCAAGGCTAAAGAGGATTGGTTAAACGCAAAGTGCAGTGAAATAGAAAAACATTATCATAGAAATACAAGTGATACACATTTACAAATAAAGGCATTAACAGGCAGAGGGCAGGCTCACAAGATTGGGTGTCTGAAATCTAAACAGGGACACATACTAATAGGAGAAAATGAAATCTTGCACAGATGGGAAGAATATATTAAATCACTCTACGAAGATAACAGAAATGATACTAACTTAAACTATAACGATGAATGTCCACGTATATTAAAAGCGGAAGTAAAGGAAGCTATACAACACTTAAAATACTACACATCATCGGGTCCGGACAAGATTACAAAAGAAGAATTAGAAGCCCTGGGAGGTTATGGCATTGAAGTTATCACGAAAATGTTAAATGACATCTACAACAGTGGCTATATTCCACCAGATTTGCTACAATCAATATTCATAGCCCTACCAAGGAAACCTGGTGCAGTAGATTGCGAAGACCACAGATCAATCAGTCTTTTGAGTTAGACGACCAATATTCTATTGTGCATAATAATGAGGCGTATAAGAGGAACAATAAAACCAGAGATAGCAGACGCACAATGCGGATTCGTAGATGGAAAAGGCAAAAGAAATGCCCTATATATAGCAAGAACATTAATGGAGATGACCATATAAGTACAACAAGACCTGTATCTGTGTTTCATAGATTGCAGCAAAGCATTTGACAAGGTGAAGCATTCAGAGATGATAAAACTGCTAGAAAATCTTAACGTTGATGGGAAAGATCTAAGAAATATGTGTTGGAAACAAACAACTGCGCTGAGAGTTAACAACACTAAAGGTAGATTTCAAAAGATAGAAATGGGTGTCAGGCATGGTTGAGTAATGTCTATGGACCTTTTCCTCCCTGTATACAGAATATATTATGCGAAATATAGAATATATGACTGGAATAAAAGTTGGAGGATGCAATATAAATAACTTGAGATATGCTGACGATACAGTATTGATTGAAGGAAGCGAACAGGAACTACCTGCCCTTTTAGATAAAGTAGTGAATGAAAGTGAAAACAAAGGCCTCAGTTTAAATAAGAAATCAGAAATAATGGTTGTATCGAAGAAACATAAACCACCAAGATGCAACATAATAATTCATAACACAGAATTAGGACAAGTTGAAAAATTGAAATATATTGGCACCCTGTTAACATCAGAAGGTAGATGTTCAAGTGAGATAAAGAGCCCAATAGCACAAGAACAATCAGCATTCCAAAAAATGAGAACCGTTTTGTGCAACGGAAGCCTATCAATGCAGACCCGAAATCGAATGCTGAAATATTATATCGAACCAATTCTTTTTTATTGATGAGAACCATGGACTGTAAACAAAAAACTTCAAAGTAAATTAGAGGCTACAGAAATGTGGTTTCTGAAAAGAATGATGAAAATACAATGGACAGCAAAGAAATGTAATGCAGAGGTTCTCATTGATGGCGTAAAAAGATCAATCATATCAAACATTAGGGGCAGACAGTCAAGGTTTCTATGGCATATGCTGAGAAGAACACAGCTTGAACACTTAATAACCACTGGAATGATGAAGGGGAGAAGAGATAGGGGACGACAAAGAGATAAGTTACTGCATGAACTAGTATTGTGGCACTGTAGAAGCTTACCAACGGAGCTTATTGACAACACAAGAGACAGAGAGTCGTGGAGAACCATGATCGCCTACACCATTCGCCATGACACTTGATTGAGTTTTTCTTATGAATCTCCTGAAATATCAGCCGTCTATGGCACATTGTCCCGCTTCCTCTAGGGATATGTACATGCATTCCAGAATATTTCATTTCCAGCGACATCTTCCTCAATCGTTGCATCACATGTACACATTTTCTGCTTTCTATTGCCCACGTCAAACAACACGTTCACCATGTCATTATGTCTCTTCACATGTCCGAAAACAATATTATTCCTTCCTAATGGTATTTAATCCCACATCGGTCGAAGTCGTGTGCTGTATATTCATTCCCAGAATGGTCGTTTTCGGTTGATACCAATATTGTTAGTCATGTTGATGTTTCTCACAGTCTGGATGTGAATAGGCATGCTAAGTGTATCCTTGAAGTGATATCCCATAAAGGCGGCTTCTAGTGTAGTTTTCTGAACTCTGATAACAGGTGTATGATCTGTGAATAGAGTGATCAATTGTTTTCAAAACTTCTACTTATGATTCAGATGATGTTGATATATAATTTTTAAATGTAATTCTAGAGTACGTGAATGAAGCGTACGTTCATTGGGTTAGTAGTTCAGTATTTTGTATGCCTAGTTTAAATTATCAGCGAACTGTAGTGTAGGCCTAGTTTAAATTATCAGCGAACTGTAGTGTAGGCTTAATTGATGATGTGCACGCCCCCCACACAACATAGTCCTAGTAATTATTTATAATAGTCAACACATCTGATCTGTGTTAATACTGATCACATTCATGAGAAACCAGGTCCTGCACACGATGCTGATTGAGATTTGCTCTGCTTTTAACTAAGTCTAGTTTTCACTATTTCTACGAAATTCATTCTTTGGCAGTACGAGCAGAACATTGTGTATGCCGGTATCAATTTTCTGAAAAACTAGATCTATTCTGGAAATCTGTTTCACTAGATATCTATGTTATTCTTTATGAGAACTAGATCTATACGTTTGGAGAAGTTAACAGTTACAGAATGTTGTTGTCATGCTGTGTAAGAGAGACTGCTTTACAGCTTTCATTTGAACATTTATCTGTAAACTTCTTCTTCATCTTCAGCGTTCATTCTGAAACTTCCGCTGGATCTAGCAGGACCATGGTTCCACTAGATTTCCAGCTGGATGTAGTCCAGAGAATTGAAATGTGTTGTGTCACCGTTTTATTTGCGCCAATGGCCCGACACATCCGTCTTCAGCAAACATCAGCAAACAATTTGACACAAGTAAATGAAGCTGACATGAAACTGGTGTTCATTTGTTTTCTTCTCGTACATGTCACATGACAAGTGAACTTATATTACTACATGACATTCACACAGAAATGTCCACAGATCAGTAGCTCTTCCATTTATCTTGTAATTGGACTTTGAATCATAAACATTGATTGCAAATTGTATTTTATATTACTTTTCTTGCACAATTATTTCTGAGTTATGCCCCATGATATGGGAATGAAGCACAGAGTTTTTTCTGAACGACCGGAGCATAAAGGCTGTTTTAAAATCAGCCTTCTTGAATGCTAATTTTACTGAGCAGGTTTTGGTTAGTTTTCTTGCTGTCCATGATACGCTCAGTACTCTTCTATAGCACTTCAACTCTCAAAAGCCTTTATTCTCGTGGCTGATGTTTTATTTATTATTCATGTTTCGTAACCGTAGGTTGCCACTGGGAACACACATGTACATAACAAATATACCCTGGTTCCCGTGTATGCACCATGCACAAGTTTTATTTTTCAATTGATTTAATGTGGACATTGATATTGTTGCCCTCCTCCTGATCTCTTGTGCACAGTTTATGTTAGCTCCTAGATATTTGTTAGCTCCTAGATATGTGTTAGCTGGAAGATATTTGTTAGCTGGTAGATATTACTTAGCTGGTAGATACTTATTAGCAACTAGATATGTGTTACCTCCTAGATACTTATTAGCAACTAGATATGTGTTACCTCCTTGATACTTATTAGCACTTAGATATTTCTTAGCTCCTAGATAATTGTTAGCTCCTAGATATTTGTTAGCTCCTAGATAATTGTTAGCTCCTAGATAATTGTTAGCTCCTAGATATTTGTTAGCTCCTAGATACTTGTTAGCTCCTAGATAAGTGTTAGCTCCTAGATAATTGTTAGCTCCTAGATACTTGTTAGCTCCTAGATAAGTGTTACCTCCTAGATAATTGTTAGCTCCTAGATAAGTGTTAGCTCCTAGATAATTGTTAGCTCCTAGATAAGTGTTAGCTCCTAGATAATTGTTAGCTCCTAGACAAGTGTTAGCTCCTAGATAAGTGTTAGCTCCTAGATAAGTGTTAGCTCCTAGATAATTGTTAGCTCCTAGATAAGTGTTAGCTCCTAGATAAGTGTTAGCTCCTAGATAATTGTTAGCTCCTAGATAATTGTTAGCTCCTAGATAAGTGTTAGCTCCTAGATAAGTGTTAGCTCCTAGATAAGTGTTAGCTCCTAGATAATTGTTAGCTCCTAGATAATTGTTAGCTCCTAGATAAGTGTTAGCTCCTAGATAAGTGTTAGCTCCTAGATAATTGTTAGCTCCTAGATAAGTGTTAGCTCCTAGATAAGTGTTAGCTCCTAGATAATTGTTAGCTCCTAGATAAGTGTTAGCTCCTAGATAATTGTTAGCTCCTAGATAATTGTTAGCTCCTAGATAATTGTTAGCTCCTAGATATTTGTTAGCTACAAGAATTTTTTAGCTCCTAGATATTTGTTAACTCCTAGATATTTCCAAAATGAATCTTTTCTTCTAAAACATTGTTATCAATATTAACGTTTAAATAACATTGTTATCGGCATTAAGGCTATGGCTCGATTGCTCCCTTGATATGCAGTAATATTGTACCGTCTCTGAAAATAGCAACTGCTTCAATTCACCATTATTTTAGTCATCCGCTGGATCTTGGTGTTTCCATTGTCATGCACATTTTTTTTTTCAAGTTTGGCCATGTTAAAATAATGTACAACTTGGTAAAAGGGTTTCAACAAAAACATCGTTTCATATCGTATATAGCATTTAATCATCAACACGGCATTTCTTGGCAACATTCTTGGCAGTGTTTTATGTTCAGTGGTTTGCCAACAATATTTCTTTTAATATCATGAAATAGTCTATACAAAATAATTATTATATCATTACGACGTATATATTTACAGTAAAAACTAGTCATACAGTTGTACCGTCCTATTGCATATCTAGCAGAGAACGCAATGAATAATCGTACTGTAAACGTGTATATATTTACTGTATATTAAATGACATTTTTCTGAATATTATTATAATAATACATAGAAAAGTGGCGTGTGTGTTTTGTTCATAATTGAACACCAGGCATCATTGATATTCAAGTTTTGCGACAACATTTACAAGGTTAATAAATAAATATAGTTTATAGATGAATATCTAAGGTGGATTCATAATAACAGTGTGAAGACGTTTTGTTAGAACTCGTTTGCACGAAAATTATCGATACACTTATAATAACAAGACCCATAATACATTAGGGTGATAGGGGTGACACACGAGATACATCAACATAAAAAGCCATACAAGCAACTTCATTCTCAGACAATCAGAGGAGCGTTGAAAAATCGAGTTCAAACCATTCATGGATGTTATTAATCCAGGATTTTCTCTTTCTCCTCTCCTCACTCCACCGTTTACTGATCCTTAAAAGATAATTTTAGAAAGAATGTCGTGATTCGTTACATGTTCAAACCAAACATGTTTACACCGTTTTACAACTGCTAAAAGTGGTTCTTGATATCCTGCACATTTGTTTATTTGCTGCTGGACAAATATATCTTTCTATTGTTTTTTTAAAATGTTTTAAGTAGCTAATTCTTAACAAACGGCTGTAGCATTTTTCTCAAAAGAGTGCTGCATATGACCCTTCATCTCATTTCAGCACAGCAGTTCTCAACGTTCCTAATACCGTGACCCTTTAATACAGTCTCTCATGTTGTGGTGACCACAAAACAAAGAAATATATGCGTTGTTACTTCATAACTATAATCTTGCTATTGTTATGAAACGGAATGTGAATATCTAATATGCAGGATTTATTTTTATTGTTACAAATGGAACACAATTAAAACAAAGTGATTAATCAGAAAAAACAATATGTAATTATATATTGTGAACTATTTCTTTCTAATTACAAATAAATAAAATATTGTCTTGAAGTATGGTGTAGCATGGGAACCAGATTAAAAATAACAACAGTAAACTACATTGCTACATTCTACAACAGTGTGCTTAAAATTCCAACGTCAGTGCGAACGTTGAGACTGCTTTTTTTTCTCACAGATCAGAAATTCTAGGGCAAACTTTTCAAGAGCACAACGGAGAACATATTCCACAACAAGTCTACTTCTGTATTTCAATTTGGAGTTTCCAAGACACAGACTGAATTCTAAGGAGTCTTCACCGAAGTGATCTACGAGTAGGCTCGAAATGCGGAGAAGGAATTCTACCGCCTAGCCAGGCGGACGCTCAAAAACTAGACGAGATTAGGAGTCGAAGTGTTTCATAGGCGTTTGTAATGTATTTGTGAGAATATATGTTTGGCTAAACCCGTAGTTTTGCCTATGTAGAACGTAGATGTGGACGAACTAGTATTCAAGGTATGAAGAAGTAGAACTGACAGATCGACGCAGCCGGTCGAAACTTGTGTGAAACGTAGACGTGGTGGCAAACTAATATCTAGAGGTTTTCAAGAGTTAGAAATGCTAGAACGACGCAGCAGTACGCCCACGGAGATACAGAGGAAAAGTGTACAAGTCTAATAGAGTTCGTTAGCTGAGAATATAGGGAGAATGGAAGTTATGTCAAAGCGAGATGTTTCGGGAAACTCACGTGTGGGGATCGAACGTGAGAGTAATTTATGAGTACTGTCGAATTGTGTTTGTTGGGTAGCCCCACAGTTTATGTGTATGCACCGTGAAGATCAAGAGTGGATTCGTATATGGTTTGCTCGTGAGACAAGTAATTCAATTGCAGATGAGATTTACAATGAGGAATGCTGAATCTACAAGAGAACAGGTACCTGAAATCAACAGAAGATGGAATGATCTTCAGATGGTATGAAAGTATATGATGGACATAGAGGGAGCCTCGATAGAGTAATGTGCCATTATAGAGACTATTGATAGAGGAACCTGCGGTTTCAAGGTTCAGCAGAGATAGCGCCTGTGAGTTCAATACAAATCAAAGACGCATTGTAGGTCACTTCAAGTGTTACGAGTGCAGCACGCAGGATGGACAATGTGAAGATCCAATTGTGTTACCTTATCTGTCACGTGACATATTTTCAGAGCGTAGTCTTCGTTATGTAATCCCTGTCAATTTGCCCCGCTTCCTCTGGAATTATGTGCATGCATTTCTGAATGTCTCTTGTCCAAAGACGTTCTGGTGGCCCTCTGCCTCTACTATCTTCTATCGTACCATCCAATAAAACATGTTCCATGGCATCGTGTTTAGTCGCGTTCCCAAAAAGAGACAACTTCCTATATAATACGATGTTTACAAGCCAATATTGCGTGCTATAGTAGATATCCCAGGAATATCAGTGGGAGGATGTAACATAAATAATTTGAGATATGCGGATGCCACTGTTTTGATTTCAAAAAAGTGAAGAAGATCTTCAAGATTTAATTAATGTTGTAGTCACAGAAAGTAAAGAGAAAGGCCGTTTTCCTAATATTAAAAAAAAACACAGAAGTAATGGTTATTTCAAAGAAACAAAATAACACACCTTGCAAGATCAAAGTGAATGATATAGTATTAAAACAGGTCCACCCATTAAAATATTTAGGTACAACGATTACAGCATATGGAAGAAGTTCAACAGAAATAATATCAGAATAAGCCAGGCAAAAACAACATTTTGAAAAAATATATTGTGTAATATGACCTTGTCATTAGAGATGAGAAAGAGAGTTCTGCAGTGCTATATAACACCTATACTAACATATGGGTGCGAGTCTTGGACAGTAAGCAAACTAGAAAGTGGGAAATTAGAGGCAATAGAGATGTGGTTCTATATTAGAATGCTGAGAATACCATGGACTGTCAAAAAAAATAATGTAGAGGTGCTGAAAGAGTCAAATGCGAAACGGACCTTAATAATTAATATAAGAAAAACACAAGCTTCTTTTTTTGGGCCTCTTCATGTGACAGGCAGGTTTGGAGAACATTGTCAGAACAGGAAAAATTGAGGGCAACACAGACAGAGGGCGACAACGTGAGAAAATATCAGACAGTTTTACAACCTTGAACGGCATGGAAACAACAACGATATTCTTACATAAACTGTGAATAGAGAACTGTGGAGAGCCATGGCCACCTACGCCAGTAGGCATGGCACCTGATGATGATGATGAAAAGCCAATGTCTTTGAACGTTGCTTTTTCTTAGCACGTTCGTTGTGGTTGATCTTTCTTGCTGTCCATTGAACTCACATGGCTCTTCTATAACACTTCTTTTTGAAGGCTTCGTTACTTTAATACAAAAAATAACTGGAACAGAGAAATGTTTCTACTGAATCGCTACGACAAATAGAGTGGAGAAATTGTTAATTCAAGTGTGTGCTGATGATGATGATGTTGTTCCTCCTTTGCAAGCGAAGATGAGCATGACATGAAAAAACATTAAATGTGATGAAAACAATATATATATATATATATATATATATATATATATATATATATATATATATATATATATATATAGTAAATAAAATTTGTAATTAACTAATTTAGTTTGTGAGTTCGTAGATGCCCGATGAGTCAGATTTGTGCACGGAAAGTTCTATTGCAATCCATGCAGGAGTGCTGAAGGTTCGGGGTAGGAGAATTTACGGATTTGTCCTTCCGCTTCTTGCGCTTTTGGATTGCCCGAAGTGTTCTTTTTCAAATTGTGTGATGCCATCATTGATCTGAGTGTGCCAGGCTGAGCGATTACGTGCTGTAATCTCCCTGAAGCTATGATCGATGCTGCAGTTCTTGAGAGAGTTTTTAGCCTTGAAGCGCATTTTCTGCTCTCCACTTGAACGTTTACCTTCGCACAACTCCCCATAGAATAATCTCTTTGGAAGGCACTTGTCTGTCATATGGACGATGTGGACAGTCCAGCGGAGTTGGGACCTAGTCAGCATTACATGGATGCCTTGCATACGGGACTTCTGAAGAATTTCCGTATCTGGTACACGATCCTGCCAACGTACTCCCGTGAGGTTTCGTAGGCACCGAATATGAAATGAGCTAAGCTGTTGAGCGTGTCTCGCATAGACAGTCCAGGATGGCGCAGCATAAAGCAGTGTTGGTAGAACCACTGCACGGTACACCTCCAACTTAGTTGTCTTACTTAGTCCACGCCTGATCCAGACGTTGGCACGAAGGCTCCAGAATGCTGCACTGGCACGAGCAATACGCGGGACAACATCCTCATCAATTGTCGCAGTTTGTGATTGTGTTCTGCCGAGATATACAAAATAGTCAAGTGTGTATTGTCGTGCGAGATCTAGAATCACGAGACTGCATGATTGTATCAAATTTTCTACACCTAAAAAAAATTTGACATATGTTTGTTTGAGAACTCCGGTAATTGCGAGCAATTATCTCTTATTCCCTTTGTACTGTGGTGGTTTTTCTAAGCTTTCTTTCATACACAGGACTGTTCAGCATTCGGCTTAGTGCAATGTCCATTGACGGAGCCTTCTACTCATTGGGAGTCTATAATTGTAGAGATAACATATTACAATGCTTCCATAAGAGAGTCTCAATATAACGATATGTCAACTACTAAGGTTTTCATTTGCATGAGTGGTTTGTCTAGAGAGCCACTGGTAAGACCTACAGACGTAACCGCATACGTGGGCCACTGGTGAGACCTAAAGACGCAACCACATACGTATGTGGCATATGTAAATGTCCATACTTTTTACATGAACTATATTGAATATTTATATATGTGATCAATACTGATCTTGATACTAGAATAACTCGATCATTGCAGTTAAGTATGACTCATGATATGACTAGATTCGTTTCGTAAGTACCGCAACTAGTTGTATATAGGTGCATCTGTCCATCCAACCATAAAGTGTTTCTTACCTCTGGTCTAGAGTGAGCTAGACGTTTCTTTGCGCAACTTCTCCGACCTTTAATTTATGTCCACGGGCAATCGTATCTTGTGTGTCCACACATCTCCCTCTTCTCCCGTGCTGCAACATACTATTGTCACACATCTCCCACTTCTCCCGTGCTGCAACATACTATTGTCACACATCTCCCACTTCTCCCGTGCTGCAACATAATATTTCCACACATTTCCCACTTCTCCCGTGCTGCCACATAATATGTCCACACATCTCCCACTTCTCCCGTGCTGCAACATAATATTTCCACACATTTCCCACTTCCCCCGTGCTGCAACATACTATTTCCACACATCTCCCACTTCGCTCATGCGGAAACACGTTCCTGAACTTGATAATTCCAGCATGGGTCACATTTCATGTCATCTGCCAAATGATTGCAATCAACGTAGAAAACATGTAATCCAGTGGACAGTGCATATGTGTTTTGATTTTTTACAGGTTACCAGGTGGTGGGGAATGACGTCTAGGTGGAAGAGATGCTATGGGTTTGTGGATGGATGGTTGGTTGCAGGAAGGTAACAGCTAGCAGTACTTCTGGGACCCTTAGGGGATATGGGTTCATGGACAGATAGTTGACTGCAGTTAACATACAATACGAAACATGTAAGATTATATTATTATGAAGCAGTGGATAAACATGTATCGTTAAATTTACAATCTGCTGTCTAAAGAATAACAGTTTTACAGTAGATAACAGTTTCACTTCCTTGAACTAAAACACAAGTCGCTGTCAACTATGTCATAATGTCGTAGTTCCTGTATGTATCTCTTCAACACACAAATAGTTGAAGTGCTTCACTACTCACACATAATTACACGCGATATTGTTATGGCTGCCAGCTGCCACAGTCAAATAGTATATGCTCCTGGATGATATATCAGATGAAATATGCTGAATTTGTTAGAATTTTGATCAGAAATAATAATCTCGAGTGTAATAAATAGTTCATTATATGTTTGACATTTATTGTAGATGATAATTGCTCGTATAAACCGAACATAATTTGTTTGACATTATTTCTAGATAATAATTGTTGATATAATCAGTTCATAGGATGTGTCAATGTTTTATGTGGATGATTACTGTTGTTATAACCGAGAACAGCTTGTGTTACATTTAGTTATAGATTATAGTTTGATGGTTTAATCAGATCGAATGTCGTGACATATAACAGTATTCATATGTCATGTTTGATTCTCTTTTCTTGGAATACCAGTATCCCCTTTCACACCCGACCAGTATCTTTCAAGTAATTTTGTCAGTGTTCATGTCAGGCAAATGTAGCATAATCTGTGTATGAAAATGGACACGATCAGTCACTCTATGCATGTCTGCCCTGTATGGAAATCACTACGGATTCACTGTTTACAATGAAAGTTAGTAGCGACTAATTGGGTAGTATCTCCCGCATCGTCATAATCACGTGACATTCTCTTTCCAGAATGTTGTCTTTGCAATCAATCTCCTGAACCAGACTCTATCTTTTTCGAATCTGTCTGCCTCCTCAAATGATATCTTCCTACAGTCTTTGATGTCATCTGTCCATGTCCCCTTATATGCGTCTTTCCACGCCGTTGTGTCTTTTTATGTGTTCAAAATAGTTTAGTTTTTTATGTAACATTTTATTCACCAGACATTCTTCCTCTATATTCTACATATTCAATAGCTCACTTGTCCTTATCTTTTCTGTCCAGGAAATTCTTAAAATTATATTCCCTATAAACTTCAGTTCGAATGTCAATATTTTTTTGGGCTGTTGCTCTATTTATTGTCCAAATCTCGCAGCTATGTTGCAACTGGAAAATGTGTTCTAAGTAGTATAACTTTCGTCTCTTTATAAAAGATATGTACATATTTGCTTCATTCTTTTCTTTATCGCTATCTCTAGTCTTTTCCTAATTGATATTGTATAATCACAAGTTGTTTATATTTGCACCCAGATAATCATACTTGTCGACGTTTTCCAGTTCCATGTTATCTATTTTAATTCTTGGTGATACTTTGAGTGTATCTGTTGTCATGATCTTGATTGTCTGTATGTTTAATTGATTGATTTGTTCTTAGCTGGACGCTTTTGTTTTAATGATCATCCTTTCTAGTCCTTCTGTGTTTGTAGTTAGAAGTACTGTATCATCTGCGTATATTATCTTTGCTATTTCATATCCTCCTATATTTTTGGGATTTATTTTATTTTGTTCTTTATCGTTCTTTACTTTCTTCATGATGGTTTTCGCATATATATTATACTTGAATGAATACCCGGCGTTACCTGGGGATGACAATCCGAAAAGAGTACTGTTATACATACTTTCAACCATGACGTTTTAAGAATAGAAGAGGTGTTGACTATTGGATAACTGAAGGAGTTAATAATCCGATAGTTACAAATATTAGCCAAAATCTTGCCTCACTACTTTAACAATTGAAATGAAAATTTAAATTTGAACATAATAATAATAATGTATTTTACCATATTTAAAATGTAAAAACTCATGACGGCGTGGGTGAACAGTTACATTTCTACATAAAGCAATGTCTAATTGTCTTTCATGATATGTTTTAACAGGATCACATTGTCTGTGCTGCGCTATAATTTTTTTCCCCCAGAATTGTGTAAGGATAATGCAATTGGTAAAGCAAAGGCTGTTCAACAAACATATAACCCTGACACATTTTAAATAACTTCGTAAGAGTACTATCTATGGGAGACAAGATGTTACCGTTCAGTCGTTTCATTATTAAAATAAATGCATTGTCAATCTTGGAAATAAATTTATAGATACTGTACTATGTATCTATCTATTTGCTAAACTCATTGTTGCCTTTCAGAGTCAGGGGTAGAAAAGTTTTCTGGAGATGACCATCGGGTGTACTGAAGTTTATTGTGGAATTTATCGATTCTTTTATTTCCGTGGTCCATCGTTTTCGTGGTCGGACTCTAGGTCTGCCTTCACTGTATCTGTGTAGCATAGCTTGTTGTAGTATGTTGTCTGATGGTAGTCTGTTGATGTGTGCAAACCATTTGATCTGTTGGCACATAATGTTCTTTAAGATTGGGACGGTGCCGGTTCTTTGTCGTAATGTATCACTGTTTCTTAGTGATATTCCTAGTATTCTGCGTAAGCGTGCAACGTCAGCTGTCACAAGTTTACGTTTGACTTGTGCTGTCGTTGTCCATGTTGGCTTGGTAGCACAGGTTTAACATAATAATCGTTTTGAATAGTGTTATTTTGATGATTAAATCTACAATTGTGTTTCTAAAGATTGGTGCCATTTGCCCTAGAGGTTGGTATGCTAAACTACATCTAATGTGTATTTCTTTACTGCTCTTGCCGTCTGTTGTTATATTGTTTCCTATGTATGTGAATTATGTAACATTTTTAAGGGTAAAGTCAAAGGGAAGCGAGCAAGAGGTAGGCATATGTACATGTGGGAGAGTAACATCACTAGATGTACATTTTATATTCTAGCAAAGTGAACCACAATACAAGAGACAGGTATGTTTGAGGCCTGTTGCATCCAAACGTCGTTGCGTAGATGTCACTTATTATTATGATACCCTCAAGGATAATACCTTCCGTTTCTATGTCGAAGCTGTGTTAAGCTTATCCGTTGCTATCGACAGAGTAATGAGGCTTTCATTCATTACTTTTCTCGATTATTCCCATGTTTTCCGTTGGTCGATATTTATATACTTGGAATAGCATGCTTAAAATAGCCATGGTTACACCAAGTATATAAATAATAACCAATGGAAATCGTGAAAATAATAAGAAAAACGTAATCAAAGAAGACATGTTAATGTCTAACAGTTAGGTTACATAATATTGACCATCACTGTTTAACGATGTTTTCCACTCTTTGTCTCTATTGTTTAACGATGTTTCCACTCTTTGTCTCTATTGTTTAACGATGTTTCCACTCTTTGTCTCTATTGCAACACCCAAACTCATTTCTATTTGGAATACTTTGATAACTAATTTTGAGTAATTCTCAATCACACAATATGCATTAAATAATATTTTCTATTAGTTTATTGTAGATCCGGTAACTTTAATGATATATTACCAATAAAATTAATATTTTACTAGGCAGAAACAACAATATATAGAAACGTAAAAGTCTCGGACGTAAAATCAATATCATAACTGTAAAATTAATCGTTTGTGATCTGTACTAATGGTAGTATGTGATACATATTAATAGTGGTATGTGATACATAGTAATAGTGGTATGTGATACATAGTAATAGTGGTATGTGATACATAGTAATAGTGGTATGTGATACATAGTAATAGTGGTATGTGATACATAGTAATAGTGGTATGTGATACATAGTAATAGTGGTATGTGATACATATTAATAGTGGTATGTGATACATAGTAATAGTGGTATGTGATACATAGTAATAGGGATATGTGATGCATAGTAATAGTGGTATGTGATACATAGTAATAGTGGTATGTGATACATAGTAATAGTGGTATGTGATCTGAAGAGAGAGTAGTACGTGATCTGTAGAAATTGTATGTGATCAATTGAAATAGAATGTTTTTCGTGGAAAAGCTATGTCATATATATAATAAGTATGTGATCTCTAGAAATTGGTGTAATTGATCTCTATAATTAATATGTGATATGTATACATAGTTGGTGATCTGTAGAAATAGTTGCATGTGATATGTGTGAACAGAATATAAGTTGTTGAAATAATATCTGATGTGTAGAACTAGTATGTGAACTATAGAAACACTTGGTACTCTGTAAATGACAAAATTTGATCAGCGGCAATGTAAATATATACAACGTGGAGCAATTATAGAAAACGTGTAATTTGTTTACAAACTGTTGTGTGATAATACTGTTGTAGTCATGTTGTCCTGACATTCACATTTGCAATTTATGTAACGAATCATATGCAATGGATATATATAATGTGATATGATATGGACGTAATCAAGCTTGATGAGGCAAGAGTTTAGATAATCGGTGCATTACGGAAATATAATCACCAGGACCAGACTCCTACTTACTTGTTGAGAATGTGTGCACTATTCAGATGTACGGGCGCGTTTTTTCTGCTGGTTACTTCATTGTCTTGCAAGTTTTGTTGTGGTAAGTTTCACGTTTGCAAAATAACTATTAACTTTCACAATAATTGTGGTTCTACAAGAACGGATTAATAAATTGACAATGTTTTGTGACCTGTTATTGTTACCAATATATATATATATATATATATCCTTTCCTAAACTTCTTGTACAGTAATGTCCATCCATCGGACTGAATATGTGCAACATGATTCGGACATAATTTCAACTATTAGGGATGCAAGGTCACAATAATACTATCACTTGACGAAATGTATGTATGTGCCCATGTTACTGCAACACTATCACTTGACGAAATATATGTGCCCATGTTACTGCAACACTATCACTTGACGAAATATATGTGCCCAGGTTACTGCAACACTATCACTTGACGAAATATATGTGCCCATGTTACTGCAACACTATCACTTGACGAAATATATGTGCCCATGTTATTGTAACACTATCACTTGACGAAATGTATGTGCCCATGTTACTGCAACACTATCACTTGACGAAATATATGTGCCTATGTTACTGCAACACTATCACTTGACGAAATATATGTGCCCAGGTTATTGCAACACTATCACTTGACAATGAAATATGTGCCCAGGATATTGTAACACTATCACTTGTCGAAGAAATGTTTGCCTAAATTACTGCAACACTATCACTTGGAGAATAAATAAGTGTCCAAAGTAGAATGGCAGTTATCGTGTTTAGCAAACTGTCAAAAAGAACGCGGAGCGATAAAAAGTTGACAATAACAATATAGCTCGAATTATACCCAACTTACCAGATATACCAGACGTAGTAAAGTCTGGGACACTGACAATGGAGACGAGAGAGAACAATGTAATCAAGATCTCATCGTTGCAATACCTGAGAGTGAGATGTAATCGTAGTCTGTGCTTTCGGGAACATGTTGATTATGTTATCGCAAAGGTCATAAAATGATATCCAGCTCTGAAAGTGATGGCAGTGACTGATATTAAACAATCACAGATTCTAATCCTATTTGATGTTCTTGTCCTCCTTGTCCTTGAATATGCTGACACCACTATTACCATCAGTCACACATAGATTGAGAGACTGGAGAGTTTCAAATCTCCTTATCCTTGAATATGTTGACACCACTATTACCATCAGTCACACATAGATTGAGAGACTGGAGAGATTCAAATTGAAGCGAAGTGGATCACCCTTAGTTGCACAAGGAACACACTATGTGTGGCAATGGTATTTCTCCTTGATTTTCCGAGAATATCTCACAGAATTGATATGTGGTATGCCCGTGCATACCTCAGAGTGAGTTCTAACATAAACCAGCCACTACAAAGTGAGATCATTGTTTGAAGTAAAGAAAGATCAATAGAGGCAAATAGTGGATGGGTTGAGCTGAGAATACCGATAACAGATTTGCGCCCCGAAAGGCATAACTCCTGGTGAGGAATGTACAACTATTCCTATGATTTTTGCTCTCTTATGGAAGCTATATAGCATGCCATATATACAATAATAGATCCCCTCTGAGTAGAATGCTTCTTCAACTAAGGCATTTCACTAGGCAGAAAGCTGAAGTCTTCTCAGTATGAAAAAAAGCTTAGAAAATCCACTCCACTGCACATATGAAGTAAGAGCTAATCGCTCGTAATTCCTTGGGTTTTCAAACAACAATACCTAACACATAATACCAAACATGCGTCCCCAGTATTCTTCAATATGGATCTGAAACATGGACATCTCAGTGCACGAGCAAAGACTGAATAGTTTTCACTTACGAGGACTTCG
Source organism: Meghimatium bilineatum (assembly GCA_034231615.1). NCBI lineage: Eukaryota > Metazoa > Mollusca > Gastropoda > Stylommatophora > Philomycidae > Meghimatium > Meghimatium bilineatum. Next base: position 68,698,807 of record CM067304.1, on the reverse strand, counting down.
TAAAATTCTTAACATCAATTGACATGACAAAATCACCAACACCGAGGTCCTCCACAGGGTCAAGATTCAAAGAATAGTGTCCACACTGATAACAAAAAATACTATAATGGCTATGAGTATATTCAGCGAATTAGTAACACCTGCATACTAAAACAATTGGAATTTGTGAAGCTTTCATAAGATGCAGAAACAAAAGCTACGATACAAAGCTGTCTTCAGAACATATTTTAATGCCTTTGTTATCTCACTCGAATATTGGGAAAATCTGTTTGGAATATCGTGTTACCACACTCAAATACTGGGAAAGCATGTTGGAAGATTATGTTGTCTCACTTGAATACTGGGCAATTTGTCAGAAGATTGCGCTGCATTGAAAACTAGCCGGCGTAATGGTTCTAGAACATTTGAGAGTTCTAACAAGCAGATCAGAAGCACGAATACCAAGAAAGTGACAACCCAGTGATGTGATACCCCTTATGTCTTCTGTGACAGAGAGAATCACTCTCACATATCTGTATATTCAGGAGTAATGAGATGTCCTTTCCTGCTTCTAGCACTTCAACTGATACATGTTTGTTTCAGCCCGTCTTACAATACGAATAATGCCAAATAATTAGTTAATTTAATTAGTTTGTACATTTGGTGACACAGGCGGCACATAAGGCAGAAGTCATGTTTCTCCATGCCTTGCGGTTATCTGCAAGCGGTTGTAGTTCTTGGGTGGTGTTAATACCCAATATTATTGCCCCGTTTTTTTTTTATTGTTCTCTGTATTGTTGTACTGGGACGTTTATATTTTCGTGTTCCTGCTGCAGACCATGACAGAGCTTGGTGGTTAAGTCTGTTCTTGTTCAATCTACACACGTGACCTCTATACTGCCAAGAACTTCTAATAATAATAACTGACACACATGCTTATTGGATATGGTACTTATTGATTAATTTGGAACAGTCTTTCCATTCTATGTTCATGAGTTTTAGTAGACATTAATTCTTCAAATGCTCGTGTCTTTTATATATGGCTTTCAAGTGGATTACGAACTTTAACGTCCGTAGGTTAGAAAAGAGAGCATGCAGGAGTTGAAAAGTTTTCTCTTGATGTGTGTTTTTCAAAGTTTTGTTTGACAGATGCTAACTAGTTTAATATAGACACTTGCTGAAAGCGCTCTGTGTGTCCTTATTTCTTTTATCGCATCTCCATCATTTGATATTTTACTTCGCATGTAGGTACAGTTTTCTAATCTGTCGAACTCTATCTAGCTATTCGCTAAACCCTTTATTGTCTTTTATCTTCAGGGGTAGAAGAGTTCTCTGGAGACGGCCCACGCGTGTGTTGAGTATATTGTGGAATTTATCGCCTCTTTTATTTCGGTGGTCCATCTTTTCGTGGTCGGCCTCTAGGTCTGTCTTCACTGTATCTGTGTAGCATAGCTTGCTGTTGTATGTTGTATGGTTGTAGTCTGCTAATGTGTGCAAACTATTTGATCTGTTGGCTCTTAATATATTCCACGATTGGGGCGGTGCCGGTACTTTGTCTAATGTCTTCATTTCTCACTCTGTCTCTTAGCGATATTCTTAGGATTATGTGTAAGCAAGTCACTTTAGCTGTCACAAGTTTAGGTCTGTCTTGGGCTGTCGTTGTCCATGTTTGGCTTTGGTAGCACAGCGTTGGCATAATAATCGTTTTGAATAGAGTTATTTTGATGTTTAAATCTACATTGTTGTTTCTAAAGATTGGTGCCATTTGCCCTAGGGTTTGGTATGCTTTACTACATCTATTGTGTATTTCTTTATTGTTCTTGGCATATGTTGTTATATTGCTTCCTAGGTATGTGGATTCTGTCACTTGTTTAAGTTTGTTGCTATCATTATATATATATATATACATATATATATATATATATATATATATATATATATATATATATATATATATATATATATATATATATATATATATATATATATGTTGGTGTTTCTTTCTGTTCTTCCTATCTTCATTACTTTGGTGTTTTCTATATTTATCTTCATGTTAAAGGTATGGCATGTTTGATGTAATCACGTCATCAATAACTTGATTGTCTAATATCCTCAACTCTTGCTGTTCTTGTAGAATCCATGAATTTCCTTTTTTTGTATTAATCTGTAAGCATTATTGTTCTGCGATAATTTGTAGTCTGTTTATTTGTTCTTGAGTGTGTGCGAATGTTGTTCTCATTAGGGTGATACCATCTGCAAGGTCAAGATCTATTAATGACATGTTGTTGACTAAGGTAACCCCATGACATTGTGTACATGCATAAACCTGTCAATTCCTACTCCATAGCCATACATTAAAATAGAGTAGATATAGTATTTTATAATTCTCATTTTTAACTTGTTTGTAATTTGTTTAGATTTTAATATTTTCCTCATGTCATTGAAGGTTCTTTTAGCTATTCCTATTCTCCTTTTAACTTATGTTTCACATCTGCCATCATTTGTGACTATGTGTCCAAGATATTGATACTGTTTTACTTGTTGTAGTTTCTCTCCATGTATTTTTTTGTTTAGCTCTTGTTCTTCTGAGTCTTTGTTTATTATCATGGTTTTCGTTTTTTGGATATTTATATCCAGCTCATATTCATTACTTGATTTATTGACTTGATCTATAAGTCTTTGTAGTTCATGTTCACTTTCTGCTAAAAGAACAGTGTCATCTGCATATCTAAAGTTGTTTATTATTTTCCCATTGATCTTGAGTCTTGACATTTCTTCTATATTTTTAAAGATATTCTTTGTGTAGATATTAAATAGGCTTGGTGATATTATGCAGCCTTGCCTTACCCCTCTTTTTATTTCTATGCATGGCGAGTAGCTTTTATCACATCTTATTGAAGCAGTTTGTTCCCAATATGTATTTCTAATTAGTCTGATGTCTTTTCCATCTATGCTTATTTCTTGAAGACATTTGATTAATTTTTCATGTTGGACTCTGTCAAAGGCCTTGCTGTAATCTATGAAACAAATATATATATATTTTTTAGGACTTTTATATATTTATCTATCACTAGCCAGTATAGCTTTTCTGGTTCCTTTGATTTTCCTAAAACCGAATTGTTCTTCACCGACCTCCATGTCTATCTTGTTCTTAATTATTTTATGTATTATCTTGAGGAGTATTTTAGTTAAATGACTCATTAGACTTATTGTTCTATGTTCTGTACAGTCCACAGCCCTGCGCTTCTTAGGTAGTGGTATGAATATTGGTGTTGTTAGGTTTATATGTGTGTCGCCTAATTTATATATGTCATTGCAAAGATCTGTGATATTATCTTCACTAAACTCATTTATAATTTTTATTATGTCTGCTGTTATGTTGTCAGATCCTGCAGCCTGTCCACATTTTATTGATTTTATTGCATGTTCTACTTCTGTTTTCAGTATTGCTGGTCCGTCGTTGTGGTGTATTGTTGGATTTTTTGTTCCGTTGGTCGTCAAACAGTTCTGTCACAAAGAGTTTCTAAAAACAGTTAATATGACGAAAGAATTTCTAAGAGAAATAAACATTCGGCCAATAAAATATTTTGGACACATTAAAAGGCATGGCACCTTAATGAAGACATTACTTGAGGGTAGTCAAAGGGAAGCGAGGAAGAGGTAGAGAGAGATACAGGTGGTAGAGTAACATCAAAAGATAGACAGGTTTCAGTCTACTACAGGTTACCACCAAAACAATAGGCATGGCATGTTGGAGATCTGTTGCTGTCAACCCTCGTTGCGGAGACGCATGTGATGATGATGATTATGGTGATATATTTTGGGTTAATTTAGTATATTTTTATTATGTCCCAAAGCGTAGTACGGTATAGGATATCAAAAGCTTTTCTGAAAGTCCACAAAACTAATTATTATTTCTTATCGTATAGCTATAGATTCTTCTAAGATAGTTCTTTATGTAAAGTTGTGGTTAATGAAGGTGGGCTGTGATCTAAAACCTGATTGTTCTTCTCATAATTTTATTGTCAACTGCTGTTTTTAACCGTTTCATTAAGATGCTACAGAAGAATTTGTCCGGTATGGATAATAGGATTATGCCCTGCAAGTTGTTAGTCTACTTTATTGAGTGACGTATTTCTTCCAGAACGTTGTCTACGTCGTGGATACTCTGGACGCCTCTCTGTTACCGGGCAACCAGGCCTGCAATAGGCACAGATATAGTCTATTACATATCCTGATTTTTGAAGTTTGAAAATTATCCCGTCTTTCCATTGTGTTGGGTTGTTTAAAATTCATCCATGTATCGTTAATTATTGTCTGTAGATGTTTCAAAATGCTATCATCTGCTGCCTTTAACATTTCATCCGAAATTTCATCGTAGCCGTATCTTTGTTGTTTTTAATATGTATTATATCTTGTTTCATCAAGTTTGAAGATTTCTCAGGCTGTATAATTTTTACAAATAGTAACAACGCTGACATTAATGAAGAAAGTATGCTATATATATAGTGTATACAATATAACGTATAGATTGAAGTTAAATGTCAAAATTAACACAATACTGCTAGTTGAATGTCTTATTATAATTGAACTTGCAAAGTCCAGTAAATATGTACTCAAATTTAGTCGTAAAACTGTATAACATTTTTTTCTTTCACAGGATCACTCTGGTTGTGCAACGAGGGAAATAATATACACAATGGGACGGTACTTCAAGTTAATCGTGAGACTCCAGCCATTATTACATTGTGTGTGCACTCTGATATAAAAATGCATGACTACATAAAAATAATACGGAATAACATATTTAATTGGTATTCAATAAGTGGCGGATCAAATTATGATATGAACGTGCAGTTATCACTAGAAAGACTGAAGACATCAATAACTATAACGATCAGTAACGCTAACAACCAGAACGGCGATGCGTATGTTTGTGTAATTGTGTACACTTCTGCTGCAAATGGTATACGTTGGAGTGATAATCTCGTAATCTGTTTTAGGACACAACAACAAGGTATTGACAACTTTGACTCATCATATTATTATTCTATCTCGAGTAATCATTACATCCGTTTCTTACTTGTGTATGATAATTTGACTTTCTGTGTACAAATAATTTACTTTTCTATTTTTTATTAGCTGTATGTACGGCCGTGTCATCTACTTGTATTAGCTAGATGTACGGCCGTGCCATCTACTTGTATTAGCTGAATATACGGCCGTGCCTTCTACTTGTATTAGCTGTATATACGGCCGTGCCATCTACTTGTATTAGCTGAATATACGGCCCTGCCTTCTACTTGTATTAGCTGTATATACGGCCGTGCCATCTACTTGTATTAGATGTATGTACGGCCGTGCCATCTACTTGTATTAGGTGTATGTACGGCCGTGCCATCTACTTGTATTAGCTGTATGTACGGCCGTGCCATTTACTTGTATTAGCTGTATGTACGGATGTGCCATCTACTTGTATTAGCTGTATGTACGGCCGTGCCATCTACTTGCATTAGCTGTATGTACGGCCGTGCCATCTACTTGTATCAGCTATATGTACGGCCGTTCCATCTACTTGTATCAGCTATATGTACGGCTGTTCCATCTACTTGTATTCAAGATCAGTCTTGTTTGTGTCGTTTAGTTTTAAATGTTGTAAGTTACAAATATCAGGATAGTGATATAAGACATTCTGCAATTGCATTATACATGTACACAAATTCACTTTAAAGATATTTGAGCATATTATCTTAGTTTTCATCCATGTATCTATTTAGTTTGTGTGTAACGCTAGTTTTTTAAGGATTTGTTAGAGAATGATTGTAAAATATGGCGTAATATAGTATTTCTGAAGCTTCACATCAACAAATGCATTTCACTTATACATATTCACGAAATATGTCAAGTGGGTTGATACCTTCCAGACCCGTAGTGTGGATGGGGGCTGAAGGTTCAATCCTGCGATCTATATAGATCGGAACATGATTATTGGTACTAAGAACTTGGCCAAAAGTAGGGAGAAATGCCGGCTCCAGCCTCCCTCCGTACCAATATTTCACAAGAATAGCTGGCACAGAAAAGGCAAGGATGAGGTGTTTATTAAGTTAACTGCCCCCTCCACATCTTAAAGATATCCTATCTAAGGATTCGTATCACTGGCTCCTACTTTCCTGTGTTTGCGGAAATACATTGTGGTTTAGTGGCGCGTACTAATGTTAAACGTTTGTGGTTTATGAGATATTAACATACACGTGGAGATGTGTGTGTGTTGCTGTCTGTGTGTCGATCGACCGGTTCATATTCATATTAGTTCGAAATGATAAACTTTCGAAGTCTTGAATAAAGACGCACTTTTTGGGTGAAGTCTGATAGAATAGGAAACACTTTAGACGACAGCTGCAAGTAGTAGTAATATATGTATAAAATGATTCATACCGCAGCACCTGGAGAACTGGCACATCGCTGTCGGCTTACAGGGTGATTTGTTATCTCCCCGTGCCTGCTCTCGCTCGGTGCCTCACCATGGGGTGAGGTAAAATAGAGGCCACCTGCACGTATCCTATACGAATTTTTTCTCAACACATTAAAAGGGAAAGTTCGACTTACATCGCATGAGATTATCGTCACAAGACCAACCTTAGAGTACTCGCTCAGAAGAAGACCAAAGTAAAATAAGTATGAAACATATTCTTCAATAAGATGATTGCATAGGTGCATTACTAAATCCTGTACTAACTGTTCTACGTGATATCATGTGTGTCTTAGAATCGTCAAGAAAATAATGTCTAGAAACCATGTTGCTAGAAACTCTGACTCAACAACTTACGTACTCAACCCGATACATGAACACATTCTATGCGTGAAATGGATTAACAAATAAGACATGACTTGGTACGTGAGGACTTACCTACTGACGATAAAGCGAGACTCCATGAACAAACATTACTATAGTATATGACTCGTTTCGATCATTACAAAAACAGGACACTGGACCCATTAAACATCAAACCGTCTGTACCCCACTAGAACCGATACATAAAGTTAATGAACCTATCCTCAACACTCCCGAGAAGCTTGACAAACATACAATAGGAAATATGAAGCCGCAACACAGTGATAGATTTACTGAAGTAAAGGACAAAAAACACATGGGTGTGTCTGGTGTGTTAAGAAAAAAAGCATACCTAAACTTACAGCCTAAATATTGTCTGGGAAAATATAAATCAGGAGGGTATGATTTGTCTGAGCCAGTCACAAATTATCCAAGTGAAACAACATATGAACATGACCTGCTTACACGTGACAATATATGCACACGACCTGCTGACATGTGGTAACATATGCAAATAACCTGGTGACACGTGACAGCATATGCGCATGACCTGGTCACCTGGGACAACATATGCACATGACCTGCTGAAATGTGACAACATACTAACATGACTTGCTGACATGTGACAACATATCAACATAACCTAGTGACATGTGACAACATATGCACATGACCTGGTGACATGTGGCAACATATGAACATGACCTGCTGACATGTGGCAACATATGAACATGACCTGCTGACATGTGGCAACATATGAACATGACCTGCTGACATGTGGCAACATATGCATATGACCTGGTGACATGTGACAAGATGCGCATGACCTGCTGAAATGTGACAACATACTAACATGACTTGCTGAGACTTGATAACATATGAACTTGACCTACTGACGTGACAATATATGAACATGACCTGCTGACAGGTGACAACATACAAACATGACCCGCTGACATGGGACACCATATAAACATGACCTACTGACACGTGACAATATATGAACATGACCTGTTGTAATTAACTTCCTTCTTGCTGCATACAGCACATGTGCAGTCACTTGTCTTCTGTGTGTTTTTATACGAGAAGTACAACTATGATATATTCTGCTAACTTAATCTCACGACACTATATATATTGTACTAATATACGGACGTGATGTGGCTCTAGGTGTGCTGCTGGTCAATGAAAACTACGACCGTAACAACATATTCTATATCACATACTACTAAATACGACCGTAACACCATATTCTATATCACATACTACTAAATACGACCGTAACACCATATTTTATATCACATACTACTAAATACGACCGTAACACCATATTCTATATCACATACGACTAAATACGACCGTAACACCATATTTTATATCACATACGACTAAATACGACCGTAACACCATATTTTATATCACATACGACACAATGGCGAAGAAACAAAAATGCTCTAATTTATTCATATAAAGAGTGGGTGGTTTATAGAGTTGAACTTCCCCCTCTTCACCTCCCCTCAAATGGAATAGAACATGACACTTAGTTCTACAAAACTACTAAAGGATATGGTAAAACACTTTCCTTAAGTTGGTTATTTCCCCTGAAATGTATAATCACAAGTACTACCAACTGGGAAGTGATATACTTTTTTTTTTCAAGGGAACTCTCATATTCCAGATTTTCCCCTGTGTATAGAAATCGTGAAAAGTGTTATAAAATGTACATCTATTGTGTTAACCAAGTATATATAAGCTAAGGAAGTGTTTTCTAACGGATTTATGATAAAGTGTGTTCCATTTAAAATGTGAAATGTGAGTCATCTGGATAGAAGGATACCTGAATATCCTGAAATGTAAACTATGTCGGTGAAAAAAATCCCGCTGTGGCATGACTTGGAAGCCCACAGTGCATAAATACTGCATTTAATCTACACTCACGCTATAACATGAACACCACAAGAACAGCTACATTACATGTCTGTGATATCTGTTCATCAACACCATCATGTGCCGTCTCCGCAACGAAGGTTGGCTGAAACGTATCTCCAACATTTCTTGTCTCTTGTCTTGATGGTGCACTCTGCTAGACTGTAACCTGTCCTTAACCTGTCCTAATGATGTTACTCTATCACCTGTATCTCTGCCTACCTATTGCTCGCTTCCCTTTGACTTTACCCTCAAGTAAGGTCTTCAATAAGGCGTCATGTCTTTTAATGTGTCCACAGTATTTTATTTGCCTGATCTGTATTTCTCTTAGTAGTTCTTTCTTCATATTAAGTGTATTTAGTATCTCTGTATTTGTTTTCTTCTCTTTCCATGATGTTCTCCCTATTCTTCTATAAACCCACATCTCAAAGGCTTCAATTATGTCTTCTTATTGTTTATTTAGTGTCCATGTTTCTGAGCCATACATTAATATAGAATAGATATAGCATTTCATAATTCTCATTGTTAACTTGTTTTCAATTTGTTTAGATATTAATAATTTCCTCACATCATAGAAGGTACTTTTAGCCATTCCTATTCTCCTTTCCCCGCCGATGTATCGGGCCATTAGCGCAAAAAAACTGCGACACACTTCATTTCCATTCTCCCGACTACATACTGCTGGAAATCTAGTAGGGCAATGATCTTGCTACAAGGGAAATCCAGCGGCAATTTGAGAATGAACGCTGAAGAGGAGAAGAATTATCCTTTCAGCTTCTGTTTCACATCTGCCATCATTTCTGACTATGTGTCCAAGATATTGATCATGTTTTACTTGTTGTAGTTTCTCTCCATGTATGTTTATGTTTAGCTATTGTTCTTCTGTGTCTTTGCTGATTATCATGATTTTTAAAAAAATATTTATATCCAGTTCATATTCATTACTTGATTTATTCTTCTTCTTCTTTCGTTCACTTGAAACATGTCTATATCTGTAATTCTGTCTCCTTAATAAAACTCACTGTCTTTTGTAGTTCATACAGTGTCCCATAGAGCTTTGATTCCAGTGTTGTTTCCTCTGGCCAATATGTCTGCCTCAGCGTTTCATGCTCAGAACACTCTTGAAGTAAATGTTTGGCACTCTGTGCTGCCTGTCCACATGTACACATGGCCGTGTTGCCAAACTTGAACTTTGTATACATGTGATTGCGGAGTCGGTTGTGTCCTGTTCTGAGACGTAGAATTATAACCTGTTCTGATATGTTCACAATGTGATAGGCATCTTGTGTTGGTGTTTGTGGCTTTCTTATTGACTTTTATCATCTGTTTTTTCTGATGGTAGGTGATTGGTATATCTGGTTGGTCTTCGGCAGTACCTTCCTTAGCCAGTTGGTCTGCTTTTTCATTTCCTGGTATTCAACAGTGAGAGGGTATCCACTGCATGGTTACACTATACTGGTAAGACAATTCGCTAAGTAGTTTTTGTAAGTCTGTTAGTTTTCCAGACTGGAGAGCTTGAAGCACTGACATTGCATCTGTCAGGAATACCACAGGCTGTATGCCAGAGTTGGAGTTCATCAGTTTTTTAGCTACCACACTAATTGCCTGGATTTCTGCATCATAATTATTGCAGAATTTTCCTGTCGGTGTTCTGATTGTATCTCTAGGCTTGTGTGTATATTCTATATATACACTTGCACCTCCATTCCTCACATCATTCCGTGCAGATCCATCTGTGTACACTCTGACCCATATATCTTGTGGATATTCCTCATCCAGGACACTGAGGGTGACTGTCATTCGCTACACACGGTTATGTTCGTCCTCGCTTAGTATTCCTTTCACATGGGTCTGAATGTATATTGGCATTCCATGGCTTTCACTCCACGGGGTCTGTTCTGGTACAGACCTTAAGGGGCTGTCAACTTCAGGTAGGTCTGTAAGTTGTCTACGGAGTCGTTTAGCTTGATTGATAAAGCTGCTCCTTTTCAGTCGCCCCATTGCTAGATTTTGGAATCTTTCCTTCATTGGATGACTTGGCATACACTGAAACTTTTCTGCTTGAATTAGTACTTTTGTGTCTCTGCGTTCACCAAGGCTTTGCATTCTTCCCATCTTCTGCATCTCTGCTATGGGTGTTTATTTCATTGCTCCCAACATTATTCTAAGTGCCTGGTTTTGCACTTTATCTAGATCTTGTAATGTGGTGTTTGATGCAGGACACCACGCAGCTGAACCATATTCCAGGTGTGATCATATGCCTTGCTGGTAAACTTTACTGAGTATATTCCCACTGGCTCCCCATGTGGTTCCACTTAGTTTTCTCAGAATAGCTAACTTCCCTCTGGCTTTTGTTATTGCTTTGTTTATGTGCTGCTTCCATGTCAGTTTATCATCAAAAGTAACTCCGAGGTGTGTGGGTTGTTTGTCTTCTTTCAAGAGCTCTCCATCTATTTTGATATGACCGGCTTTTTGTTTTGCCCATAAAGGAATTTTGTTTTACCGGCTCAGTGGTGAGAGGGTAATGTAGTGCTGCACTTATCTGGACTTTTTCATTTTCAATTTGGATATTGCATGCTGCAATTCTCTCATTGTGATTGGTGCCTCCATGACTTCAGGTATAGGTTCACATTGGCCAATGTTTTGCTGGTTCCCTCGAACCTCCTGTTGTTTGTCTGGGCTGACTTTGATGTTATTGTCTTCTGCAAAGGAATCTGCAAAGTAATCAGCTGCATGTTTACCTGTTAAAATGTGTCTATCTTTATAAAGTGTGATCCTGGTATTTCTCCCTGTACCTTCATCATTTAGTTGTTTTACAAGTTTCCTTAATTTCCTAGTATCTCTTTCTAGGTTCAGCGACTCTGCTTTTTTTCTTTCCAGCTGCTCCGTCTGACTTGTAACTTGGCTCTTTGAAATGTAGCCTTTGTTTGCTGATATTTGTTGAGATGTTCTTGGCTAGGTCTGTTCTCAGCCTGCTGTCTAGATGTTTCCATCTCATTTTGCAGCTTTTCCAGTTCATCATTCCATTAGGGTTTGTAGTTTTTGCATGCGCCCCTGGTTATGGTTTTACTAGCAGCATGTAGTATACATCTATTAAATTCACTCACTGCTCTATTGATGTCTTTGTCCAAGTTCATGTCCTTAGCTAGAACACTGGTTAAATACTGGTACATTTTCTAGTCTGCCCTTTTATAGTTCCACATAGTGAGCGTGCTGCTGTCCTTGGTAAATTCATTGTGGATTTCCAGAAATACTGGCCTGTGGTCACTACCTCCAAGCTGCTTTCCAACAGCACGTGTGATGTTCCATTCCAAGCCTGGTGAGTGGAATGAAGGTCTGGTGTATAGGTGGTGTGCCATGCTCTCGAGTAGAAGGTTGGCGAGTCTGCTGGCTGGTTAATAAGGATAAGATTATTTTCATCCTGCCAGCTCTCACGTTCCTCACCTCTCTTGTCGATATGATCGTAGCCCCAGCTCTGAGATTGGCTGTTGAAGTTACCAAACACCATAAGTCTCTCTTTGTCTGGAATTGTGTATAGTGTCAATGGTTTATCATTTGGGCAGTAGTAGTTCAGGAGATGGAATTCTGCACTGTCTGTTTTTAGATGGAGCATCTGGTATTCTGCCCCTTCCATATATACTTCCAGCTGACATGCGCTGATATTGTTTTTAACAAGTGTCAGAATTCCACCCTTTCGCCTGTCTTTTCTGTCAGATCGGTAGCACTGGTAGCCTCTGATTTTGAAGGCTATGTCGCTGCTGAGGTGTGTTTCTTGGATACAGCATATACTAACTTGTTCTTCACTGAGGACATTTTCAAGTTCCAATTTTTTGCTGTATCCATCTCTTTTACTGTTGACACCCTCAGCATTCCAGTGCATTATTTTTATTGGTCGTTTGTTTGTTTGGCCAGTAGCTCTATTACATTGCCTCCTGGCTCCTCGGGGCAATTGAGAAGGACTTCCAGTAACTGAGGTTTGGCCCATTCGACGTATAGGGCCCTGCACAGTCCCTGCCTGAACGTCCGCCACAGGGCAGGCACCATAACTATTTATAGATGTAGACATGTTTCCATTGTGTTTTGTGCGTTGCATCCTGATTATCTGTGCGCCTTTTGGCTGGATGCCTCCGTCTTCAGCACTCTGCTTACTTGGGCAGGACTATGGTCCTGCTCGAATGGGACTGCCCGACTAGTCTTAGTGTCCAGCCCCTGATGGCTGAACTAAGCCCCATCACCTCTGCACGGTGCTGGTCTCGATGGAGACTTGATTTATTGATTTAATCTATTAGTCTTTGTAGTTCATGTTCACTTTCCGCCAAAAGAACAGTGTCATCTGCATATATAAGGTTGTTTATTATTTTCCTATTGATCTTGAGTCCTGGCATTTCTTCTATATTTTAAAGATATTATCTGTGTAGATATTAAATATGCTTGGTGATAAAATGCATCCTTGTCTTACCCATCTTCTTATTTCTATTTATGGTTCCTGTTTTCACACCTTATCGGTGCAGTTTGTTCCCAATATATATTTCTACTCAATCTGATATCTTTTCCATCTATGCCTATTTCTTGAAGACATTTGATCAATTTTTCATGTCCGACTCTGTCAAAGGTCTTGATATAGTCTATGAAGCAAATATAGATACTTTTAGGGCTTCTATAAATTTATCTATCACTAGCCGGATACTAAGTATAGCGTCTCTGGTTCCTTTGTCCTTCCTAAAACGAATTTTTCTTCACCGACCTCAGTATCTATCTTGTTCTTAATTTTTTTCTTGTAATATCTTGATGAGTGTTTTAGTTAGATTGCTCATTAGACGTATTGTTCTATAGTATGTACAGTCCACAGCCCTGGGCTTCTTGGGTAGTGGTATCAATAGTCTTACTCTGTCATTTCTTGTCCCTAGTCTGAATTGCCCTACAATGTTCTTATGTCTTCCTTTTCCCTATTTTTGCATTCATGTCTCCTATGACTATTAAAATGTCTGTTGATTTTACTGGTTTGAGTAGTTGTTGTAGGTCTTCGTAGTACTGTTCTATTTCTTCTCCGGTGTAATCGGTAGTTGGTGTGTATGTTTGTATAATGGATAGATCAAACGGTTTGATCTTTAGCATCATCATTCTGTCGCTATATGTCCAGTACCCGCTGATGTATTTTTCTATTTCTTTCTTGATCAATATTCCTACCCCTCGTTCATGGTAATGTCCTCCTGAATGTATAAAACTAAAATTTTCCATTCTTGTGTACTCAGCATCTTTTCATCTTATCTCGGCTATTCCTAGTATACCTACATTGAATGCTTCTGCCTCCAATATTAAGTTTTCTAGCTACCCTGACTGGTGTATTGTCCTAACAGTCCATGTTCCTATTCTAATATGTTGCTTCCTAATCCTAGGATGTTGTTGATCTGTGCTTGTCTTTGGAGTGTACGTGGTAAGGTCCCAGTCTTTTCCACGGTGGCCAGCCAATATTCATTATTATGCCCAGAACGTGCCTCTTGTGCGCCACACACTTTGCAGTTTCGCCGTTTGAGCCGTTGATTCATTTGGATTCCTCCGCCTTGCGTGCTGTCACAGACTTTTTGTCTAGGGATGGACATTCCCTATTGTTGACTTACGGTTGTCTCTTTGAGAAGAAATTCTACGCTGTGAACGTAGCCATTAACTGGAGTAGTCGAGACGCCATTTTTTTTGTCTGTATCGAAGATAGGGAGTTTGCGAGTCGGAACAACTTGAAATTTTTAGACATTTAAAGCATGCGGTTGTGTCTGTGGGTCTCACCAATGGCACACAAGACAAACCAACCATGCAACAGAAAACCTTAGTAGATGACATGCCTTTATATTGAGGTTATCTTCTTATAGAAGCTTCATGGCACGTCATCTATACAATCCCGTAGTCGTAACTTTCGATAACAGTTACCATGTTGTTCCGACAGGCCGACATTGTGATTGAACTAGTTACGGGCACGGCGTGGGTGGGCGGAACAACAAAGAAACCTGTCGCAAGGGTCAGAGTTGTGCCCTGATGTCGACGTCTGTTTCGGCGGCATTGGACTCGAAACACCATCGAGTCGAGTGGCTGCTGGAACAGAGGGCAGAGCACTTATGGGAATGCCCCACATGCTGTGAGGCCAGCTTTCTAATCAAGAATCAAGTATCAAGAAAACAACTTGAATGAAATAAACTCCACCTATAATCGACTAAGAACCAAAAAACACAGATCCTACAGGTTGGACTTAATATAAATAACCAAATGGTCAGAGGGTGTCCAACAAAGTGGATGGTGCCGCAGTAACCTAATGAACAAATAGTAAAGCAAAATCAGTTAAACAGGTTACTAAAACACTTACCTTGCCTATTAATAAAATATTTTAAAAATTTTTTATATATTTTTATTAATAGGCAAGGTAAGTGTTTTAGTAACCTGTTTAACTAATTTTGCTTTACTAAGTTGGACTTAAATTTGGCACCACACTGTTACCAGTTAAATTATAACCACACCATCGAAATTTGCGTAATCCAGAAAACACAAATGTAAACATGGAAACACGTCATAACATTACGGCAAACTGAAGTTAGAACTTCTCGGTTACAAAACACCAGAACTGATAGAATTTATAACAAAGAAACGAATATCATTTTAGGCATTGCAGATACTAGAAAGTATGGGGGTAACATTAAAAAAAAAACAATACAAAACTTCGTACAAATCTTGATCGGGGAAGACAACAACTTGAAGACAAAGCACGTCGTTGGTTTCTTGGTCAACCCAAATAGAGTAAATTATATCACAGCCATATAGTAAATTTAAGAAAGAATAATACAAATACAACTGATATAGGAAGAAAGAACAACCACAATAATCTACATACACGAACCTTGCAATTACAACACCAAAATAGAAGAAACTACTGATTTGTTTGAATGCCTGTCAGATGTCCTAAACAAGATTAATAACAAAGATGAGTTATACATCAAGGGTGATTTCAACGGGACAAATTGGGGGACGTAACTACAGAACGAAACGATGACGGGGAACAACTAATCACTGTATGAGTAGAACATGGACTTATAATAACAAATTTTGTTTACTAACACAGACAAAGCAACATATAAACATGGTATAAATGGGAAAACTTACTTTAGTCATCCCAAATTGATTTCATTCTCGCTAGACAAAGGCAAAAAAGGCATATCACTGATGCAGAAGATCTCCCAAACATAGACATTTACACTGATCACAGACCTCTTATACTCACTGGGAAAAGATAAAATAAACCAACACAAAGAAAAGAAACAATACAATGGCAGAAAAAAATATGAAAACTATAGAAGAAACAATAAAAAGCAATGAACTGTATAAGGATGTGACGTGGGAAATATCACATTGTCCGCACATCGTCGAATGGCGGTTCTATCAAGTTATGTTTGTGCCAGGGCCCACTATAGATACAGAGGGACTGTAGTGTTAAAATCTCAAATCCCTAAGAAAACAAAAACGTGACATTTAGTACCAAGAAACAAAGAATTCAATAATGTAAGTTCCAGGTTCTTTTCTTTTTAAATCTTCGCATTTCCCACAAGGGCACAATGATTAACTTTAAATATGCAAATATATCCCCAATGTGTATTCTTCACCAGGGTCATATATACGGCCCTAACCTTTTTTTCCCACTACCACGAAGCCGCCGTCAGGCAAATTACAATGAAGAACAATATGTGAGCTTTGACAACGAAATAGCAATTTTTAACAAAATTCAAGTTCCACCGTGATAAATTGTAGCACTTTATACGGGAATGAATCATTCTGAGAACTTAATAATTTAACATAACTTCCTGATAGTTGGATACTTAACTCAAACCAAGCTCGTAGTAACAGGGCAGGTATTCAATTCCCCCTTAATGATTTATCATAAATAGGTGACCTATTTCTCTGAATAAAGGAGAAAGTTATTCTCGAACATAAGCAAATTACGCTTCCGTTTTACGTACACACCTCTCCTTACTGAATACGTTTGTACGGCCCTGCCACTAAGCCTTCTGACTGTTTTGATCGTCTGTTATCTCACACACACACATATATGTATGTATGTATGTATACATATACATATATCACCTGATCCATACCATGTTGAGGTTTCACAAGACTTAATATTTATAATCACTTTCGTTAAGTGTCGTCTGTGCAGTAACCTGGACTAAACAACTATATGTTGATACGATATTATTGGACCCATCAGAAGAAAATAAAATATGGAACACATTGTAACAATAGGCAAGTTGAAGACCCAGGGAGAAGATGCTTGGTAAAATAGCAATGTGGTATGGTAGAACATCGCTATCAGAAGTGGTTGAAAATCACACGAAATAGAAGGATGTGAATAAATATGATAAACAACGCCCACATGGCATGAATCATAAGAATGAGAAGCTATCGATATAAATATGAATAATTTCCCAAATATGGGGGAGAAAAGCAAATGGTTCCACATTGCTCTCGTGTTGACCAGGTTATCAGATAACCAGGGTACTAAAAGTACCTCATCGCGGTGCACCCTGGAAACAGACATACATGTACAACGGATCGTGCCGTATCCCTCTGTCAAACAAATTTAGCGAAAACCATACCGGAACCATGCTCACAGGCGAGGAAATGTTTAGAACCAGAGAACACATGGGGAATAGGTCTAATTACGCTAGACAGTTCACTGACAGCGTAACATCTTGTGTTAGATAGACTCATGAGACCAAACCTAAATACCTGATTACCGCCTCCTCGGAGACTGCCACCCATAAACATGTTTGGCATGTGAGAAGGTAGTTCTAGACACATGATGATGATGAACAAACTCCTCTAGCTGTGAGAAAGTAGCTCTAGATATCAGATATACCTTCAGTCGAAAGCACGGTTTCTTTTCAAGTGTGAATTTCGGTGACACCTGGATACATTAAGATTGTCTCAAATGCACGGCTGTGTAAGGGATGTTTATGCACGGCTGTGTAAGGGATGTTTATGCATGGCTGTGTAAAGGATGTTTATGCACGGCTGTGTAAGGGATGTCTATGCATGGCTGTGTAAGGGATGTTTTTGCACGGCTGTGTAAGGGATGTCTATGCACGGCTGTGTAAAGGATGTCTATGCACGGCTGTGTAAGGGATGTTTATGCACGGCTGTGTAAGGTATGTCTATGCATGGCTGTGTAAGGGATCTATATGAATGCATGTTATCCCGCACAAGGACGTATTAGTGTGTGTCAGTATCCCTTGATTACAACGTCCTGTTCAGGAGTAAAGCTCTCACTTCTCGGCCAACTATCGCATAATTCTTCTGTCATATTTTTCACCCATCTGCGGTGATGGCACATCTACCACTTCCCACCAACTACGAGTATGCAACAAAAGAACAATGTTGCAATGTTCACTGGTTTACATCTCGCCGTCATTATTATGGATTCCTTGGCAGAAGCTAAAAATAATTATTTCCAGGCAAGACGAGCAGCGTCAATAATTATTTCTCAAGTGACAGGTTCTCAGCCAATCTCAAAATTTTCCTTAGCCGTGTCCTATGACATGCCTGGGAATAAGAGTAGTGGTCCTTTTCTTTTCAATATGAATTAGAGTTCCACACGGGGATTCCAAGCCCCTAACGTAATTGAAACTGGTGAGCCATTACATATAGACACGGTCGTTTAAATTTCAATAAGTGGACTTAGATTACAACTTATTTTTTTAAAACCACTCATAATGTAATTAACATAGTTACACATTAAATTAACAAGGAAAGAATATTGTTGTTAATAAATATAAACTCTATTCTCTACATACATCAACAGGAAGTTTAAAGAGAAATTATGTTTATATTAGGATTACTATTACTGGATGTGACAATGTGAGCAATAGAGGAGATGTGATTTTACTTCCCGTACTTGTTTTCGTCTTGTTGAGCGTTTAATACTGCAAGTGTTCTTGGGAAAATGAGAAACAAGAACAGTTATAAATAATGATTGTGAACTACATATGACCACTAAACACGTGTTTCACTACAAAAGTGGCAGGTGGAGGTTGTATAAAAAGTCATAATAGTATGAAGCAACGAATAATGTAATGCGAAGTTGCTGGTAGCAAGGACAATGATAACTCAATAGGACAATTATTAGAACGTTTCATATAGTTTAAACATAACGTCCGTTTGGTAGATCGATTCACACAGAATCTTGAGCTTGTCAGAATATCTATACAGAAGACATGACTCTGCAAACTTCAGAGCAACTATAAGTATGACTAAATTCTGGAAACTTCGGAGCAACTATCGTCTTCTTCATATTCTCTTTACATGTCTACACAGCAAGTCCGATTTTCTTGATAAATGTTGCTGTATTTGAAAGCTCCTCAGTAGGCCCTGCATATTTGTGTGGATATCCATCTCTGTAGGCCATTGTTCTTCCCTTAACTGGTTTAGTGTATTGCAGTATTGCAGGATATGTTCAGAGGTCTGTACAGACTGCCCACCAGGGCACAGATGTAATGGGACCAGTCTTAATATATTTAAGTGGTTATTTAATCTGTAGTGTCCCGTTCTGAGGCGGAAGATATTAACCTGCCTTCTCTGTCGAGATAGTGATAATTGTCTTTTGGTTGGTCAACTTTCTTGATGGCTTTGATGAGAGTCCTCTTTTCTTGTTATGTGATTTCATGGTCTTTTTGTTCCTATGTTGCTCCATCTTTTGCCAGTCTATCTGCCGCTTAGAGCAACTATAAATATAACTTCTTATCAATAAAGAAGATTAAACTCTCGAAACTTCAGAGCATTCATAAAGATGACTACTGGTAACTTCAAAACATTCATAAGGTGATTAAATTCTGGAAACCTGAGACCGCCAATATAGAAAACTAAGTTCTGAAAAAATATATCTTTCCTTAATTACTTTCTACTGATCTTCATTTTAATGGGTATCTGAACCTATTATTTCTGGGTTTCTATTTATATCTGGACCAACTATTAACGTGTCAACTCCTCATGGAGCAGAAGATTTGATCTAACCGATACAATATTTCCCCGTTGTTGTTTAGTTAGCAACATGTCTTGGTTGTCTTTCGCAGCACATCTATATCATTTTCGGACAATTGTAACCGTTTACTATTTCATGTTTGTATTGCGACTATGGCTACTTCCACCACATCTCGAAGTTAATTATCGCTACATGCATGACAGATAATGGTTACCATTATCGTTGCCTATTGTCAGTTCTTAAACCTTGGTTCGCAGAGTTTTCTCAGTCGGCCCGCGAAGACTTGAATGCATATATTATCATTTAGAATTACAATAAAAACAGATATAGGAGTGCATGAAATAAAAAACAAATACTGTTTAATCCGTCTGTGAAAGCAAAATGTTTACAAATATTTGATCTATTTATATTTGATCTAGTACGGTACATGACCCGCACTAAGGGATCGTGTATCGGTGGTTTGAGAGTATGCCCCTAGATCGCTGTTTCTTACAAATTAGTTAGTGTACAGAGCGAGCAATACCTACATAGGGGTTGCAACGTGCGGCTAGTTCGTCCTTATAGCATTTTCGGTTTATGCGACCGGTCTCATTCCCAACACCTGCCCTAAAACGTACTTGTCGTTGCTGTAGTGGCCTTGGTACATCTATCGTTTTATTGCATTGGGACTTCTGCCACACCTACCTCCTATGACCACTATATGGTAGTCTGATAACACCCATTTGCCACCTACGACAAACCGATACACTTCTTCTTCTTGCGACATCCTATTTCACATCCTTCGCTGTAGGTCCAGGTCTGCCTCCTTCGGCCACAGCCTTCGTTGCGTCTCTTTATTTTCCACTTACACTAGTACCCTTTCCTCGGCACCTTCTTGCCAGGTTTCTCTACATCGGCTTGATACCTTCTTACGACTTTCTTCTCCGTGATAGCGGCCGCTACCCTTCTCAGATGTGTCATCCCTGCATCCCTGTGGCCAACTTATCACCTCCACATGCCATCCTTACGTGACGTATCTTCGATAGGGGACCACGTCTAACCCATCACTCACTATTTTTCTTCCCAACCTCTTTATTTGCCCCCCCCCCCCTCCTATCCTTTGCTTTTTCTATAGGACATTTGGTTCGAGTCATGGATAAAAAAACTCTCGTATATAACCTCTACGTCTTTGGCTTAAGCTCAACTTCTTGTTTTCCGCGCGTTCTCTTTGCTCCCTGCTTTTGTTTATCAGCCTTGTCTTTAGTTGATATTGCTACTTCTTGACTTAGGATGTTTTTCTTGCCTCCCCCGTCTTTCTAAATGTGGGAAACTGATCTACGTCTGCTTTTCTCTTACCTTTACCACATGTCCAGCTCGATATTTAGGCTCTGTCCATTCACCAGCCAGTATTGTCCACTTTCGACATTGAGCCCTACGTGTTTGGCCAATTTGTTTCCAGTATCTCAGTTGGACACGATATATTGATCTAAGTTACCAGTTTCATGATGTTACTTTTTATTTCAAATATTAGCTCATCTAACGTGTATGTATGATCCCTGTATTCTCTTACTGCTATCATGTGCTCCGATTACATGTCTCTCTCCAATATTTAATAGTTTCCACCTACTGTCTGGTTATAGTTGCTCTGTGCGTTTTCCTTTTCCAGTCTGTTCTTGCCGCGTTTGCCTCTTTCTCTCCCTCTCTCCCTCGTTCTCTCTCTCATCTGATCGCTCGTACCATCTTCATTTGCTCTTCTCTTACACCATGATTGTATGTCTATAATATTCATTGCATGCTGCCACATTTTAAGATATTATTTTAATTTATCTTATTTTACTTGATATTATACCTGATCTATTTTCACTTTCGACTTTTTTCTGTGCACTCTCGCCTCCTCACTTAACACTACCTTTTCCTCACATTCTGGTTTTCCCTGTCATGTTGCTCCATCTTTGCTTCCTCCATCATCCATTCGGTATTGTCCTTCTCTTCTTTCCTTCCTATATCATCCATGTTTGTCTCTATGTAAGATTTATTTTACTGTGGTCTTTTGTTTGTCCAGATGAAGGCGTTTTAGTCGAAACGTTGTTTGGCACTGTATCTCGTTGTTAGGTTGTGTTATAACTTATTTTGGTAACACATCTATTTGTGTTCATCTTGACATAGACTTTCTGACATGAGCACATGTCATGCTCTGTTTGTAATTGCGGTGGCACTCGGTCCCATATACACTTTGTTGTCTCAAATAAATGGTTGTGCTGAGGGGATGGGGGCATGGATGCATGTTTAGTCCCCAAAGGGAGGCATTCCAGTGCGGCCGTCTCCAATGATAATCACGTCTTACCAGAGGTACATTATAAACTTCTGAGCCAACTACAAATTTGGCATTAATATATTGTCACTAATGGGAATAACAGTACGCTATACCATCTAACCAACTATTTGTGTTTATATTAATTATCAGCGATGTCCTACTGCAGCCTCATTTCAAAGATTGCATCTGCCATTCTATTGATTTCATGTCGTTTACGTATGTGTATTTCTGTCTGTTTTAAATTCCCCTTTATTATCTCGTCAATAACACTGTTGTATAAAAATGTGTTTGTTTATGTGAACACACTGTGATTTGAAGACTGGAAACTTCTCGAACAATAACTAGATATGTTCTTTCTGAATTTACAGATGGCATCACCACCCATGCTACCAACTTGTTATCAACTGGGCTCAATTCACTTGTCACCGTCACAAACACATCTATCTCTACAATAACTACATCATCTACCACTTCAGCGACAACTACATTTGCAATAACCAGCAGTAATTTAGTAACTGACAGTACAACAACACCGATTGACGACACGTCAGTTACAGCAGCATCGTGTCCTCCACAGACAGGTTCATCATGTCCAAAGAATTGGTATCAAATAAATTCAACTTTATGTTTGTTGGTAATTTCAAACTCGAGAAATATACAAACCCCAGAAAATGAGTGCCGTGTTTACGATGCAGATCTTCTACCTGGAATCCACAGCAACGACCTGAGGCAATGTCTGGCATGTATGTCATATGTCACGTGCTTGTTTCTTGTATATCACTATGTATATATTTATATTTATATATTTATAATATAAATATAGATAATATATGTATATTTAAAAAGAGAGATATGATGAATGTACACACACACACACACACATATACGTGTATATATCACTTGAACGATATCTAGTTAAAAAAGAATGGTCTCCTACCAGATTTCTAAAACAGAAAGTATTTTGAGAATGGATGAATAGTTGTGTAGCAGTTTTATTTACGCTAATGTTCTGACGCATCCGACTTATTGCTTTATATTTCATAATATTACTTTATATAACAATATTACATATACTTATAACAACCGTGAATCTATAAGCAAAACTCATGAGATCTACAAATGAAATGAGTTTAATTTTGGAAAGGTGAGACAGAGCTTTCCTATCCTAGGGAACCAACATTCATAGCCTCGGCAATAACGGTGGTGGTTGTGAGGAATCCAAGATTCCCAAATATACACCATGCTATTCTTGAGAAATGTTCATTCATTGAGTAGTATGAATATTGTTTATGTTACTTTCTCTAAGAATTGTTCTTCTGAGTGTTTCCTTTGCTATCCGACTGGCTCTTCTGTCTGTTTGTACCCATGCAAGAAAGTGTGATGAATTATGTTATTGTCTGAACGTAGGACATGTCGGATGTAGGACAAACGGCGTTTTCTGATAACACCTGTGATCTAGTGTTCATGTGTCTCCTCTCTGATTTTTTCGTTTGATTTGAATTCGCTTCAGTGGATGTTAGTGACACATTTACACTGGTTATTTAACAGTTGATCGCAGAATACACATTTACACTGGTTATTTAACACTTGATCGCAGAATACACATTTACACTGGTTATTTAACACTTGATCGCAGAATACACATTTACACTGGTTATTTAACACTTGATCGCAGACTACACATTTAAACAAGCATTTATTACACATAAATGTAATAGACACTAAGAATAAAGACGGCATTTCATAGATGGCGAAACAGAAATTGCAATATGAAAGTAAATGTCGCATAGTCTGGAGATCACCATAAGGCAGACACAATCCTGCCAATCTTATGAAACTATTATAGACTTGGAAGGTAATGTAGAAATTGGGATATTAAACAGGAACCATTGAAATAGATGACTTAAAAGATGACAATGTTGAAATAAATGATTTAATAGATGACAATTTTGGAAAATGACATGGACAAAGACAGCTCAAGACAAAAGAAAAATAATGACAGCAGAAATGACATGTCTACGAAGAATACTCAGAGTGTCATTTCGAGATAGAATTAGAAATCATTACATGAGAAATATATCCAGTATATAAACAACACCAGTATTGGAGCACATCAAAAGACAACAAATTAAGTGGTTTTCACACGCATCCATTTTACCAACAGAGAGCATACCACAGATGGCCATGACACATAGACATCACGGCTAGGAAACCAGAGGCAGATCATGTAAAAGATAGATAACATAAATCAAAGAAGGCACAGGAACAAGCTTAAAAACAACACACACAGAAGGTCATCTCCAGAGGACTCTTCCGCCCCTGACATTGCAAGGCAAACAAGGGCCACATCATATAAGTATATAGATAACATTTTGAAAATAAATGACTCATAAACGACAATGTTTGAAATAAATGACTCATAAACGACAATGTTTGAAATAAATGACTCATAAACGACAATGTTTGAAATAAATGACTCATAAACGACAATGTTTGAAAATAAATGACTCATAAACGACAATGTTTGAAATAAATGACTCATAAACGACAATGTTTGAAATAAATGACTCATAAACGACAATGTTTGAAATAAATGACTCATAAACGACAATGTTTGAAAATAAATGACTCATAAACGACAATGTTTGAAAAATAATGACTCATAAACGACAATGTTTGAAATAAATGACTCATAAACGACAATGTTTGAAATAAATGACTCATAAACGACAATGTTTGAAATAAATGACTCATAAACGACAATGTTTGAAATAAATGACTCATAAACGACAATGTTTGAAAATAAATGACCTAATAGATGATAATGTTATAAATGCTTTCATTGTGTTTACCCATGGAATTATACGTCGTAGCTACAAATATGTCTTGGTGTATTCGTGGACAACACACTTAGGCTCGTGTCTGCAGATGTGGATGATTTAGATGGAATGAGAGTTGCCTGCAGAGAGACAGGAACTATCTCCAAAACATCTACGCCATTATATCCAACATATGCAAGGCATCTGTTTATTCTTATTTGGCCGTTTTAAAAAGAAGAAACATTGGAGGGGCAATCAATGCCAATGTCCCTAACATACTGTGATCTTACGAGTACACGCCGAATCTGGAAAAGGTAACATACAATAGAGGGCAGTATAGTTTTCGTGAGTCGATTCAGTGGCAACGGAGCTACAATGACACATCACCAGACCGATTGGCGGAAGTGCTGTTCGTGCTCGAGAGCAAACAGAATTCCACATATCTAATCGCAATTGACCCCATTCAAAGCAGGAGACATGACTGAGGTATTGGATATGCCTACTTGAACATGCACTCCGGGATATGTAGGAAAACTTTGAAGCAGTGTTGATACTCCGAATCTGAACACTGTTGGCAACGTAGAGCAGCGCGCAAGCCTCTAACCAAACTGCAAACATAACCCATCTCGACTATTGGCCATTGCCCAACACGCTCATACAGAGATAATTGGGTTCAGTACACATGTGCCCACAGCGAAGCTCTTCGCCCGAGATTCGTATTTTATCTACCTCTTTGGGTAAAATACACAATTGCGAAGAGTCCAAATACATAAACCACGCCTCGCGATAAATTTGAAGGCCATCTCAAACGGACGAGACAAGTGCGTGAGACATGCACATGTCACATCCCAGACCACTAAAGTGTTTAAAAAGCAGCCCTCATCTATCAACCCTGAAGGTTGTATCAAACCTGAGACTAATTCCACCATCGCAGTTACCCAACACGGCCCATACGGAATAAATTAGGTGTGGGACCTAGGACACACATGTTGGTAATGCGAGGGTCTTCCTACACGAGTAACAGCTCGGTGGCTGCGAAGCAGTGACTTTGCTACTCATCATGGTTTTTTTAAATGTTTATATCCAGTTCATATTCTTTACTTGATTTATCGAACTAATATATTAGTCTATGTAGCTAATATTCACTTTCTGCTAAAATAACATTTTCTTCTGCATATCTCGGATTATTTATTATTTCTCACTGAGCTTGAGTCATGTCATTCCTTTTTCTATATTTTTAAAGATATTATATGTGTAGATATTAAATAGGATTGGTGATAAAATACATCCTTGTCTTGCTCCACTTCTTAATTCTATGTAGGCGAGAAACTGTTTTCACATCTTATTGATGCAGTTTGTTCCCAATATATATTTTAAATATGATATATTTTCCATCTATACCTATTTCTTGAAGACATTTGATTTATTTTACATATTGTACTCTGTGAAAGACATTGCTGTAGTCTATGAAAGAAATATAGATACATGTTGGTCGTCTATATTTTTATTTATCAATATTCGGATACTAAGTATAGCTTCGCTGGCTCTTTTGTTTTTCCTGGAACCGAATTGTTCTTCACCGACCACGGAGTCTGATATGAAACACTAACACTGCTTAATACAGCATATGGGCGTCTAAGATGAAATAAGAATAAAACGACTAGTAAAATAGAGAACACATATTTGAATTATGCTGCAAGATAATGTGCCGCCACATCTATCTGTACTACCAAAGCAGTGCCTCACAAACACACAATGTGATTACCTTAGAACACCCTCCATATTCTCCTGACCTTGTTCCGGCTATTTGATTCTTGTTCCATCGACTGAAAACAACACTGCAAGGGCAGTGAATTAAGGATGCAGATGATGTTGTCACCAAGATAGATATGCAACAAGACAGCTAAGATTTGTGTCAAAGAAAGTTTTGACAAATACGTCCAGTAGATCGTTGACAAAAGTGTGTAGTTACCGAGGGGAACTACCTTGAAGTAAATGTAGTGTAGATATTTGTATTGCTATTTATTTCTAGATAACCAAAAAATTCTGCGATCATTATGATGTTACCTCATATATATATATATATATACGCATTGCGGTATCGCGGCACGCTGTTTTTACTTACGATATTTTTGTACCTTTGTATCGCACATTGTATAGACTCCTGAAAAAAACTAACCTAATTGAAGTAGAACACTGTGTGTTTCATTTCATGGGTCAGAGAACTTTCAGGGAAATTGTAAAGATAACTACATTGCGGCTACTTACTCTAACGCCAAATATTACTATTAACTCGATCAGTTATATCAATGTATCTGTTATTGTTGAAATTAAGGGTAACCCGTCTCTACTTTCTTTAGCAGAATGATTATTGCATACAGTCGGGTCTATAATTCAAAGTGTTTACTCTACTGCTTCGGAGGAGTATTACATCTATAGATGTTGTTATGTGCAAGATGTAAGCAATCGTAGAAGCTGCAAACAGTACGTGAATTACACAACACCATAAACTGTCTTAGAAAGAAGCACATTTGTATTATATTTCCCCACTTATGAGTTATTTCTAAAATATTGATAACATAGACAAGATGTATACGCGTTTAAAATGGTTGCAGACCGATATTATGTTGTATACTACCTTGTGTTACTTTATGAGAAATATACTCATATTTAAAATGTATAAGGGTAAAACTACAGATCAACTTTTCACTTTGATATAAATACCACACTGTGTTTACATTTTTAACTAGAAGACGTCACGGATTTCCGTGTAACACCAATGATTTAACGGATGCCGTATAAAATTAATGGTTGCCGTGACGTCACATCTCCCGACTCAAAAAAAATCAACCACATTTATATTTATAACTTTTATAACTAATTCATTGTTTAAAATTTATAACTGATCCTACCCCTTACCCCCACCCCCTCCTTAATCTAAATGATAATGCCAAATTAGTATTCTGTTTCAAATAGCATACTTCAATTTTAATTACAACTTCAGCAATCACACTACAAAGGTTAGGTAATACCTTGAACTAGAACAATGGTCATAGTGAAGAGTTGATCCATAGTTGCGCCTGTATAAGTAATGATTATATTGTTTGTATGAAGGCATCACCCCTGATACACGCTCAGACATAAACACCTCAGTGTGATGTAAATACAAACAATATATATTGAACAGTA
This sequence comes from Meghimatium bilineatum, assembly GCA_034231615.1. Lineage (NCBI taxonomy): Eukaryota > Metazoa > Mollusca > Gastropoda > Stylommatophora > Philomycidae > Meghimatium > Meghimatium bilineatum. The sequence goes on along the minus strand of CM067304.1, from coordinate 68,670,758 downwards.
TTAAAATAAATTAATGAATATATTAATATCATTTCAGATCTAGTTCAAAATAACTCACAAACAAAGATCATTGCTACAAAACATGTGTATATAGACATAACCAGCATGCAAACTGTCAAAAACAGGGCACACTACAACATAGCTTGTGTTTTACCCACAGATAAACTTGGTAAGCTATCTAGACATTGCAATGTATGTATGTATGTATGATGTTATGTACGTTTTTTTGTCTTTACATTTTTAAATCTTGTCATTTCTCTATTAAACGTTTAACGATTTGTATAATATACAATGTGTCCTGACTATGTATTCACAGATAAACAAAACTCAATCTTGTTATTTCAATAAGATTATATTGAAACACAGATAGGAATTATTCTCACAGACATTGATAAATAAAAGAAAAACTTCTTGATCGACTAAGATTTGTATATACCATTAGCTAGTGATATTCATTCATTCATTTTTCTTTTGCGCTGAAGTTAGCGCATAGGTCAGAGGTCAGATCTCTCCAATTCTGTCTGTTCAAAGCTATTCTGTGCAGTTCTTGAATACTATGAATATTGGTTGTTTTACTTTCTCTAAGTATTGTTCTTCTGAGTGTTTCTTTTGGTCTACCACTTGCTCTTTTGCCTGTAGGTATCCATTTAAGCGATTGGTGGTGTATTCAGTTGGTGTCTGCGCGTAGGACATGCCGATGTAGGACCAACGGCGTGTTCTGATAGCATATGTGATGAAATTTTGATGTGTCTCTTCTCTGATTTTATCATTCGAAATTTACTCCAATGAGTGTTAGTTATCCTACGAAGACATTTGTTCTCGAACTCAGTAATTTCTTTTCCGAAGATAAAGAGCTTTTCCAGCTCTCACATCCATATGATAGCACCGGAATAACGCTGGAGTAACACAGTTTGACACACAATAATTCGTTTGAATTAAAAAAGAATTGGAATGAACTGACTTCTGCTACACAAATTAAAAAAGAATTGGAATGAACTGACTTCTGCTACACAAATCAGTCTGGACTTTACGATGTTAGTTGATTAATCCAACGATCGACGGAATAACCCAGACTTGATTAGAGAAAAACCCTACTTCAACGGACGTTACTACCGGAAGATAGTTATATAACATTATATATATATATATATTTATGTACATGATATGACATATAAGTGTATAAACATTACCATTCGCACACACATAAAACGCGGTGATATATGTATAGGCATCTATGTATTCTATAAGAAAACAAATGTATCTGTGATTGTATGCATATATCTATATGTGGATAAAATATATATGTAAAAGCATATGTGAATAAATGCATGTATATATTTATATGTGATTTCATATATTAATACATTTGATTCCAAATCCCAGCATACGGATACAGGAAACAGTAATCTCTGTTCACATTCACAAGCAGTTATTATTTTCCTTACTTAAAGATAGTTTCTTGTCTATGAATTGATGTGGTCACAGTGATATCTGAATATCTGTACTGTGTCTAAAAGCACGCACACATATTTTCTTGCTCCTGAGCTTCAACATTTTCTCCACACAAAGAACACTCGGCATTCATGTATTTCTGGTTATAACCACTATGTTTATTGAGAAAGAAACACCTTATAGATGATATAGACGGATTAACTACTGAGTGTTATAGATGAATGTGCGGATTAACTACTGAGTGTTATAGATGAATGGGCGGATTAACTACTGCGTGTTATAGATGAATGGGCGGATTAACTACTGAGTGTTATAGATGAATGGTCGGATTAACTACTGAGTGTTATAGATGAATGGGCGGATTAACTACTGAGTGTTATAGATGAATGGGCGGATTAACTACTGCGTGTTATAGATGAATGGGCGGATTAACTACTGCGTGTTATAGATGATATGGTAGGATTAACTAATGTGTGTTAAAAACGTACAGACAAAGAAACGTGACTGTACTCCTATGTGCTGTCCAGCTCACATCGTAATTCATTGACATAATGTTCGAGTTCTGCTCTTATTTTATTCCAAAATATCATCCGCATTTCATATATGTGCACCAGAAGGCAAGTGAACAAGCAGAAGACCAAGATATACTTCGAAGAACAACCAACACAAAATGTATGACTATGGGTCTTAACAACATAGAGGAATAACATCAGAATCACATCGCTGGAACTGGAGAGTACTGATTTCTGAGCTGTGCATCGCATTCGGTGCCAAAGGAACTTATAGATATATATATATTGATAGAAATATAGATAGATGTGTGGATTAATGGATAGATGGATGGATGAACATATGGATATAGGGATATATAGACAGACAGACAGGCAGGCAGGCAGGCAGGCAGACAGACAGAAAGACAGACATTCATTCATTCAGACAGACAGACATTCAGACAGACAAACAGACATACAGACATACAGAAAGAAAGAAAGACAGACAGACAGACCGATATATAGATAGATAGATAGATAGATAGATAGATAGATAGATAGATAGATAGATAGATAGATAGATAGATAGATAGATAGATAGATAGATAGATAGATAGATAGATAGATAGATAGATAGATAGATAGATAGATAGATAGGTAGGTAGGTAGGTAGGTAGGTAGGTAGGTAGGTAGGTAGGTAGGTAGGTAGGTAGGTAGGTAGGTAGGTAGGTAGGTAGGTAGGTAGGTAGGTAGGTAGGTAGGTAGGTAGGTAGGTAGGTAGGTAGGTAGGTAGGTAGGTAGGTAGGTAGGTAGATAGATAGATAGATAGATAGATAGATAGATAGATAGATAGATAGATAGATAGATAGATAGATAGATAGATAGATAGATAGATAGATAGATAGATAGATAGATAGATAGATAGATAGATAGATAGATAGATAGATAGATAGATAGATAGATAGATAGATAGATAGATAGATAGATAGATAGATAGATAGATAGATAGATAGATAGATAGATAGATAGATAGATAGATAGAAATGTACATTACATTTAATTGCAATTGTTGTACAATATTTGTTCATATATTGTTATCTGTACTGTCTATAACTTATTTCTAGAATACAATATAGTATAAACATGTCTTAGTGTTGGTTTAATATACCTTTTAACTGTATCAACACGACTTAGTGTTGGCACCTTTTATCATCAACATTTATCAACATTTATTTGGTGCTGGTACCGTGTATAATCTACGCTATCTTAAAAGTTACGTGTAACATTTCTGCTCTAGTGAAACTGATATAGATATTTGAAATAAATAATTTGTGTGTTGTCTTTTACAGCCAGTCCTGTCATTGATACCTTCATCGTATCAAAGTGGAATTATTTAGAAAAAAAGGTGTCGTGGAAACAGGATCTACTTAAAAACACACGTCACTCCGTGTCTATAGAGGCTACCAATGACACGTTGAACTTCACTTGTAGAGCCAAAGGTTATCCTATACCAACTATAACTATCAAACATAACGACAAGGAGCTTGATCAGACAAATCCTGGTACTGTATTGAGAAAATCTATTGATTGTTCTTACTCGGGTATCTACACGTGTCACGCTAAAAACATTGTCAGCTCAGATGAATTCAAGAAAATGATACTGATCTCTCGTACGTATTTTTGTTTTAATAATAATAGCACTAGTAACAATAACCATTAATTAACGAAGGGCAGGACCAAACATACGATAGTCATGGAATTTCCCAAATAAAACCATACATTACCACTTTGGTTCTTGGTTTGTTGATGTAATATTTTCATAGCGGTACTGTCTCACAAATGGGAATATGAAGAGAAGGGGATGCGTGTTCCTTAAATGTGAAGAGACGGGAATGATTTCTCCTTAATTCTTGTACGAACTTTAATTTTTCCGGTTGCAACATACGGCTATGAAACATGGATTCTAAGTAAAACAGCGGCAAAGAAGATCAACGCCTTCGAGCTAAAATGCTACAGAACGATACTTAGAATATCATGGAAAGATAAAATCAGAAACTCAGATATTATAAACACACTGAATATTCCAGAGTGTTGGCTACTAAACACAATAACAAAAAGAAAACTACGAATGTTTGGTCATATACAGAGGCATAACTGTTTAGAAAGACAAATAATGGAGGGAAGAGTACCTGGGACGAGAAGAAGGGGCAGACCAAGAAGACGATGGACTGACGACATTAAAGATAATATGAATACATCGCTAGAAAATGCAAGCCACATCGCCCAAGACAGAGAGAGGTTCAGAGAGTTCATTGGGAAGACAACGTTCTGGAAGGAAAACGTCACATGACCAACAAGCGTCACACCACTAGGGGTATTCCCATATATACTCTACTCACGTTCGTCAGCCATCTAAAAGCGTATACACCTATTCTCCCATTCAGTTGATGATTACGCGTTCTTCTGATTTTTCCGAAGACGTAGCACTTTCTCCCATCGCCTCTATTCCCTCACATTTATACAATTCTATGAATATGTACATTTTCTCGTTCAACGTCACCCTCGTCTTTTCGTAGAGTTTTCATGACTGCTTTAATCAATTCAATCTTGTCACTTCTTATCTCGGTGCCGTTCAACAAGGCTTTACCAGCGAACACATTGGCTTTTTCGTTTTCCCTGACTCCAGCATGACCTGGACAGTAGATCCATGTAATGCTCTGCGCGATGTTGAGAAGAGTGACCTATTCAGTTCTGAACATACACTTTTCTATCTTGCGCACCATGCTTTGTGAGTCCCATAGAATAACTGAGTCTGTTGGTGGTTGCGTTGCGAGCCAAGTGAGAGCTGTTGTCATCGCTTCTAATTCCATTCTCATACTCGATGTTGTAGTGAGATACGCAGCTGCCATCTCAGCTAATTTCTTGCCATTTTGGTAGACGTCGAAACCGCAAGCACACCTGTTTGTTTCTTGCGTTACTGAGCCGTCTATATAAATTATTGTATTGTGTGGCTTCAAGTGCTGCAGTATGAGTTTTTGGATCATTTCATCCGTTCTATTGGCAGCCCAGTCGCGACACTGTCTTCCCATCTGTATCACATCTGTTGTCAATATCATTCTATCTTTGCCTAGTGATACATATTCACAGCCTCCTCCATCTTCCTCAAGATCACAAACACGGAGTAGAGCATCTTCTGCATCTACCATCCAGGACCTTCCTCTCTTGATTCCCTTTCCTTTTGTTCTGTCTAGAGATTGGTGTAAGACGTGATGATAATTATTGGCGACCTTGAATTATTCTTTAACCTGGGCTATTTTATGTCTTATTTAATGCTAGGTAGGTCTAGGAGAAACCTCATGGCCGCGATAGCTGTATCTCTTATGCATACTTGGACAGCTATCATTGCCTCGTTTTGAACTCTCTCCACCCTATACATCTGTGTTTGCGACAGTATAAACAAATCTAAACCATAGTCTAACACAGATAATACCACTGCCTGCATCATATGAAATGGGGTTCGTTGCGCCATCTCTACATATGCGATGATTGTGAATGCACTGACACATTTTCTAGCTTTTTGAATGACATTGTCAACATATTTCGCAAAAGATAAACTTCTATCAAAAGTAATGTCCAAGTATTTCATAGTCTGCTCCCAGGTCAATGTTGATATCCATGCAGGTGGCTGCAGGTATTGTTTCTATGACTATGTTGTTATTCAGCGAGTACCAAGCGATCTTTGCTTTTGTGGGATTGTTGACTCTTAAATGTGAAGAGACCTGGAATGCTTGTCCTTTAAATGTGTAGAGACGGGAGATGATATTCCATTTTAGGGGTGGGTACACCTAGGAGACGGTAGGAGTACCAAAAATATATTTAAAAAACCGTTAACGTTACAAAGCTGCAACTGTCACAGTAGATACCTGGATGAACACCCTATTATGTTAATGTAACGTCACAGTAGATACCTGAATGAATACCCTATTATGTTAATGTAACGTCACAGTAGATACCTGAATGAATACCCTATTATGTTAATGTAAAATGTTTCTTACAGTATCAAAGTAAAAAGACATAATTTGGTCTTTATCAAAAATGTACAAAATTGTATGTTTAAAATGCTACGATCAAAACGCTAACATGTTTGAGAAAATAGTAAGTACAAATGAGTTAAAATTTAAAATATATCCATAGAATTGGAATAAATATAGCGCAAACTAAGGATATTAGAATATATTTTCAAACGTTCATACAGTTTGGTTCAAAGTTCACACATTTTTGGTGTGAATTTTCAAAATGTGACGATTGTAAAGTTCTTAGATTACGCTATATGGAATTATGTTAGGAATATGCATGCCAAATCTTTATCAAGATTGGTTAATTTTTGAAAAACGTTATGAAAACAAATTTGTTAATCACATCAAAACTTCGAAAACGAACGATAAGAAAATTTACACATTAAAAATATAATTTCTTACCTTAATAACCTCCTGCAAGGTAAGGATATCCTTCGGCTTCAACGTGTGCTTCATCTAGACCAAATCTCCTTCTTCTCCTGGCTCTTCTGACTTCTAGGGTTGCCTCGGTAACCTTATTTTATGCATTTTGTCTCTTATAATCAGTTCTTGCAAAGTAATACAACGTGAATTTTCCGCAAATCATTTCCAATAGCCTAAGTTGAGCTTGCAGAGCTTGTGACCCATCATTAAAAACAAGGTTGCAATGCCAACACCAATATTAACAGCAGTCAAATCATGGTATAAGTACTTTGGACAGACCTGCCATATCATACTGTTGAAGGAATCATTTGCATTTTGAGTGTAGCATTCTAAACATTTTGTCAAGATGCTTGGGTGGCTGAGATCTTTGAACACAGGCTTGATTACATCCAACACTGCCTCTGATATACTGTTTCGATGTTTTAATGACATTGGCAGCAACCGCTATCTTGTATGGACACCAACTGTCACCACAAAGGTTATGCAACGGCTTCTTATCAGTTGATAACTTGTGAAAATAAATGGCCAGCACAGATTCTCTCATTCCTTTCAAATTATTCCTATTTCCTCTAATGACATTCCCATAATAGTTTTGAATTTTATCTATCTGATTGTCTGTTAGTCTACCCTTACCTCTTATTTTTCGACCATCTGTTAAATTTCTACCTGACCATGCACATTTTATCTTGCGCAATCGTATGCCCATTCTCTTCTGTACATGTCCTGCATATTCTATTTTCTCAACTTTCACATCACCATATGGGTTTGAATTGGAAACACTTTTAAAACTGATAGTAGCACCATCTCCTACAAATCTTTTATATCTCAATCTATACTTTTCTTCGGAGTTAGAGAATAAATTCACGGTTATTGACGCCTCCATACTACATGATTACCCTTTATGTGTAGCCGTACATTGAGACGCATGCTTATTTTTCCACAGCTGGTATTCTTGGGATTTCTTGTCCTGCTTATCTCAATAATCACATGATTTACGTGCTTTGGAAAGTGCTCCTGTGTCTAAAACGTTCCCAGTAACACACCAATCAGTGATGTGACTCCAATTTGTGATGTGTGACCTCTAGTCATCCAAGTCCCATCAACAGATACATCAATATTTCTGCATACATCTTCTATATCTGGAACTTCTGGTAATTTATATCCTGTCTGTGCTGCTTTCTTTATGCTTTCAAACTGAGCTGATGAAACAGATTTGGCAATGGATTCCTTGATTAGATTGTATGGACTGTTTGTAATGGGTGGTGGCAAGCACATCATTCCGCAAAATGTTTCCAAAGCAGCAAGTCCTCCTTCGATACATCGCATATCACATACAGATCTACAATTGATTGAATGTATTTGTAGATTATTGCTTATTGATATTTGTTGATTTGAATAGAAAGGTATTTGCTTAGTGCATTTATTATTCCTACAACTAAATACAAACTTACTGCCTAGTCCATGCCTCTCTGTTTCCACAAAATCAACAATGCTGAAGCAGTACTGACATACAAGATGTGAAGATATTTGTTGTTGTAAGATTTCAAAATCAATGATCATGTTTCCACACCATAATTCCTTACAATGGTTTTCACTAGCTAGGTCTATGTCTTGTATATTCTCACCTTCACTGTCAGAGTCATATAGTAATCCATACATCCCTTTCAGCTTTCTTTCTGACTTGAAGGGGGCGTGTCCTTATGAGTAGATGTATGACTATGTAAACAATTAAATGTATGAATATTATCTATACAACCTGTACTACTAATTTTAGCATTACACGCATGGTCAGTGGAATTGTTTATGTCTGTACTTACATCAACTTCGCTGAACTGACATGAGCTTTTATTAGTAAATCTATTTCCACACAGCTTACGTTTTCTTGAGTGTCTGGAATAGTTTTTTTCTGACATTTCGATTAATGACTTTAATTTCAAATTGAAACAAATTCTTCACATGGGCTGCGACTGAAAATAACAATTGAACGACTCCCCAATTCGTCAAAACGAGACTACGATTATATCGCAAGGTTGTAATTGTTTTAATTAATATTAACTGTTCAATGAATTTCTAAGACACGCTGAACATTTTTGTAATATTAACTGTTCAATGAATTTCTAAGACACGCTGAACATTTTTGTAATATTAACTGTTCAATGAATTTCTAAGACACGCTGAACATTTTTGTAATATTAACTGTTCAATGAATTTCTAAGACACGCTGAACATTTTTGTAATATTAACTGTTCAATGAATTTCTAAGACACGCTGAACATTTTTGTAATATTAACTGTTCAATGAATTTCTAAGACACGCTGAACATTTTTGTCATATTTCTTACAATTTCCTGACACCCCTCCCTACCTATTTTAAAAGTCTATATATCAAAAACTATTTATGCTAAGATCAACATTTTTAAGGAAAATGTGCATAAATGGCTACTCCATAAAAAAGTGCCAATGTCTTCGTACACTTCAAAAATCGATATTTTTCGATTTCCTAGCTGTATCTTCCCCCTTTTACATGTGAACAGACGGGGCATTCTTCTCTATTAAATGTTAAGAGATAAGGGGGGGGGGTGCTTCTCTCTTAAATGTGAACAGACGGGGGAATGTTTGTCCCTTAAATTTCAAAAGACGAGGAGTGCTTGTCCCTTAAATGTGAACAGACGGGGGAATGTTTGTCCCTTAAATAGTAAGAGACGGGGTGTGATTTTTTCATAGATTGAAATAATGGGGGGGGGATCTTGACCCTTAAATGTGAAGGATAGGCGGGTGGTACAAACTTGACCCTTAAATGTGAAGAAATAGGGGATACACTCTAAACCCTTGAATGTGAAAGAATGGGGGTACATGCTTGACCCCTAAATGTAAAGATAATGGAGGGGGGTACAAGCATTACCATTAAATGTGAAGAGAATGGGGGTACAAGCATTACCCTTAAATGTGAAGAGAATGGGGGGGGGGGGTACACGCTTGACCCTTAAGTGCGATAGCTCAAAGCAGATATAATGATGACGTGATTACATTGACATATTTACATGGTTTTAAAAGCCTCTGTATTCGGTCGTGACAGAAGATGTTGACAGTAAAATGCGTGTATATGCGGTTGTGACAAGATTTTGGCAGTAAAACTGTTTGATTTGATTATACAGCACATTTATCTGAACTGAGATTAATGTGCTCTACCGAAGACGGATGTTTTGGCCATTGTCTCAAATTAAACGACGAGACAACCGCATTTCCATACTCCGGACTACATCCTACTGGAAATGTAAAGTCCAATGTCCTGCTACAAGAGTGATCCGGCGGAAGTTTGAGAATGAACGCTGAAGTAGAAGCAGGTATGAGTGTAGAGCATAAATCATACGGATAAGCTGTTGTCACAGCTGTTGTCACAGTTGTTGTCACAGTTGCTGTCACAGTTGTTGTCACAGTTGCTGTCACAGTTGTTGTCACAGGTGCACCACAATATCTTCATCAGTGACAATCCTTTGAATGTGACATATAATGTATGCAGTTTGGGGTTCTCTAATTATATGCATATCGCCATTTCACTGCATCACTATGGGAATGTACATCAATTATGTCAGTTATTAACGGGCGGGGCGGAGGTCTGAAAAAGATTAAAAGTTATTGAATAGGGGAAAGAGGGGTCGTTTTAGCAGATGGTGAGTTTGACGAAACAGTTTTCATATACAAATTACTTTTTGTGAATTTCAAATATTTGTCTCTTTAAATCTGAAAATAACATCGTGTACTATTATGTACTTTTTTTTCTGCAATTTTATTGTGGAAGGGAGTTCAATTAAATTGTTCAGACATAATATTAAAGAGTGGGGAGGTAACTGAATTAAGACTATTTGTTCACAAAAGGGGACACAAATTGTCAAAAACTGTAAGCGTAAGTTTTGGACACTCCTTTTACACGATCATGTCTGGGGGAAAAAACAAGAGAGGAACAATGATTAGAATGCACAGTATAGCAGCTTACCATATGCGTTCTTCCATGAAGGAAAGTCAAATGTCTGGTTCTCTTTATCCAATGATATTGACCTATCAATTTTCTGTCAAATGAGAACATATTTTCAGTGAAAGAGTCATTGTTGTTTGTGTTACCATTGAGGTGTCTTGTTTTATATATTGGAAACACGTATTGTAACATAAGTATATTCGTTCTTGATGTGCTCGGTGTTACTGTAGACCTATGTTGTCCATTCTGTTGTGTTTCTCCAGAAACGCTATTGATTTTATCTCTTTAATGTTTTTTTCTTATTCTATATAACCTGTTATTTGCAGAACGTTGTCTTTACTGCCACTCTGTAACTCTCCCGGCTCGGTACAATCTGCCAAGACTTCCAGTGTCATTTCAAAAATAGCTTTTTAATATCTTGGACCCATTGTAGTCTTTGACTGTATCTATTTTTTTGTATACCGTGTGCACATCGTAATTTTTGTCTACCTCTAGTTCTCTTTACTGGGATATTTCAATCCATGGTTAATCTTGTATTGTGTCGTTACTGTGATATTTCAATCCATGGTTAATCTTGTATTGTGTCGTTACTGTGATATTTCAATCCATGGTTAATATTGTATTGTGTCTTTACTGTGATATTTCAATCCATGGTTAATCTTTTATTGTATCTTTACATTCTCAACACATGATATGTTGTGATTTGTTTCTGGTTTCTGATCCAGTTGTTCATTGGCTCATGACCTTTGACACAATGCAGTGTGTGATATATGCATATGTTTGTGAGCTGTTGTTTTGTTCCATATAAAGTGTTCCATTTATCTGGCCACCTGAGTATCGCAATCAACCCTGCCATCATGGCGTCGCTCCTATCAACGGAAACCGGGGAGTAGCGGAGCCGGGCACCTTGCCTTGAAAGTGCCCACCCAAGCGACCTGTGCCTTTTCTAACCTGGAGGTCAGGTGAAAGCAGAGTAGTGCTACTGACCAAAGCAAATGTCTCAGAGTTGCTCAGTGGAATGCGGAAGGAGTGCGAAACAAAAAGCCTGACCTACAGGAATCCCTGAGGAAAAACCAGATTGACATAATATGCATACAAGAGACGCACCTAAAGGACACACATAGATTCTTTATTCGGGGTTATGAGTCCTTCCGCCAAGATCAACCCAAAAGAGTCAAAGGAGGTATAATGACATTTGTAAAAACATCAATACCAGCAGCAGAAGTAAAAAGATCCGGAGAAGGAGAACTGGAACATATAACAGTAAAATTGTTGCTGCCTGGTGGATAAATATCAGTAACACACTGCTACAGCCCTCCAGCCACCAAAATGGAACTTTGTAAACTAAAGATAGATGAATCGAGTCACCTAATAGTGGGTGACTTCAATGGCTACTCACCAAGCTGGTGCTACGAGGATATGGATCAAAGGGGTGAAGAGATTGAAGACTGGATGATGGAAAATAAACTAATTATAATAAATCAACAAGACGATACACCAACATTCTAATCCAGAGCCTGGAAAAAACTAACTCACCAGACCTTGCCATGGCAACATATGACATAGATAGACACATTACAAGAACAGTAGAAAGTCAACTGGGAGGAAGTGACCATGTACCAGTCATCCAGCAAATCGCCAAGTCAGGAAGTACAGGACAACATAGCATGTCCCCAAGCTGGAACTTCAAAAAAGAAAATTGGACCCTCTTCAGTGAACAAACAGACCTGCTTTGCCAGAATATCACCCTCACTAACACCATAAATCATAACATCTTACAAATAAACAAAGTGATACTACAATCCGCACAGACGGCAATCCCAAAGGGCAGACGAAGAGAATACAAGTCTTATTGGAGTGAGACTCTAGAAAAATTGCATAACGAGTTGAATGATTCAAGACATACAATGGAGCAAATCGCTACAGCAGAAAATACAAAGAAACACAATGAAATCAAACACACGTTTACTGAGCAGAAAAGAAAAGAGCTGGCATGAAAAGACCAGCAGCCTAAACATGACAAAAGACACAAGTAAACTATGGAACCGTACAAGAACGCTAATTGAAGAAAGAACGAATTCACACTACAAGACTGTCACTGAAGAAGAATGGAAATTCCACACAGGAAAAATGGCAGCAAACATTTTGGTTGACTTCTACAAGGAAGAAAGCACAACAACACTCTCTCATACACGTATCAAAGAAGTCAAAAAATTAATTAAAAGAAAACTGAAGAATCAAAATCCAGAGCCCTGCATGAAGACACCCTTCACCATCGCAGAACTAAATGGTGCCATAGGAAAACTAAACACCAAAAAAGGCCCCAGGAAAAGACGGCATAACCAATGATATGATCAGGTACCTAGGGCCAATCAGCAGAAACAAGCTCCTTACCATCTTCAACCAATCATGGAAAACTGGTAAAATTCCAGACTTGTGGCTTGAAGCTGTCATCATCCCAAAAGGGGAAAAACAAAATGGAAAAACAAGCAAGTCAAGCTAACGACCAGTCAGCCTCTTGAGTTGCGTAGGAAAAATAATGGACAGAATGGTCAACTCTAGACTGATAAAATACCTAGAAGAAAATCAAAAGCTCACCAAGACAGAGTTGGCCTATAGAAAAAATCGTAGCACTGAAGGCCAGCTTATATACCTAGCTCAGGAAATCGAAAATGATTTTCAAAAGAAGGAGAATGTGCTGGTTACTTTTATGGACTTGAGTAAGGCCTTTGATAAGGTGTGGAAAGATGGAGTCCTCTTCAAGCTTCTCCAAAGCAAAATTGAAGGAAGAATATTCAGCTGGATAAAAGAGTTCATCTGCTACCGCACTGCAAGAGTAAAAGTAGATGGAAAACTAAGCAAGCGCGTTACTCTCCAACAAGGAGTACCTCAAGGGGGAGTATTCTCTGCTACCCTCTTCCTAGTATTTATCAATGATATGGGAGAGAAACTGTCACATCATATTTCAAAGGACCTTAATGCAGATGACTTTGCTGCCTGGAGTGCGGCAGGCAACCTATCCACTGCAGAAAACAGAATGCAGACCGCACTTGACACCCTAAGTGAATGGGCATCTGAATGGGGAATCCAGATCAACTTTTCCAAAACTGTGACAACCATCTTCTCACTTTCAAACCACCAAGAAAAAGCAAATCTTAAAATAAATGGAAGTGAGCTAGCACATGTGGAGAACCCTACATATCTACTGGTCACACTAGACAAGCGACTCAGGAGAAACCTCACCTAATAACCACTGAGCAAAAAGCAACCAGGAGGCTATCCTTGATGAACATACTCGCAGGTACAAGCTGGGGAGAAAATGTAAATATTCTCCGAAAAAGTCTACATGGGTACAGTCAGACCTGTAGTAGAATATGAAATGACAGACTGGGCATCAGCATCAAAATCAAATACTTATCGCCTATCTAAAGTACAAAATACAGGACTTCGACTTATCTCAGGAGGGATGAAAACCACTCCAATCAATGCAATGGAAAAACATGTAAACATTCGCCCACTGGATGCCAGAAGAGAAGAAAGAGTGATTGTTTATAGGGAAAACATTAAGCGCATGCCAAACCACCCGATGTATGCAAATTTCTAGATAAACCACAAGCACATTGGAGAGAACCAGCTTCTGTCACATCTCCAACGATCTTCATGAACAACATACAAATTTTGAAGAGCCAGGCAATAGTCTCCAAAATGTCTCCATAATAACACAGGTTCATGGAATCATTAATAAGGAATACGAAACTCCACCTCAACTAAAAGCATTGACACTGGAGATGATATAAATAAAATACAATCCTAATGAATGGACACATGTCTACACAGATGGATCGGCAGAAGGAGCAGTAAGGAATGGTGGAGTTGGACTTTTTATGACACTCAAAGATGGGAAGACAATATCAAAAGCTTTTCCAACCGGGAAATACTCCTCTAACTTTAGCAGTTGCACTCCATCAAGCACTGAAAGCCTTTACCGAATCTGGACTATCAAGACCAAAGAAGATAGCCATAATCACAGATTGCAGATCCCTACTGGAATCAATCCAGAGCAATAGAAACGAAAGCCTTCTGCACAACATCAGACGTGAGCTAAGACAGATCCAAAAATCATCAGCTGTTGCCCTTCACTGGATACCATCACACTGTGGAATAATATGAAATGAGAAAGCGGATGAGCTGTCAAAAGCAGGAAGCGAAATGGAGCAACACAGACACCCACTGTCTTACGGAGAAGCAAAAACAATAATCCGCAACACATACACAGCAAAGTGGAAGAAACAAATGGAAGAGTAATACAAACATGATGCAATACATCTCCTCCAAAGATATCAAAAGACCACAATATTTCGCCTTAGAACAGGCCACTGCAGACTGTTGGGTCACCTTTACCGATTGAGGATCTCATACACAGATGAATGTCCATGTGGATCCGGAACCCAGACCCCGGGACACATACTTCAGGACTGCCCAACATACAAAGAACAGAGACAGCTGACCTGGCCAGAGGATACAGACTTGAGACAAAAGCTACGGGGCAGCCGCTCTGACCTGGAGAAGACAGTGGACTTCGTCTCTACGACAGACCTGACACTGTAGCACGACCACAGATGCTGAACGAAGAAGAAGAAGAAGAGGTAAACATGTACACATTGCCTGGTAAGATCACGTTCAAGATTGAGCTCATTTAACTTCACGAACATCATCTACAATGCTGAATTAATTGAAATTTGCAACACAGGGAGGAATTTATTTGTACAGATGAAATGATTTGGTGCTATCACTAGAGTAAAACTTCCATATATTGGTATGCCATCTACTAAGAGTTTAATGTTGCATAACCGCTGTTCCGATATGCCAATAGTAAGGTCTTCAGACATTCTGCGCGCGGTTCACTTGGATTAAAATACAATTTTAAGTTGAACGACTAAATAAAATCGACGTCTCGACTGCAGAGTCTTATACTGACAAATAAACACACAAAGTCTCTCGTTCGCTCAATGAATATTATGAAACAGTAAATGTCTTCGTTAAGAAACATAATAATGTTGTCTGTGATATGATTATGTACGGTTCTCTTATTGGTATATGGAGCAAAGTTAACAATAATCTAATAGCATGCCTATTTTTATTGCAGGTCCTGTTGAGATGGGGTCATTCAGTGTTACAAATAAGAGAGCTATAAAACCTGGTGATAAGGTAGAACTGAAGTGTGCAGTAATTGGATGTCCAGAGCCTGATCTCCTAACAATCACCGATGATGTTAACAAAACAATTGTGTATGTTGCAGGGAATAATTCCCTTGTACATTATATCCCAAGTGTGCAGTGTTCAGATATTGGTAGATACTACTGCAAACCTGAACTTCAGGATGGTCGTCAAATCCAGAAGACTGTCGATCTGAGAGTAACTGATTGTAAGTATAGAATAACTTTCATCTTATAGATGTAGCGAACTGATATTATTTTGTAACCTTTCGTCTCATCTGTTGAAATGTAAATATTTTGCAAACATCGTAATATCTCACTTGTGCAAGTGTAGATATATGGGCACACTAAGTTCTGAACTAGCGTTTTAGTACGTATTTTCATAATTATGTCTTGTGGTTTGGAATGTAGTTGGGCGAGTTCGTGTACTGTATCCTGAGACCAGACTTCCCTCCATTTTCGACACACGTTATCTAATTGTATTATTACTTTAGTCAGTGATTTCTTCTCAGGGTCTACCTCCACCCATTCACTGCCCTTTCCTATTTCGTCCAATTCACATACTCTTCGCAGTGTGTCTTTAGCCTCTGCCATCCATGATCTGCCACGCTTGATTCGTTTTCCCTTTGACTCATCTAGACGATGATGTAATGGGTGGTGGTTGTATTCTGTCACTTTAAGGTACGACTTAACTTGTGCTACATGATGTCGCACTCTAATGCTGGGGAGATCAAGCAGAAATCTCATAGCAGAGATGGGTGTATCTCGAGTACACCCCAGTACCGCTCTCATTGCCTCATTTTGAACTTTTTCCAATCTATCGAATTGTGTCTGTGACAGAGTTAGTAGGCCTAGGCCATAATCTATGGCAGATCACAACATCACTTGCAGAAGCAGAGAAAGTACCCAATGATGCATGTCGAAGGTCGCCATAACCTTGAGAACACTGATCCCTCTTTTAGCCTTCTGAATCTTATTTGTGACGTACTTGTTGAATGAGAGACTTGTATCAAAGATTATCCCAAGATATTTACGGTCCAGTTCTCTTTCAATGACTGAGCCCATGCAGCTAATTCGTTGATAACTGATACATCAACACACTGGTTAACACTCACAGACTCTCAAAGCATGCTGCGCAAGATAGAATAGTCCACGCTGAGAAAAGAATGGTAGGACTTATTGATCAACTTAATTGTCCAGAGCATTACATGGTTATACTACCCTGGTCATACTGGGGTCAGAGGAAACGAGAGAGCCGACATATTGGTAGGCAATGCGGCGATAGACAGCACATTGTTGAGAAGAGATAAAGCAGACTTGATGAAGGAAGTAATAAATTTATTTCAAGATGCAGATGATGTCAATGAGGCTGAGAGAGTACACATACAGAGGAGGTTAGATATGGAAGTATCAAGAGGTGAGGGAAGGAACAGTAAATTTATGGAAAGGCCCGAAGATCATACAATCAACACCTGACCGGGACTATGAGTCTCATACACTGGGATGGCTGCTGCAGCGGAGGGCGGAGCACTTATGGGAATGTCCCGCGCACTGTGAAGCCAGTTCCTAATCAAGAAGAATCAAGAATGTAACCACATTGCAAGGATAGCTGAAGAGTAGTGTGCACCACCTGCTAAGCTGAAGAGTAGTGTGCACCACCTGCTAAGCTGAAGAGTAGTGTGCACCACCTGCTAAGCTGAAGAGTAGTGTGCACCACCTGCTAAGCTGAAGAGTAGTGTGCACCACCTGCTAAGCTCAAGAGTAGTGTGCACCACCTGCTAACCTTTCGCCCACTGAAATATTACAATGGATAATAAACATAAATATATATATATATATATATATGTGTATGTTATACATCATTAAAAACGCATCAGCATATTTTCATATGAGCCAATACACTGCACGTACATTAACTAACACTATTTTTTTCACGTTTATATACAATTTACTCAATAAATTGTGTAGTATTTTTACACCCAAAAAATCAAGAATTAGATACAGGGCAGTTGTCTACCCTGGTGTTCAAATTGTTTGTTTTTTGTTGTTTTTTGTCACTTACTGTTATCAAATCACAGCCGCCGTTAATTTCTTAGATGCCCGCGGTAGCATCATAACAAACCTAGCATCTCGAAAAATGTTTGGGGCATATTGTTCCATTCTACAACGAGTGTCCGCTCGAGATCATTGACATTATTTATGCGACTGTACGCGCGGTCTAGACACTGGGAATTAATTTCTTACAAGGGGGGGGGGGGCAACAGTCTCAAAATGTTGATAACTGCTTGATTAGATGATATTGATAATATTAGCTACATCTTTTCTTTTCTACATCAAGGTCCTGTACAGCTGTGCCGCGGTGAAGACAAGTCAAAGAACTTCTCACTTGTTCTAAATGAAACGATTAACTTTACTTTATGTCTGATGTCGGTGTCTAAACCACGCTGGAAAAATAATACAATTTCAATTGGAACTGATCGTTATAGTATTACATTTACACAAATCAATGATATTGCATATGCAGCTGATGTATGGATCAGAAAGATGGATGATGCCAATTATGACACTGCACTAGTGATAGGCAACAGCGTATATGGCAATCTGAGTTACCAGATTAGCATCAGACATGACAGTAAGTGTGTTTGTCTCACTCTAGCTCTTTCTATATCTGACTATCTACCTTGCTCTCTCCTGCGACGAAATAAATATTGTTTTCAATCATCTACACTCTTAAGCTGACATATGACATCACTAATGTCTGTCAATCTATCATCTACACTCTTACGCTGTCATATGACATCACTAATGTCTGAACATTTAACATTTTAAAAATAAAACTGCAATCATGCAGAGGATTGAAATAATTCTATTAGGATTTCCCTATAATTCTCTCTCTAACCTATATCATTTGATTAGCTGGATGTCTATCAAGAATATTGCCTAGAGCACGTAACAAGAGAACGAACATTAATTCCCAGGTACCTAGAATAAAATCCACGAGTAAATGCACGATACATGCATTGGTAGGATATCATGGAAACATGATCTTATGCTGCATGTTAAATGGAGGAAAAGATCAGGTTAGATATAGAGGCATAAGAAAGTGATAGTAGATAGTTCAAGGTATGGGCGTCTATGAAGACACACTAAAGTACACTCTGGTACAAGACGATCTGTGATTCCTTGTACATACTGTGGAAACACCTATATCGCTTGGATTTAAAAAGTGCTTACTATTATTACACTCAATCATCAAATAGTTATCTGTAAATCAAAAACAATCAGTAAGACTAACTTCATATTTCTATACTCCATGTCATGTGTCGCTGGTTACCATGTTTTTCCACAGCCTTCTATTGCATGTGCTGGGCCATCTATTTCATGTGCTGGGACTTCTATTTCATGTGCTGTAGATCGTTTCCGATATCGATTTTCTCCCATGTAACAATGATAGGTTATTAATCATCTTCTCTCTTAGTCTTTCCCTACATCTCCAGCTCTTCAACTTGTCTGTTGTTACAATGCGTTTCTCTTCCGATGGTATTTCCCCAAAAAATGTGGACTGTCTCTTTCTGATGCAGAAAGCATTTCTCGTTTTGAATCAACTTCTTTCAAGAGTTCGTCATTTCGCTTTTCATCCGTCCATGGTGTTCCTAACATTCTTCTATGAATTAAAAACCAAGCTACAATTTTAATGTAATATATGTTATCATATATTAATTATTATCTGCCTAACGAAAGTATACTATGGGCATCCCCCATAGGGAGTTCCGTATATTTAGAGTATGGATGGAGAAAGGTATAGATGATGATAGTTCCCGAGGTTCGTTGTTTGAGTATGTATCTAGTACGACCAATCCCCATCTTCTATCTCCTCGAGCAGTTACAAACACACCCAAACTCTTCCATTTTGTATTCGTTCAACAGACGAATAGCAAAGGAATGTACAATATCCTCTTGTCACAGTTATGATTAATATATTTGGGTATAAGATAATCCATGGGGTCTTTGTTACCTCTCATTTTATGGTAGTGTGTCATGATATAACTTAATTGGACTTTGTCCGCTATTTGAAAGGGGCACGCCTCTTCAAAAGAGAGGAATACTCATTAACTACCTACCTACCTTGTCACTGGCACATGTCATGACACATGTCATCTGTCCTGAAACATGTCGTCTTCCCTGACACATATGCTTTTGATGTTAGTCTGTCGGCTCTGCCATTACCCTCACCTCTAGCGTGACCATGGCAGAATATCCACGTTCGTCTTTGGGCTTCATCAACTCATGACACAAACATCCATTCTACATTTTGCCTATGATAGATTGTTGTCATATCATGGATATTATACGTTCAGCATAATCACGGACCATATTGCTCTGTCTGAGGAGATTCATTTTAGTGCCCTAAGTAACTCATCATCATCAGGTGCCATGCCGCTGGCGTAGGCGGTCATGACTCCATAGCTCTCTGTCCACAGTATTATATATCAAGATCGTTGTTGTTTCCCTGCCGTGCCAGGGTTTTAAACTGCTAATATTTTCTCACGTTGTCGCCCTCTGTCTCTGTTGCCTTATATTGTGTCTGTTGTGACTATGTTCTCATCTAACATAACAATGAATCACTTCAAAAGGGGCAATGTTTAGTGTCCGACGTAACTAATATCTTAGACGACTGCTGAACATCCATTGGTCAGACTTTAAATCAAACACATTCATCAGACAAGAATCAGAATAACAATATGTATCCACCTAATTTAGAATGCGTCGCTGGAATTAAATCAGACACGCGCTGCGATTGGATACCAAAGGACTCACCTGTCAAGCTTTGAAGTCATCACAAAGGAGTAAGAGAAAACTATTAAGACCAAGAGAGACATTACGTACAACTATTACAAAAGAGTGCATCACCTTCGGTATAATAAACGATGAAGATTCATAACAAATTGCAATGGAACGCGAGCCATGGAAATCTATGACACCCTCTTGTGTGCCGTCTTTGACCCTAGGGAAACAACTATCTAATAACTACTACCTCGACCTCCGTTCTCATTCTGGATTTTTTTTAACTTTATGCGCATCACTTTTCAGCAATGATTCAATCTGCTAGTGTTTTCACATACATATTAGAGCGTGCTATATGTTTTCACATATATGCCAGTGTGCTATGTTTTCACCTATATAATGAAGTGTGCTATGTTTTCACATATATGGCAAAAGTGATATGTTTTAAGATATATTCCAAAATATGCTAGGTGGTAAAAACAGGACCTGGAGCAGAAATTACAAGTAATATAATAACCAGAGTATCAGAGAATATCCAAAACAGTGGAGAGTGCCGCAGTAACAAACATGTGAAGTGATAACACTAGACAAGTGCCGCAGTAACAAACATGTGAAGTGATAACACTAGACAAGTGCCACAGTAACAAACATGTGAAGTGATAACACTAGACAAGTGCCACAGTAACAAACATGTGAAGTGATAACACTAGACAAGTGCCACAGTAACAAACATGTGAAGTGATAACACTAGACAAGTGCCACAGTAACAAACATGTGAAGTGATAACACTAGACAAGTGCCACAGTAACAAACATGTGAAGTGATAACACTAGACAAGTGCCGCAGTAACAAACATGTGAAGTGATAACACTAGACAAGTGCCACAGTAACAAACATGTGAAGTGATAACACTAGACAAGTGCCACAGTAACAAACATGTGAAGTGATAACACTAGACAAGTGCCACAGTAACAAACATGTGAAGTGATAACACTAGACAAGTGCCGCAGTAACAAACATGTGAAGTGATAACACTAGACAAGTGCCACAGTAACAAACATGTGAAGTGATAACACTAGACAAGTGCCGCAGTAACAAACATGTGAAGTGATAACACTAGACAAGTGCCGCAGTAACAAACATGTGAAGTGATAACACTAGACGAGTGCCGCAGTAACAAACATGTGAAGTGATAACACTAGACGAGTGCCGCAGTAACAAACATGTGAAGTGATAACACTAGACGAGTGCCGCAGTAACAAACATGTGAAGTGATAACACTAGACAAGTGCCGCAGTAACAAACATGTGAAGTGATAACACTAGACGAGTGCCGCAGTAACAAACATGTGAAGTGATAACACTAGACGAGTGCCGCAGTAACAAACATGTGAAGTGATAACACTAGACAAGTGCCGCAGTAACAAACATGTGAAGTGATAACACTAGACAAGTGCCGCAGTAACAAACATGTGAAGTGATAACACTAAGAATTATGTACTACTTGTTAATGCTACTAATTAATATTCAAATATACTTATTGAACATGACATTAATAAACAAAGAAATAATACGTATTCTACGGATTCCTTTATCAATAAAACGAAAAAAAACAACCATGAATTAAGACAACAAGAAATACGCTAGAGAGCGAAATAATCAGATTACCAAAATATTGTGAAAATCAATATTTTAGAATGGTAAAATATTGACTGGGAGAACTAATGTTTAAGAATGATGAAATATTTCCTGGGTGAATTCATGTTTTAGAAATGAAATAATGACTGGGAGGATTCATGTTTTAGAATGGTGAAATATTGAATGGGTGAATTCATGTTTTAGAATGATGAAATATAGACTGAGAGAATTAATGTCAGTCATAAAAATAAGAGAAGGTAGAAATAAGTTATATATTTCTATAATAAGAACATTACTGTGTACGTGGTATTGACAGAACCCCTTAAGAGACCGAAGTATCTCGGCACTGTTAGTTTCCATGCATAATCGGAAAATGCCACTAAGGAGGTTTATTTACGGGGAGATTATGTTGTCCCATCGAATAGACAGTTAAAATGATTCATAGTAAAGCTGAAGTCGGATGTATGGTGCCAGAATGAAATTTGCAGAAATGATAGTGATGATCTAAATTATAGAAGAAGCAATTCAACATCTTGCAAGATGGCGTCCATCAGCATACCGAACTTAAAAAATAGGAATTTGGTTTTTGTCATATGCACATTTCCACTACAGGAACATGTACAATTAGAACACACAGATTCATAATGTGGTACATATTATCAGACAGACAGACAGACAGAGTGACAGACAGACAGACAGACAGAGTGACAGACAGACAGATTAGATAGATATATAGATAGATAGATAGATAGATAGATAGATAGATAGATAGATAGATAGATAGATAGATAGATAGATAGATAGATAGATGGATGGATGGATGGATGGATGGATGGATGGATGGATGGATGGATGGATGGATGGATAGATAGATAGATAGATAGATAGATAGATAGATAGATAGATAGATAGATAGATAGATAGATAGATAGATAGATAGATAGATAGATAGATAGATAGATAGATAGATAGATAGATAGATAGATAGATAGATAGATAGACAGATAGATAGATAGATAGACATACAGACATATAGACATACAGATAGACAAACAAACAGACATACATACATACAGACAGACAGACAGATTTATGAAATACGTAAATGTGTGTGTTTGATATTATCTCTATTGGCATATATCTCTCTCTGATCTTATTGTTGTTGACAGTATTATGTTTGATCTAATCAACAGTGACATATTTAGGATGCGATAATTTCGTGTTGACATATCTGTATTCACAATTCTTTAAAAAAATGTGTCTCTATTGACATAGTTATGGTTTGATCGTATCTGTATTCAAATATTTCTGTTTGATCTAATATCTGTTGACATGTGTTAAAACTTATTTCTCTAATTTATAAATCACTGAACGTATTTCATTTCACTGCCACAATTGGATTTGTCGGTCTCACAGAAAAACGTCACAGTGAATACTTCATTATTTGACCCCGCTCAGTTGGAAATTTACAATGTCATTGTTTTGTCACGAGAAAGGAGATATTGAGATGAAGTTTGAAAACGAATTCTAAAATAAATGAATACTTTTACAACTTTAAAATAATTGTATCTGACAGTTAAAAGCACGAAGCAAGAACCATTTACAGGAGACAGTCACTCTCATGTCATTGCTCTTCCAGTTGTGTTTGTTATCATTTTGATCATAGTTGCAGCCATCGTCGGTGTCTACGTGTTGCGCAAGAAAGGTAACACTTTTTTTTTCTTATTGTCACAGTCATTAGTGTATTAAAACGTAAAGGTAGGATCTATGGCAGCAACCTGCCGCCGGAGATGAAGATCATTTTTCATATACTAAACGTAGAAACTATTAGTTGGGGTGAAAAATTCCCTCGGTTGATGTATTTATATTTCCCACCTCATGCTCATGTGTTCATTTACACCAGGTTCCCATCAGGTGTTCATTTACACCAGGTTCCCACCAGGTGTTCATTTACAGCTGGGTTCACTGAAAGATCAGTCGTGTCAGATGAGAATCACGACTAAGATTGATTTGTCTGTCTGCACTTGTTTTCAAACATGGCATTGTGTTTTTTGGGTGATAGCAGTCAAGCTCACTTTCAACTAAACGTGAACCTGGCACGCTGTATCACGGAGACAGTAAGCAATCTCACTATCAACTATGTTACCACGCTCCTCTGGGAAAAAAGTGGCACACGAACAGGCAACATACAGACAGGAGTGACGTAATTTGCGATGTTCACTGTAAGACCCCGCTTAGCGTAACTGTTTGAAGTGTCCTGGCATTATAACACTAATTATAAATGATGTCCAGGCTAGGCCACCTCAACCAACAGTCCTGAAGGAGACATAGACCCACCAATTAATAAATATATGGGACAAGAACACCTTGTATAAACTACACAATATTTACTATCCGCTAACATCATCCACAAGTCTGCCAGAGTTTGACCACATAGTGAGGAGAACCATAATTGCTTGGGGTTTTAATGCACATATTTCAACACGACTACAAGCGTCATAGCAACAGATGACTAGAGATTTAAGACACGTGCAACAGTTACAATCTAGTCATACTACAGACCGTGGGGACTCCCACAACAAGTCTCCCCAAGCTAGTCTTACTAGCCGACCCGATCTAACATTTATTTCATCTGATATAGCAGACAGCAGCACCCTCAAAGTCATAGAAGATGTTTTGACAGTGACCACCGACCAATCCTAATAACTATCTCCACACCACAGATGACACAGTTCACGGTTAAGCCATCTTGGAACTTAACAAAGCCAACTGGGCAAGTTACAGCCAAGTCAAGTAACTGATGAAGGGTTCAGTGAAATCAACAGAAAAGCCAGCATGAACGTTACATACAGCAAATGTGTACCATAATTATAGCAGCGGCTAAAACGTTATCTCAAGTGGAAAGGCCAAGAACTGCAGGAAGAAGACTGAAAAACACCCTACCACATTAAACAAAGCAGAACACAACAAATGAATAGCAAAAGTAAGATACATCACAAAGGAAAACAAACGAAAGACCTGGAGAGAAAAATGTAGCAAACTAAATCTAAAAAGCAAAGGGAATAACGCCATGAGACTCGTGCACAAATATACAAATATCAATCCAACACCACAGTAGATGGATGTGACACTGAAATAACAGCATCTATCAAGAATGCAGATACATTCAGCAATTTCTATGCAAAGTTAGCAAGTCGCAGCACAGGAGGAAGACATTAGATAAAATATGCTTCCAAAATTTGCAACACCTAACAAAGATGAGAACATTATTGCTGCATGCAATGACCTATTTAGCATACAGAAACTGAAAATGTCTTTTTGTAAAATGAAAAATTCAAAACTAAATGATATGTAAGCTGGGGAGAACAGAGGCAAAAGTAATACTCCCATGGATTATTACTATAACATGAAAGGAGGGATAGTTGCCATCATATTGACTCACAGATCGACCTCATTTTTAAGAGAGGAAAACCAGCAGGAACACCAATACGTTATACACCCATAACCCTCACCTCATGAATAGGCAAGTTGGTTGAGAGAATGGTTAACAACAGACTATGCTGGTAGCTGGAAGACCATAAGTGGCTAGATAATAACTAGACAAGCTTCAGGTGAAAATGTCGCACAGATGACCGTCTCTTTAAATTCACACAAAATGTGAAGGATGGTTATCAAGAAGGAAAAAGAACGTTAGAAGTGTTCATTGACCTTGAGCAAACCTCTGGCAAAGTTTGGAGAATGGGACGTTTGCTGAAGATTAAGAGAATAGGAAATTATTGAAAAAAATATTTAAATGGATACATGCCTTCCTGACAAACAGAACCATAGTCAGCATATATACCGGTGCACTATCCTGGAAAAGATCACTGGAGGAGGGACTGCCTCAAGGCTCCCCTCTAATCTTCATTCTTCCTTATTCTCATACATGATATAGTGAAACATCTCAATTTGTCAAAAGCATTGTTTACTGATGAGCTTGCCATCTGGACCTCTGAAAATTATCCCATCCTCGCAAAAATCAAGAATAACAGAACGCTCCTCACAATCTCAGCATATTGTGAATTGTGGAAACTAAACATCAATGCACTGACAATTGTTTACAATATTTTCTCACGAAGTCACAAAACAGAAAAATGACCTGTCAATATTAAATGAGTGGGTGAATATTAACAAAGGAAGAAACCCATGTTTACGTTGGAGCAATACTAAACAGACAACTAACACTAAAATAACACAAAGAAAATATCAAAGAATAAGAGTGCCTTAACCTCATTAAGAGACTAGTTAGTAAAAACTGGGGGCCGATAAACATACTCTCCGCCAACTGTATCTTGGGTATGTGAGATCAGTATTAGATTATAGCCTTCTTCTCCAGACCATTGTGAGCAACACTAATAGCCCATGAATAGGGTGCAGGACCCAGCTCTAATCTGTGGATGGATGCGATCACAGCCCACACCAGTATGTGAGATAGATACAAACGTACAGCCGATGCATCTATCTATCTATTTGCTAAACCCGTTCTTGCCTTTCACCGTCATTGTTGTCTTTCATCGGTAGAACAGCATCTGGAGATGACACTCGCATGTGCTGAGTATATTATGGAATTTGTCGCTTCTTTTATTTCAGTGGTCCATCATTTTCTGTCGGCCTCTAGATTTGCCTACTCTGTATTTGTGTAACATAGCTTGCTGTGATATGCTGTCTGATGGTAGTCAGTTGATGTGTGCAAACCATTAGATTTGTTGTTTCTTAATATATTCCAAGATTGGTGTGGTGCCAGTTTGTGTCGAATGTCCTCATTCCTCACCCTGTCTCAGCAATATTCCTAGGTTCTGCGTAAGCATGCCACTTCAGCTTTCAAATGTTTTCGTTTGTCTTGTGCTGTTGTTGTCCATGTATGGCATTGGTAGAATATCATTGGCATAATAATATTTTTGATTATTGTTATTTTGGTTAAATCTACATTTATGTTTCTAAAGATTGTTGTAATTTTCCCTAGCGCTTGGTATGCTTTACTACATCTATTGTGTATTTCTTTACTGTTCTTGTCGTCTGTTGTTATATTACTCCCTAGGTATGTAATTATGTCACTTGGTTATGTCTGTTGTTTCCAGTATATATATATATAAATATATATATAAATATATATATCGGTGTTTCTTTCTGTTCTTCCTATCTTCATTGTTTGTTTGTTATTTGAAAATTAGGGGATTCAAGCCTCTTAGCTGAGGCACGATTCTTTCAATCTAAGACAGAAGTCTACTTTGGTTATATCAGGCCGTGCTAGCTTTTATCTAAGTAGGGCCTAATGGTCTGGGAAAATCGAAAACCGTGTGTGCAATTATTGCCAAAGACTGTCCATAGTGCCTATCGTATCCAGTGGTTAGCGTTCTTCTGTTCTAGTTGTTGAAAAGCTGTAGGAGAGAAACGTTTTGGGGACTCCAGAAAAGGGCTTATGTTATCACTAAGGGAACTTTGAGATTGGTTTTCACCATCATGACGAAAAATAATCACTTACTTTATATGTTATTGAATTGGTTAGATTTTTTAAAGTTTTTTAATTAGGGCTTTAGTCCTGGTTATACATTTTTTAATTAGTTTTAGTCAATCTGTTGGTACTTCATGGCCAAGAACCGTGTCTAGTGTATAAGGGATTTTATTATTTAGGTAGTTATCTTTTAGCTCTTGCCTATGACGGTTGTATTTATGACAATGGAGTAGGAAATGCTCTATAGTTTTTTCCTATCACATTCTTCACATATTGGTTCGAGTATATAATGTAATGATTTTCCCAGTCTAAGTCGTAGTAGTTTCCTATTGACAGGTATTTTCAGCTCTTCCTTTGTGTGTGGGCTCCTAGTGGGTTTCTTTAGCATATGCATGTCTCCCTTTTACACTGTTGTTCCATTTTCCTGTCCATTCCATTAGTATTTTGTCCTTTATTATGCTTCTGCTTTCAGATCTGCCAAGTCCTACCTTGTTTTCTGTTCAATGTTGACGTCCTTTCTTGGCTTCCTTGTCCGCTGCGTTATTTCCTGACATTCCGACATGGGCTGGAATCCAAATTACACTAATCCCCGTACCAACGTGATTTAAGTTTGTTGTTAGGCGTAGTATATTTTCTACTATATCTGGTTTTCGGCTATCATGTTTATATTTTATAACCTGAACTGATGATAATGATACAGCTAGGACTGTTATATGTTTATGTGGGTTATCATTTATTAATTCTAGAGCATTTAGTATTGCAACTAATTCAACCGTGAATATTTATGTACATATATTACTTTGGTCTGTTCTGTACATATCTTCATGTTAAATGTATGGCATGTTTGGTGTTATCTAGCATTTGTATGTGTAGCTCCACTTCTGATGATATATAATCCTATGATATAGTGTAATTATAGAATCTATTATAATAAAATACTATACATATTAAAATATATATTTTCTCTTCCAATCCAGCAAAGTATCGTCGCAGTAGAACAAGGTACGTAATCATTTAATGTGTATACCCAATTATAAGTTATGTCCCCTTTCACAACGTCAATTGCTCTGCGGGAAGAGAAAACCACAGATTGTAATGGTGTTTACACAAGAAAAAAATCCATCTTCCACCAGAAGCTCTTATCTAAAACATAATACATAACACAATGTGTAAAAATGATTATAAATAAATTACAGCTCAAAAATAAATGTAACCAAATGCAAGAGAATTAATAATTAATGAAAATACAAAAGCGTAAGCACCGGAAACGAAACACGACGAATGCAAAACAAAGCGCGGCGAAAGTGGATATATGTAGTCTTCTTCTTCTTCTGCGTTCGTTCTCAAACTCCTGCAGATTAGCAGGATGTAGTCCGGAGAACGGAATGCGCTGTGTCATGGTTTACAGCATTGCTGCGATATCTGCGCCTTTCGGCCTGACACATCTGACTTAGGCATAGCTTTGGGTCACTGACCCTATATGGGATGGGACAGCCAACTCCATCCCATAACCTCCTTAGTCGCCTTTTACGACATGCATGGCAGGTGAACAGTGTTGCTATTCTTTGCTCCACTTTCGGGCCCCGGCAACACATGGGCGGATATCTGTAGTGATGAAGAGTGTTAAGATCAAAATGATCTAAAGACATAATCAAATTAATAATCAAATGGGTGTTTAATATTGATGGATATACAGGTTCTCAAGTGAGTCCCATCATCAGAGGGGTATGATATGATTACTGTTATCTGAATATCCATGGCAATCAAATGGTATGCAGCAGTGAAGTGAGTAGCAACATAAATACATGATCCATGATATATTCGTGAAATAATTTCGAGAATAAGAGATAACATTCCTTGTTTTCTGCATACTAATAATTTCCCTTGTCTTGTGTAGTGAAGTTTTTTTTTTTACATTTTGACAATATAAGCTTGCGAAACATGGGCAATGACAAAACAAGTAAAAAGAAAATTAGTGTCAGCAGAAATGGCATGTGCACGGACAATACTCGGAGTGTCGTTAAGAGATAGAATTAGAAACGATAACATCAGACAGATAACCAAAACAATACCAGTATTGGAACACATCAAAAGACAACAAATCAAGTGGTTTTCACACGCTTCCAGACTTCCAACAGATAGCATGACACATGATGGCCATGACAAATAGATATAACGGCTCTAAAGTCAGAGGCAGACCATGTGAAAGATGGACCACATAAATCAAAGAAGCCACGGGAAGAAGCTTGCAAACAGCTCAGAAGAAGGTCATCTCCAGAGAATTATCCCCCTCCCTCATAATGACGCCGCAAGGCAAACAATGGCTACCGAGTATAGATAGAAAGAAAGCTTGTGATCCGTCATTTTGTCTGCACATAGACCATGTCACATTTGTATTATTGACTATTGTCATGGTTTGTAGCTTAGCTGTAATATGTGTGTGTTTCTGCGTGAAACATTGGAATTCTGAAAGGTGTGTGGATCACTTCGAACATATATAGAATGACAAAGTTAACTCTACCGTTAAACATCCTTCGTCGCCTCCTATGACATGCATTTCAAGTAACAGTGTTGCTATTCTCTGCTTCTATTTCTGGTCCATTATCACACGGTGAGTAGAATATCTATAACTTGAACACCCTTGGGTCTGACTAACAGGCCCACATCATCAAGTGGTTTACAATTCAGACACGTTTTACATAATAGTTTCAATATTCTGGTTCATGTGCGATTGATGAACGTGTGGTCAACTCCGAAACGAGGTCAGTATATACAGGTTGTATATTTTGGAGCTTATACTAAATATAGTGCACATATATTTAATGCAGAAGGTGTGAGTTATGTTATAAACTGAACGCATTCGACCCAGAATCATACTATATAATCATTTATACCACCTGGAAATTCGAGGCTCAGAGAGGTCGATGGATGGTTTCATACGTTTAAAATGTAATCGAAAGTTCCCTTTACAATCTGATGATAGTGCAGTGACATATCGGTTTGTTTAAACATGTCTCTAGCTGCGACAGGTCAACACGTCCAGTAATACCGACTGTTCAGAGAATCAATAATGAAGATCACATTCTGGAAAGAATATGTCACATGATGATGATGAATCAGAACTTCAGTCTGGGAGATAAATAATACTTGACATAATACAATAGAAAACATATCACAACAATAAACAGAAAACTCTTCACACAAATAAGTCCCCAGTGATGTGACACTTGTTCCTAATGAAGAATCAAGAATAATTTGTCATGAACGCAGCACTTGGACATTTTCTGAACGGTCTGGTGACAAAACTGTCAACGAATACAGAAGTACCTTTATTACAACCACGAACTGTCTTAAGATGGCGAAATAGACCATGCCGGTGGCACTGTAATGTATGTCACATGACTATTTTCATGCATAGGCCTACTTAGTGACTCAATTAACATGGTATGCACAATTGAAGTGGAAGTTGCCTGACATCAATGAGTGTAGGTATTGTCCCATTCTATAACCAGACAGATTACCTTTATATTCGTACCAGGACATGCCGGTGTTGAGGAGAATGAGCTAGCCAATATATTGGCGAGTACGGCCACAGTATCCGTAGGTACAACAATAGATCTATCTGACATGGTTAATTCGTTGAAGAACTTAGTTTTCTATTTAAATTTATATTCTTCTACATTAAAAACCCCAGTCCATACCGGGAACAGGATCTTTGACCATATGATTGCGAGATGAACGTATTGACCTCTCGACCATGACTACATGATTTATGTGAGTTAAATTTGAGCTTAGAAAAATTTCAAAGGTATGAATCATGATAATTCTCAAGACTGCGCGAGGTTGGTGTAAATATTGGAGCATCCCCTACAGAGACACATAATATATATATATATATATATATATAGCATCTAGCTGTATCTATCTGCCGATAAACTGTGTTGAATGTATTGAGAATGGGAATTGCAGTACCTATAGACTTGTCCAGAGTGTTATCATTATAATCTGCAATAATAACTAATAAATCATCTCACATAATCATGTAGGCATGGTTGAGAGGTTAGTGCGTTCATCTCGCAATCATATGGTCCAGGATCCTGCTCCCAGTATGGACTGGGTTTTTATGTAGATGAATGTGAATGTAAATCAAAAACACAGTGAACATAGCTTTGCATGGCAAAAGCAAAGACATAATATTTTATCACACAATCCACTAACAACATATCACACAAACATCGATTCAACTCCGAAACGGTAAAAGTACGATACTTACAAAGATGAGAATGTACTGTTATCCTTCACAAAACAACTATACTACTAACGGACGAAATAAATACAGATACCAGTATACAAGAAAGATTAAATCAACTTTTCAAATATAAAATATTTTTCTTCTCAAGATAAACTTCCTCTTTCTGAACAGTAAAGCTCACCCCCTCCCCCATTGTGCGGTCTGTGTAAGTACCTATATTGCCTATATAGTTGTACTAGTCTGACTTGTTAACTATTGACTAGAATAATTAAGTACTGACAAATCTTGACCGTATCTAATATAAATCGTTTATATAATGTTATATTATTTTCTATGATATTTTATCGTGTCGTATATATTAATCATATTCTCTTAATCTTGTTGTTGATTATTTCTTGAAGAATGTTAATCATAATTATTTTGTTGTGTGAAGTATGAGAACCCTTCTAGCAAGTGATGGCGATCATGGACATGCGGACGACGGACAAGGTAATTATGTTATTGTTCTGCTTTCATTCACACACTTCAGAAAATAGTCCAGAGAACAGAGAACACCGTGTTTCTGTTTACAGATTAGCTCCATTTTCTGAACATGTCTCCATGACATGTTCCACGTGATAGTGTTCAAGGGGCTACTTTGAATCTATCTACTGGGAAAGCCCGATCCGCAATCCAACTTAGTTGACTTTTACGACATATTACATGTAACAGTGACGTTGCTCCTTGATCATATGTCAATCCTCGGCAATGTGAGACATGTTACCTGAGTGAGAGTTTAATCATATGACAGTCCTCGACAACTCGCGGGCTGTTACCTGAGTGAGGGTTGGTTCATATGTCAGTCCTCGACAACTCACGGGCTGTTACCTGAGTGAGGGTTGGTTCATATGTCAGTCCTCGCCAACTCACAGGCTGTTACCTGAATGAGGGTTTATTCATATGTCACTCCTCGACAACGCACGGACTGTTACCTGAGTGAGGGTTGGTTCATATGTCAGTCCTCGACAACGCACGGACTGTTACCTGAGTGAGGGTTTATTCATATGTCAGTCCTCGACACCGCACGGATTTTTACCTGAGTGAGGGTTTATTCGTCAGTCCTCGACAACGCACGGACTCTTACCTGAGTGAGGGTTTATTCATATGTCAGTCCTCGACAACGCACGGACTGTTACCTGAGTGAGGGTTTATTCGTCAGTCCTCGACAACGCACGGACTGTTACCTGAGTGAGGGATTATTCATATGTCAGTCCTCGACACCGCACGAACTGTTACCTGAGTGAGGGTTTATTCGTCAGTCCTCGACAACGCACGGACTGTTACCTGAGTGAGGGTTTGTTCTTCTTCTCCATCATCTTCAGCGTGCATTCTCAAACTCCCGTTGGATCTCTCTTGTAGCAGGACCATGGTCCTATTAGATTTCAAGTAGGATGTAGTCCAAACAATGGAAATGCGTTGTGTCACGGTTTTGTGCCAATGGCCCGACACATCCGTCTTCGGCAGAGTTCTTAAACATTTAATGTGACGTAACAGCAGTGAATTCTGACACGTAGTAATATAATCAGGATCGTAGATCGTCATCAATGAAAAGGGGAGGCAGCGCAGGGAAGGTATTTTTCCTTTAAAAAGAAACTGCAAATTGCATTTTCGCGTGGAATTACTTCTTTCTCTTGAGAAATGTAATACTTGCGGGTATGGAAATCTTTAACAGTGGTTGGCGGGGGGTGGGGGGGAGGTTGACGACAATCTTATCATTAAAAGTTGTGTTTGTATTTCCTATGGAGGCAGGGTTGAATATCCCGCGTTTCCCTTCATCAACGGGCCTGGATGCAGATTTTGAATTTGATTGAATTTCAGAAATTACCAGCGGGTATTTTATTTGTGGGTGGAAAGGAATGAGTGTTCTCTAGAACATTTCTGTATACCCCGAAGTATCAAACTATCAACAGTATGTAATCCTTTGATATGGCGACCTTTGTTCAGAGGGGTTATATCTTCTTACAGTGACTGTATGTTCCACCATTTGCCCATGCAGACATTCCATCAAATGAAAGGTTGCATCCACGTGCTTGTATTTATACTATACACATTTGACCATATATTTCAATTGATTGTGTCAATGTTGGACATGTGTGATCACAGGGTTAGCATGTGCTTGTATCAATGTTGAACGTGTCTGATCGCATACTCCATGTGTTTGTATCACTGTTAAACTAGTTTAACCACATAGTCTATGTGATTGTATTATTGTTGGACACGTTTGTTGGACACATGGGTATAGACAATCAAAGAAACGTTACAGAGACACGGGATGACAATGCGACCTATATGGCCAAAACAAACAACTCCAGCTTCCCACAGCAAAACTTAGAGGCACAATTGCAAATGACAATAATATATATATCTAGGTAGTAAGTTAGGTAGATATATATATATATATATATATATATATATATATATATATATATATATATAAGTAGATGATGAGATGGATAGATGGATATATAGATGGATGGATGGATGAAAGGATTAACTGATAGATGGATGGATGTAAGGATGGATGGATGGATATAAAGATTAATGAATGGATAGATGAAAGGATATTTAGATTGATTTACAAATAGTTGGATGGACAGATAGATGGATAGATGGATGGATGGACGGATGAATAGATGGATGGATGGAATGAGCGGATATAAAGACAGGCACGACAATGCAATATATACAGACAAGCGGATAGACATATAGATAGATAGACTCTAATGTTTGAATTCATTGAAATAATCATCTTGTTTCTCAGTGTTGTATGCAAACCTTAAAGAGATGGAGAGAGATATCACACTTGCCAAACCACAAACAGAGCCTGAACATGAGAATAGTATAGTGAACTGTATCGAACATGGAACTGTTTCAGATCTAACTGATCAGGTGAGTTCATCAATGGAACTGTTTCAGATCTAACTGATCAGGTTAGTTCATCAATTTAACTGTTTCATATATAACTGATCAGGTTAGTTCATCAATTTAACTGTTTCATATATAACTGATCAGGTTAGTTCATCAATTGAACTGTTTCAGATCTAACTGATCAGTTTAGTTCATCAGTGGAACTGTTTCAGATCTAATCGATCAAGTGAGTTCATCAATGAATGTAAGATACGTGTATATCATACAGAGTAATAATCAACTACCGAAACAAGTGCAGACGTTTCGTAATCTTTGACGCATTTTTACACACTGTAAACAAATTTGCATAAAAATCGAGACACAATTAAAGAACTAACTGCGTACATTATAAACGTACACCAGATTTGAACTAAAAATCTTTCCCGAAGGAAACTAAACGGAAAATCATAAATTCAATCGTCAAACCAACAATGTGTTATCAATGTCAGACTACGACACTAACAAAATAACAAGAGAGAAAGATTACTACGTGTGAAATAAGATGTCCAAGAAAAGCAGCAAACAGAACAAGAAGAGATCATGTGAGAAATAAAGAAATACCAAGAACTACTGGAACATCGTCTGTGTGCAAATATATTGAAAAACAGAGACTGATATGGTTCTGTCACTTAATACGAATGTACATCGCCGGATTTAGACTTGATAAGTCCCTAGACTTTCCGGACGTGCGGCATTGAAACAGATAATTCTGCAATATATTTAAGTATATATGACAATTGCTCAGTAAAGTGAGGGCCCTAAGCTATAGCTTGTGTAGCTCATACGTAAATCCTGCACTGCGAATGAATTCATATTTGAATTTGCGATCACAAGAGTATACGATATACGAAAGGAAAATAAAAGAGGCAGAGGAAGACCAAGAATAAGATGGATTGAATATGTAACCAACGATCTGAGACTTCACAACATTACTGCATAGGCATATCACAGTATCAAACCTGCCATAACACGAAGACTGAATATCACTAAATCATACGACGGTTTACATCAAAATCAGAGAAACAGCAATATGTAACTAAAGATCGATGATGAGTTTTCAATTCAGACATACATTTGAATAGATCAGGTTGCCAGATCAAGCACAATTCAGACATACATATGAATAGATCAGGTTGCCAGATCAAGCACAATTCAGACATACATATGAATAGATCAGGTTGCCAGATCAAGCACAATTCAGACATACATATGAATAGATCAGGTTGCCAGATCAAGCACAATTCAGACATACATATGAATAGATCAGGTTGCCAGATCAAGCACAATTCAGAGATACATATGAATAGATCAGGTTGCCAGATCAAGCACATATTATCGATTAGTTATTATTTAATTCCTTTCATGCCACAGGCGGCACATGGGGCAGAGGTTTTGAATGTCCATGTCTCACGGTCCGCTGCTTGCGCAATGGAATAGGTATTAACATCAAGAAACCAAACAATATGATAATCAACAAAATCAAAGAGGAACACAGGTTAAGCAGACAAATACACTGAGCTATACTACAACAAGTAGACCAGTAACTGTATCGTGGACACACATAATTACCGATGATTATAGATGAAATGGACGTTAATAAGCGAATAGGAATGGATAAAATTACTTCCAATGACATTAGGAGAATTTGACATCCAAACAAAATCACAATTTAAAAAGAAAATTATAAAATTAACACATCCCACGAAAGACATGTTTTGTCGAGCGATTCGCGCAAATAAAACGGAGGTACACAGAATTTCCATTATCTCGACTACAAAGAAAGCAAAACATGAAGAAATGCATCGATAGAGAATTCTGTGTATTGATGCATTTAATGTGACACTCCTATGGCCCTGATGGTTTTGAGTTTATATATATATATATATATATATATATATATATATATATATATATATATATATATATATATATATATATATATATATATATATATATATATATAATTATCTTGTTAAAAAAGAAATGAACATTTTGTCAATTCTGTGTACAGTTGTTTATCCAAATGCGTTCTCTGTTATCCACAGGACTCTGGGCGGATGGTATCTGAAGATGGTCTGGTATATCTAACAGTCATACATGCCAGAGGCAGCATCAAAGAAAAGCCGAAAAGAGCCAAACAGAAACAAAAAGAGGCCGAAATTATTAAAGATGAAAACGTTGAATATCTGGCACTGGATTTTGAAAAAACTGGAACATTGGTGATTCCTGTCGAGGGACACGAGATTCCTGACGTCCAGAAGGTACTCGTGCAAACGGAGTCGGACAAGACGACAAATAGCAATAATGTGTAATGGATCCTATAACTCGTGGATAGGGATCGCATCCGCCATCAATATGGCAACGATGTCAACGATGACGTTAGTTCATCATGGTTATATCTGGTACAATGAACATTACAAAATACTTCATGTAAAATTCTAGGCCACACTGTCACAATGACTTTCGTGTTATGAAGTGTATTCATCAAAAATATTGATTGTTATTTTTTCTGCAGTCATATCCACCTACAAATATAAATTTCTATTTAGTCTGCTGTCATATCCATCTATATTTATAGATTGTTATTTAGGCTGCTGTCATATCCATGTGTATTTATAGATTGCTATTTAGGCTGCTGTCATATCCATGTACAAATATTGATTGTTATTTTTACTGCTGTTATATCCATCAACACAAATTGAATGTTATTCCTGCTGATGTCATATAAATCTATAAATATTGATTGTTATCCTTACTGCTGTCATATATCCATTAACATATATTGATTGCTAACATTGCTATTATCATATCCTGCTTCAGTGTATTGAATATTAACCCTGCAGTCATCGCATTCGCTATGCCCATCTACATATTTTTTTTAAAAATTATTTAGTGTCACTGGCGTTAAATGGTTGCTTGTTTAATGAAATAGTGGCATAATGATTAATGAATTTCTATTGAAATATTTCTGTTAATTGTCTTGTGATATTCCGATATTGTTTATTTTTTATAATAAATACATTAGTTTAATAATTCTTGTCGCCCGGGTGTTTCTTGAACCCGAAAAGGGAGCACAGAAATAAACAGTTTACCTTCCATGCAAGTCTTAAGAGTCGACTGAGGAGATTTTGTGGTGTAAATTTCTTTACCATCACATATAGGGTCAAAGTTACTTAGCATCCATACTGAAAACGGATGTGTCAGGACGAAACCGCAGATATCGCAACTGAGCTGCATAACGACGATACAATGCTTACTTTTGGTTTGCCGGATTACGACCTGATAATCTGCAGAAGTTTGAGAACGAGTGCTGAAGAAGAAGACGAAACAGTCACAATATCACCACTGTCAATGAACTAATACGAGTTTAGTGGAAACTGTGCCGGTCTACTCTTTTACTTCTCCTAATACCCTCGTGTCTAAACACACACATGAAGATGATTCTCGTCAACTCAGTCTTCATCATAGCATCTAGACAGTAAGGGTGTGGATAGACCGACTGAAGCTTTTCAAGCATACTTAGATATTCTCACGAAGTCCATCCAAGTAATGTGAAGTGTCCATTTATACCAATCTGTAGCCGCAACAGAATGTCACATGATGAAATATAACTGCTTGAAGTAATGTGGTTTAACAATAATACTACTAAAACAGAATCGACCTTGCTATCTAATGCCGTTATCATGGAAAATATGCACGCAAACAACTGTTAGAATTCACCAGAAGGAGACACACAGCATGCCGGAGTTATAAGAAATGTAATTGGTCTCAATTAAACGAATATATACATGCACAATATTTTTCACACTTGTACAAAGGTGGTTTCCCCTGGTCTTCCACTGACTCAAATAGAGACCTTATTAACTGTATTAGAAGAGGGCATTCGCCGTTTCTGGGTCATGTCATGAGAAGAAGTGGGTTGGAGAACATCGTACAACTGGAAAGATTGAGGGTAAGAGGAATTGAAGGAAGACAATGTAAGAAAATGTTGGAAGACTTGAAAGTCTGGCATGATGCAGAATCATCAGAAACTATCTTTAAATTTATAACAAATAGAGTACTATGGAGAGACATCATCGCCTACGCCGGAAGGAATGGTACCAATGAATGAAAGAATGTATTAGTTAGATCGTCTTGGATCAAAAATTAAAACAATCATTTCTTTTCTTGTAGAGAGTCTCGTTGCAAGTTGATGAAGCACTTGTATGTTGCTTATGCCAAATATTGAGATTTATCTGTTGATTGTCCTGCATATTTTGTTTTGGGAGACCTATTATTCTTCTTTCCTCTGACTTCCACATGAAAATATATTTACGACGTCTGTTGTCATTTATTCTAAGAACATGATCTCCTCCAGGGACAGTTAAATGGAACATCTTATATGGAACAAAACAACAGCTCACAAACACATGCATATATCAGACAATAGCATTGGGTCAAAGGACATGGAGACATGGAACGCTGGATCAGCAACCAACAAAAACATGGCAGATGTAATTCCAGCGTCTTTCTCTTACAAAACATGATACAAATACTTCATTCGGTACTTGCAAAGATGCATTTCTTGTTTTAAAATCTGTACATTTTATGTTCAACATTCTTCCAAGGGATATGTTTTCTCTCGGGATGTCAACATCGATGTGGAAATTAACAATAGACTGGCAAAAGCTAACGTTGTATTTGGTAGGTTACACAACAATGTATGGGACAGAAGAGGTATATGAACAACCACCAAACTTCAAGTATATCATGCGGCTGTTATACCAACCCTATTAACCAGCACTATTAACTTTATTATTCTTGTTACTTATTGTTATAATTATGTTATTGAGCACTAGCGGAAGAGACCAGACAAGATACTGCAAGACAGAAGCTGGCACATAGAAAAGAGAAAGCATCTCAACGTCCCATAGACACCCTCTACAGTTGTCAATTCTGTAGAATAACATTGCGTGCGTGCATTGGACTTGCTAGTCATTTAAAAACAAACTTTTAAATTTATTATTTTTATTACTTATTGTTATTATTATTATGGTTGAGTTTTGGGTCACCGACAATTACGATGTACGAACATCATCATATTTTCAAAGCTGTTTAATTTATTGTCTATTCCCTGTATGGATTTCTAGCGTGTAAAACCGTATGTCGATACAGTTATTATGCACGTATTGAAACGTCTACATTTTGTAATTTTGTTATATTCTTATTCTGACAAAATATTTAAAATATTGTTAAATGCATCAGCTGCTGGAGCTTTGCAGTTTGATATAACGCTGTCTGTATCATCATTTTGGGATAACTTGCTGCTCACATACTGACATGTTTTATCTTTCTCTAGCACATTCATTTACTCACTACAAACTGGATTTTAATGTATTAATTACACCTGATGATATACAACTCATGATATTGCCAACTGTGTCATTGATCCGCCAGTCGATGAGTAACAGCCTTTGATGACTTCATTGACTTCATAGATGTGGCTAGTCTAACTTTGTTGTCTTTGTTCCACGAGTCACTGAGTGCCCGTTCTTGATGACTTCATTGACTCCCGCGATATGGCAAGTCTAGCTGTGTTGTCTTTGTTCCACGAGTAACTGTCATCGCTTGATGGCATCATTGACTTCAAAGATATGGCTACATTGAAGTCATGCACTCTATGAGTTGTGGGACATACGTAATGCCAGCATCGATACTAAATATTTGCCAGCTTTCATGTGATACGATATATGCATATAAAATATGAAACATATCTTCAACACACACATAAATAACCCCCCTGAGAAGAAGGCTTCTTTTCAAAAGATTGTATGCAGCTGGTAATTTGAATTTTCTAGTTATGGAAGAAATGTGTCAATAAGCACCCCATTTTACAAGAAGTACCCCATTTCTCCAAGAAGTTATTAGTTTGCTAGCAATATCTGGGATGTAAACAACATGAGCAACACTTCTCAGAAGACAATGCTACATTTACATGAAATCCAATTTCCAATATTATTTAATGGTTAACCCCCCCCCTTCCAAAGCTAACCTAGGTGGACTCAATGCGTGACTCAAACAAATGTGCCAACCAAATGATGCTTTAACAATCCAGAAAATAGAGCATTGGATTTGAGAAATTAAAACCTCCAACATCTTAGACAATAGAACCATACACGTAGGACAATAGAACCACAATCCTAGATCAATGGAACCCCACACTTAGGGAGTTGAAATCCAATACTTAGGGACATGAAAACCCACACTTAGAAAAGTGAATTTCACACTTAAGAAAATGGAACCTGAAACTTAAGACATTGGAACCCCACACGTATGATAATGGAATCCCATATTTATAATGGAACATCAAACTTACTTCGAATGTGTACATTAATAATATAATATAGAAACATCGATAATATATTAAATAAAAATCATCATGCAGCAAACGGAATCTGAACCCAGGTATGCTCAGATAGCAGCTGTTATAATATACTAGATTGGTTCGACGTTCCGTCGGGACGAAAATTTATTGGGTTGCTTACCTTGATATGTCTCACATTGCCAATGTGCTTGTCAACCCGACTCACCGTATGGTGGGAAAACAAGCGAGTATGACATCATGCAGTCCATAACCAATTCATCGAATAAATTACATAACCAATATTATATGAATGAATAAATGCGAATTTTACGGTGAACAGGTGGTTCGCAATCTTCTTTGGCGAAAACCATGATGTTGGTTCATTACAGCGACGTTGATCAGATTGATGATCGCTCTTGAAGACCATGTTTATTTTTGGGATTACTCTTCCAGTATGAGTAGCATTCTCTCTTATTTTGAATCTCTCTTATTTTGATATCACGCATTAACTCATGCGACTATGCTGGTCTATTGTGTTGACGAAAAAATCGATCAATTATATTAAGAATTTCTTTTTCGCCCGACGCGTTTGCTTCGTGTGCTTGTCAAACGTCTATTGCTTGAGTACTGTCCAAAACAAACAACTGACAAAACTGTGGAACTTTGTTGTATTGCCGTTGTATGTGAGATGTTCAATGATACGTTTGTTCATAAACTTTTAAAACGTATGGACATCAATCTTGACATTAAGCAATTGTTGCTCCCATTAACGCGAAAGAAAGAGCGCTATTATAAGATCGAACATTCTCGCAAAAATGTGTGTATTTAAGGTGTGTATTATCAAAGAGCATCTATCGCACGTGCTCGGTATACTCCAGTTTCTTACCAGGGATGTCTTGTGGCTTTGGAAGCATGATCTTTCTCTTTCGGCAACAACTTGTACACTTGCCATTATTAGGATGTTCTCCTAAAAATATTATCCCAAAAAAATGGACATATAATATCGAAAATTGCGCAGTTATGTGCAGCAACACGATCCTCAGCAAATTGTGCTGCTTCATTTCAAATTACTTGACGAATTTCTCTTTGCGCTGATGATTTTAGCTCAGCTCGAAGCCACTGCAAATCAGCAGCCTTAGCAAGTCGTTTTTGTCTTTATTGAAAGGTTTCTTGACCCATTCTGTGCATCTCCCTTTCAATTGAATGCCTATGCCCTGCAGCATTTGGGGCACGAATCCGAGCGAGTGACTTGAGTATGACGACTCAGCCATCTAGCTTTTCGCTCTTTTGTTTTTTGACGCTTTCCTATCATTGAATCATCTTCATCCAATATTTAAAGCACTTTTAAAGCACATTAAAACCATTATATATATATATATATTTCAGAAAACATTAACCACAATGAGATACAGCAGTTTACCTTTTATCACATCAATAATATGTGTATACAAAAATGTCATTTGCTTTGAATAACGTCACGACACTAATCCTTTTGACTGGATGTCGCACGAGAATTCCGTGACGTAAATGCGGAAATGTATAGAGCGTTCCGGAGAAGACAGAACGCGGCTATTATATTATCGATTATTCATTTACCCATGTCAGATCTGAAGCAATGGTGTTTATGTTTATTCTTTATTGTTT
The DNA here is from genome assembly GCA_034231615.1 of Meghimatium bilineatum. Taxonomy (NCBI): domain Eukaryota; kingdom Metazoa; phylum Mollusca; class Gastropoda; order Stylommatophora; family Philomycidae; genus Meghimatium; species Meghimatium bilineatum. The sequence continues at coordinate 68,628,030 of CM067304.1, read as the reverse complement.
TGGTTTATGATTTGGTTTAATTGGTCCTTGTATCACTAAGGTCGTCTGGCATGTGGTGATTGATAAAATATTTGTGGTTCTCGAGGAATTTACATACCTGCGAGGTGTTTTCTTATTGTTTGTGTGTTTTTCGACCGGCCCATATTAATAGTTTCAGAATATTCACATTTGAAAGTCTTGACTACAGTTATATCTCTTATTTAGGGACGTTGTGCGGTCGAAGACAGAAAACATGTTATCTCACTTAGTTCAGAGAAACGAATAAAAAAGTGAAAGACCATCCCTTCAAAACAAATGATATTCCTGAAAAAAAAACTACTGACCGAACACCCACTGACACAATTACCGAATCTCCCACTGACATATGTAGTTACTAAGTATACTTTGTTTCATGTTTTTACCGAAGCCCCACTAAGAAATGAAGTTACTAATTGTGTTTCATGTTTTTACCGAAGCCCCACTAACAAATGAATTTACTAATTTTGTTTCAGGTTTCATCTAAGCCCCACTAACAAATGAAGTTACTAATTTTGTTTCATGTTTTTACCGAAGCCCCACTAACAAATGAATTTACTAATTTTGTTTCAGGTTTCATCTAAGCCCCACTAACAAATGAAGTTACTAATTTTGTTTCATGTTTTTACCGAAGCCCCACTAACAAATGAATTTACTAATTTTGTTTCAGGTTTCATCTAAGCCCCACTAACAAATGAAGTTACTAATTGTGTTTCATGTTTTTACCGAAGCCCCACTAACAAATGAATTTACTAATTTTGTTTCAGGTTTCATCTAAGCCCCACTAACAAATGAAGTTACTAATTGTGTTTCATGTTTTTACCGAAGCCCCACTAACAAATGAATTTACTAATTTTGTTTCAGGTTTCATCTAAGCCCCACTAACAAATGAAGTTACTAATTTTGTTTCATGTTTTTACCGAAGCCCCACTAACAAATGAATTTACTAATTTTGTTTCAGGTTTCATCTAAGCCCCACTAACAAATGAAGTTACTAATTTTGTTTCATGTTTTTACCGAAGCCCCACTAACAAATGAATTTACTAATTTTGTTTCAGGTTTCATCTAAGCCCCACTAACAAATGAAGTTACTAATTGTGTTTCATGTTTTTACCGAAGCCCCACTAACAAATGAATTTACTAATTTTGTTTCAGGTTTCATCTAAGCCCCACTAACAAATGAAGTTACTAATTTTGTTTCATGTTTTTACCGAAGCCCCACTAACAAATGAAGTTACTAATTTTGTTTCATGTTTTTACCCAAAGCCCCATGTCTATACGGTCCAGTGATTTAATAATATGCTTTACTAAATCTTTTAATTTTCACAAAACGGAAGGATCAGACGTCATGGATTAGTCAATCGGTTTCAATTACGTAATAAATAAAACAGAATCAATTCCAACAATGTTTTTATTTTCTAAATCTCTAAATATTTAATAATTCTAAGTCGTAATAATCGAATATTGCAGCATATGTGAGTATTAATGTCTAGTGCATGTTGTTATGTATTGTCTGTTTTAACTAGCAATATTACTCGTTTCTGATTCCTCTGTTGTGTGAAGTTTTTTTCAAATTATTTTCTTTCTGAGCTAGTAATCATTAGATGACCAGTTTAACCCTACTTAACAAACATCTTGTATTGAGGTGTATCAAGTATCAAATCAATTGATATTAGATATTAAAATTTAATGTGAACTCTCATAGCTAATTTTTACAAAACAATTTCGTCTATTAAAGAGTTTCAACTTACTAATCGTGTCGGTATTATTTTATTTTCGCTTGTTTTGTTGTCAGTATGAATTATCGCTATAATAACAACCAATGAAATGACGAGGGGTATTCTGATCTATGAGATTTGGTTGAATTAGCTGAATTCTGACACTTATCCATTGCAATATTTCAGTAGGCGAATGGATTTACTGGTGGCGTACGCCTCCTCTCCAATTATACTGCTACGTAAGAAATCAAATGAAAATGTATACATGTCTATATGAGTCATTACTTTCATTAGTAAAACAATGAAAATGTGCATAGTCTGGGCATGTATGCAGACATGATTCATTGTCAAAAACAATATTACAGGTAGCAGTCCAAGTTGTAACGGTCATAATCATGAACAGACATAATCAAGAACTGCCCTGGTCAGGATATTTTCTGACTCATTATTTCGCTGTAGATATATATTGATGCAACCCTATTTATGTTCATTCATGCAATGAGGCACCACTACGATTCTGACCGGTTATGGGTTTTTTCATGAGAATATAAGATTCTACAGAGAAACATTACGAACAGCATGTTCAGAAAGAAATACCAAACAATAAATATTTAGAACACTAAAGGTGAAAGTTGGTTACCTTCAAATTCACATGATAACAAGAAACAAAGGTAATTTAATCAAGAAATGAAGATTAACGTTTTTCTTTTATCTGTTCTCTGCTTTTTACGTTATGCGTTTCACGATTGAATGTCAACCAGTTTTTGGACCGGGGAACGTTTGTTCCCTTGATATGCAGTAATATTGTGACGTTTCAGAACATTGGTAACTCCTTCACTTCACATTTTTCTTGGTCTTCCTTTGCCATTTTTTCATTGTCATGGTGTTCGTTATTGCTGCTTGTTAGTGTGGGCTCATTCTATTTAAGTACACGAAACAATATATCAGTCTCAATATATGATTTTTCACTATAACTGAGCACAGATATTGTCCCAACATTTCTTGTAATCAATTCATTTCTAACATAATCTCTTCTTGTTCCGTTTGCTGATTTTCTTAGACATATCATTTCACACATAGTAAGCTTTCCCTCTTGTTCTTGTGTTAGTGTCCATTCCTGACATTGCTGACACAATCTAGACAAGAACAACCATGGAGATTACAAAATAATAACATATAGCTTTTTTCCGAATTTGGAATCGAAGTAATTGTGTTGGAAACAAAGTTAGAATAACGTGAATCTTACAATAAACATGTAAATATTAAACTTTTGAAATATTCCAGTAGGGTGAGATAAAGAAAGGCATGTGATCTCAATGTGGTCACGAGAAGTGCTGCAAGAACTTCCAAAAATCTGACTAACAGACGTGAACATTAACTATGGCACCGGGGAAGATTATGTATGAGAACAGAGTTGTTTGGTGTTATGCAGTGAAAAGAGGACCATAATTGTGTTCAACCAGGAGAAAGCAGCAACAGCACACCAGAAGAGATTAGCTTGGACAAATTAAGTGTAGATTAAACGCCATCAAAATGTATTATTCTATGACCAAAACGTGACTCCCAATAATAGAGACCTACTAAAAGAAATCGAACCAATACTTTATACGCCATGTTTTCTATTGTTTCCATTTATTTTACTGTTAAGCGTATGCAGGTCACACAAAGTATATGCATAGTGACCAACAAAAAACACGATAATAATCAAATTTGATATGTACTCAAGCTTTTTTTTAGTTTACTCATAAATTTTATGTTGACTGGAATCACGTTCCAAACAATTCAATGACATTTTTGGTCTAGCATAAGGCTTACTAGCCAATTAAAGGTACAGGTATATCACACGGTAGCAACTGCTGTTTCAGACGAAGACACCTCCTCATGTGATAAACCACAGAAAATATTTGGTGGGGTATCCAGTTCCCTACCTTGCTGTCTTTACCTCCCCTAACGCATGCGTTAGGTACCGAATAACGGCTAGATCGACATTGGAAAAGCGACACTTGTTAGGCGAGAAATCACGACCAGGACAATTTTGTGTGTCTTGATGTGGTTACGAACTTGACACACTGTAACCTGTTGATAGTAACCACGTGCACTACAAGCTAGGATAGAACCTGACATGCTGTAACCAGGTGAAAGTAAACAAGCTCACTACCAGGTCCGGATTTAGACTTGATATGGCCCTAAGCTATTTGAAATATGGGGCCCTAAGCTATTTGAGATATGAGGCCCTAAGCTATTTGAGATATGGGGTCCTAACCTATTTGAGATATGGGGACCTAAGCTATTTGAGATATGGGGCCTTTAACGATTAAGAATATATAGATAATGAAATTTACAAAATGTGGGGCCCCTATGATAGTGGGGGCCCTAAGCTATAGCTTGTTTAGCTTATAGGTAAATCCGACACTGCTCACTACCATTTAAACTACTGTGTTCCTCATCTAAGAATTCATAAACAAGGATACTCTGAGTTTCATAAAGTGGATGTAACAAATGGTCTTAATCACATGTGATGTAACATACAAGATAACAAACATGATCTTAATCAAATGTGATGTAACATACAAGATAACAAACATCTGTGTGCCTGGTTAATGTATGTTTATTGTTTACTTTAATTCTTCTAAGAGTAATGTCACGGAATATTTAACGTTAACAGAAACATCAGACATATCTTACTTCCTCAGCACCAAGGCAACTCTCTAGATGTTGGTAGCATATCCTACTATTCAGAACATGAATATCACCTCAATAGTTTCAGCGGATTTGATTTTCTCGGCATTATACATACGTCCAGTAAATTGCCATTGTTGTTGAAATTTTTGCATGTACGTTTAGTTGAATAGTTAGTTAGGTAGTCGATGTATCATTGTCACTGCACTCTGGACAAGTCTATAGGTACTCGATTTCTCTATGAGTGTATCCGCCATTACACGTTGACTGGCGGTATCAATACGCCGTTGATTGACCATCATTCTTTCTCGCCCACGAATCTGCTAATTTCTAGCGACACCACATTTCAAACCAAGCTCCTTTATTCTAGTCATTGAACAAGAGTCATCGTCACTTATACAGTCAAATTGTCTGCCCACTCCATCACTCGGCCAACAATATATCTTCTCTCTCATTATCCCGTTCTGCAGCCATTGTTATCGAATGTACTCCACCTGCACTTTCACAATCATGTTCATCGAGTCACTCAATATGCAGGCATGAGTCGCAGTCTGCTAGCACCCCATTTCATAGCTTTGGCTACTGCTAAATCTCTATTGTCCTGCTGCGTGTCGTCTGAGCGAACGCACCGCATTCCTCTCTGAAAGTCTTCCCCCACCTGTGTGCAGTGAAGGCTCATGCGCTCCTGATGTGTCTCTCAACCGATCCATCTGTATATATAATCATATCACCTTCCCTGTAGTTCTCACCACTGTTGGACACCATCCCCAGCATTCTCTATTGCGTGTAATTGTTACTGTGACGACTGTCGGACCCTCAAGGGGCGTCAGACTCCATTCCACACTAGGAAGCACATCCTCCATTCTGCACACACACAATGTATAATATCATCTGCGCGCCCCATCCATGACTTTCCTTTCTTAAGACGACTGTCTTTCACTTTGATAATTTCAGGGATATTTGAATGCGTTGCAGTTTGAATATGACACGTTGGCTGAACATGACGTCTTGTCTGAAAATGGCACCTTGACTGAATATGACATCTTGACCGAAAATAACACCTTTACTGAACATACCACTTTGACTGAACATACCACCTTGACTGAAAATACCACCTTGACTGAACATACCACCTTGATTGAACATACCACCTCGACTGAATATCTCACTTTGACTGAACATACCACCTTGACTGAACATACCACCTTGACTGAACATACGACCTTGACTGAGCATACGACCTCGATGAATATCGCACTTTGACTGAACATACCACCACGACTGAATATCGCACTTTTACTGCATATCACCGTGAATGAACGAATCACCCTGATAGTTTTATCTTCATCAATGGTCAACACAAGACATGTGGACTCATTGGGAAGCAGTTTTCTAAAGTAACTCATTTGACTTTTAAATTAATTTCATTGCATGTCAGCGTAAAGTATACAAACAAAGTATACAAACAATGTTTACACACAAAATATACAAACAAAATATACAAACAAAGTTTACACACAAAGTATTAACATAATAACCAAAGACAATACCAGGAAACGTCAAATGCGTAAAATAATGTTTACCAATCAATGAGCCAGCTTGTCTTATAGTTTCGATCTGTCACGTCTGTTGGCACGCGCTGTATCACACCGTCACTGAGCCAGACGCAGATTGAATTATTCAGTATACAATATATATATATTCATTATACAACATATATACATACATCACACAACATACATGCATACATTACATAACATATATACATACATTGCACACCACATATACATATCAGCACCTCATACCCCATTCAGCGCCTCATATTCAGTACCTCAATCCACATTCAGTACCTCATACCCCATTCAGCGCCTCATATCTCATTCAGTACCTCATATCACATTCAGTACATCATACCACATTCAGTACCTCATATCACATTCAGTATATCATACCACATTCAGTACCTCATATCTCATTCAGTACCTCATACCCCATTCAGCACCTCATATCTCATTCAGAACCTCATACCCCATTCAGCACCTCATATCTCATTCAGTACCTCATATCCCATTCAGCACCTCATATCTCATTCAGTACCTCATACCCCATTCAGCACCTCATATCTCATTCAGTACCTCATACCCCTTTCAGCACCTCAAATCTCATTCAGTACTTCATACCCCATTCAGCGCCTAATATCTCATTCAGTACCTCATACTCCATTCAGCACCTCATATCACATTCAGTACCTCATACCACATTCAGTACCTCATATCACATTCAGTACCTCAAATCACATTCAGTACCTCAAACCACACGCAGTACCTCATACCAAATTCAGTACCTCATATCACATTCAGTACCTCATACCACATTCAGTACCTCATACCCCATTTAGCGCCTCATATCTCATTTAGTACCTCATACCACATTCAGTACCTCATATCACATTCAGTACCTCATACCACATTCAGTACCTCATACCACATTCAGTACCTCATACCCCATTTAGCGCCTCATATCTCATTCAGTACCTCATACCACATTCAGTACCTCATATCTCATTCAGTACCCCATACCCCATTCAGCACCTCATATCTCATTCAGTACCTCATACCCATTCAGCACCTCATATCTCATTCAGTACCTCATACCCATTCATCACCTAATATCTCATTCAGTACCTCATATCACATTCAGTACCTCATACCACATTCAGTACCTCATACCACATTCAGTACCTCATATCACATTCAGTACCTCATACCACATTCAGTACCTCATACCCCATTCAGCGCCTCATATCTCATTCAGTACCTCATACCCCATTCAGTACCTCATACCCATTCAGCACCTCATATCACATTCAGTACCTCATACCACATTCAGTACCTCATATCACATTTAGTACCTCATACCACATTCAGTACCTCATACCACATTCAGCACATCATATCTCATTCATTACCTCATACCACATTCAGAGCCTCATACCACATTCAGCACTTCATACCCAATTCAGCACCTCATACCCCATTCAGCACCACATATCTCATTCACTACCTCATACCACATTCAGCACCCCATACCACATTCATCACCTGTGTTTGTGATTTTGTCCCGTTATACAATGTTCATTTTGTCCTGTTATACAATGTTCATTTTGTCCCGTTATACAATGTTCATTATGCCCCGTTATACAATGTTCATTATGTCCCGTTATACAATGTTCATTTTGTCCCGTTATACAATGTTCATTTTGTCCCGTTATACAATGTTCATTATGCCCCGTTATACAATGTTCATTATGTCCCGTTATACAATGTTCATTATGTCGCGAAGACAACGAAGTTGACCGCAATTGCGTTTTCTTGCATGTCTAAAGCACGATGTTCATGTCTAAAGCACGATGTTCATGTCTAAAGCACGATGTACATGTCTAAAGCACGATGTTCATGTCTAAAGCACGATGTTCATGTCTAAAGCACGATGTTCATGTCTAAAGCACGATGTTCATGTCTAAAGCACGATGTTCATGTCTAAAGCACGATGTTCATGTCTAAAGCACGATGTACATGTCTAAAGCACGATGTTCATGTCTAAAGCACGATGTTCATGTCTAAAGCACGATGTTCATGTCTAAAGCACGATGTTCATGTCTAAAGCACGATGTTCATGTCTAAAGCACGATGTTCATGTTTCCTAGTCGTATAAAAATTAAGGAAGAAAACAATATTATACATTTATATTTTACTCATTATTTTTTAATCTTGTGATTTTTTTATCCACATTTTCTGTACTAATCTGCCACAACATAACAACTGCACGTACAAATCGTGCATTGATTTCACGATCACAATAAAACATTAATACTTTTTCTCAATATTGACACGTCGAACACGTGTGTTTCGGGCATGCGTAGATGCATTATTCCATATCCAGTAAATTACATCAGGTGGCAGTTGAATGTGTGAAAACAATATGAGAATAAATGGAAGTATGGATGAATAATATTACAGTCTAAAAAAGATAACATTTCTCATAACTTTAACATAACATAGAATACTCAGCAGGCTGTCACATCCATAATACTGACTACGTCACATCTATAATACTGACTATGTCATATCCATAATACTGACTATGTCACATCCATAATACTGACTATGTCACATCCATAATACTGACTATGTCACATCCATAATACTGATTATGTCACATTCATAATACTGATTATGTCACATCCATATACTGACTATGTCACATCAATAATACTGACTATGTCACATCCATAATACTGACTATGTCACATCCATAATACTGACTATGTCACATCCATAATACTGACTATGTCACATCCATAATACTGACTATGTCACAGCAATGATACTGACTATGTCACACCCATAATACTGATTATGTCACATTCATAATACTGACTATATCACACCCATAATACTATGTCACATTCATAATACTGACTATGTCACACCCATAATACTGACTATGTCACATCAATAATACTGACTATGTCACATCTATAATACTGACTATGTCACATTCATAATACTGATTATGTCACATCAATAATACTGACTATGTCACATCAATAATACTGACTATGTCACATCCATAATACTGACTATGTCACATCCATAATACTGACTATGTCACATCCATAATACTGACTATGTCACATCCATAATACTGACTATGTCACATCAATAATACTGACTATGTCAGTACAATGAGAGTGTCTGCATATCCTGATCTGACGTACAAATGAGAAAGTCTGAGACATTATTTCCTACACCGACGATTTCACGTCTTATCCTTATTAAATGAAAGAAAAGTCTCCATCTCCGAGAGTGCTACGCATTTATATAAAAAATCTCCATCTAAGAGAGTGCGATGCGTTTATATAGAACGTCCTCATCTGAGAGAGTGCTATGCGTTTATGTAGAAAGTCTCCATCTCGGAGAATGCTATGCGTGTATCAAGAAAGAACGATATACTATTTTTCTTTAAATTTAGGCAACCAATCACATGACAACACTTGAATAAACTACACACTTTCTGTTGTCTACGTTTGAATACAGCCAATACACTTGAATACATCCGACACGCTTTAATACATCTGATACACTTGAATACATCCGACACACTTTAATACAGTCTATACACTTTAATACAGCCGATACACTTGAATACAGACGGTACACTTGAATACAGCCGATACACTTGAATACAGTCGATACACTTGAATACAACCCATACACTTGCATACAACCGATACACTTGAATACAACCAATACACCTGAATACAGCAGATACACTTGAATACAGCCGATGCACTTGAATACAGTCGATACACTTGAATACAGCCGATACACTTGAATACAACCGATACACTTGCATACAACCGATACACTTGAATACAACCAATACACCTGAATACAGCCGATACACTTGAATACAGTCGATACACTTGAATACAGCCGATACACTTGCATACAATCGATACACTTGCATACAACCGATACACTTGAATACAACCAATACACCTGAATACAGCCGATACACTTGAATACAGTCGATACACTTGAATACAGTCGATACACTTGAATACAACAGATACTTTTGAATACAACCGATACACTTAAATACAACCGATACACTTGATTACAGTCGATACACTTGCACACACTCTATGCACGTTTATACAGCAGATACACTTGCATACAGCCGATATACTTGAATACAACCGATACTCATGAGTACAGAAGATACACGTGAATACAACCGATACACTTAAATACAACCGATACACTTGAATATTTCAGATATACTTGAATACCCTGCGCAGATACACTTAAACAAAACCGATACACTTGAATACAGCAGATACACTTAAATACAGCAAATACACTTACATACAACCGACACACTTCAATACATCCGTTACACTTGAATTATATAATATAGAAGTATCTAGAATACATTCTTCAAATATAAATTATAATACAGCAAACGGCATTTGAACTTGGTATGCTCAGATAGCACCTCCTCCCCTCGCTGTCGAAGAAGGAAAACGTGTTGACCACATTTGTGAGGCGAGTAGATGCGGCATACTTGAATGTTTTGAATACGGTTAATTAATAGAATTAGTATCTTTATAAATCTTCCACAGGTCAATATCACCGATACAGTTTAAGAATCACTGGTGCACTTAATGTCACCTCAGGTGTGACCAAGATATCTTAATAAATTGTATTCAAGAAGACATATTTATATCCAGCGTGTATTATTGCCCCTTTCAGTGTACCAGATTTCACGCATCAGGGTATAGTTTTAATGGTCCTATATTGACAAAGCAAGGCCATATCTTCAGATTTTCAACCTACGCCCAACTATGATCGATGTGATCTAATCCCAAGTTTAGTTAGATCTGCTTGTGACATCAGATAAAGAGGTTTGATGATAATAAATGTGAACCATAAACTACAACCTGAATCTAATGAAAGTCGGTCATTGCTATCAATTTTGCATATTATATTGTATTTAGAAAAAAATGCATTGGTTTAGTCTTAATTCTGACATAACATGTCTGGCACAGCCGGTACATATACTGATATATATATGTCATTTATCATCCGGTAAAAAAAATATACCGAGTGTGAAGTATGACCGAAATGTTAGATCAATTGTCTCACACTCATGAGATGCAGAGTTCGATCCACGAGAAGGACTGTTTTCTTTCTATCCGAGTGTTAATTTAAAACACCCACTTTGAGCATGACATTGCAACAGAAGGGCATGTGCCCTTTATAACAAAGCCACTCGAAACCTTAATGTAACACACTAACTGCAATATGCAATAGTTACCGTTTTTTGTGTAACCATCATATTCTGGACAGATTGCATCTACGTTTATTTCTCGCCCTAATGCCTGGACGTGTTAACATGAACGCCTGCATTCAAATGCACAGGTGAAGATGGGACACATTCTAGGAAAACATCAGTCAAACTGTAGTACATGTACAAACAACTATATCGCGTGACACTAGCATTGTCCAAGTTCACAATGATGTATCTCAGCAAATATATAACGCATATAGCTGACATTTTGTTTATGCATGTGTTATTTTGTATTGGTACAGACCATATCAATTACCATTTTCATTAAATTACAGTTGTTGGTTTACATTTTCGATCATTTGCGATATATACTTAATGTCTACTTGTCAAAACACATCTCACCCATTTTAAAGATATTCTAATTAATATATAGTCAGTATAATTCACACATGATTTATTTCATACAAGTATCATGATTGAAGCGTGGAATTGATCTATATTCTACTCTCGAACACAAGACAGACGTAGTGGAGTTTAAGGTTTTATCGTGTATAATATTTGAAGTGGTAAAACTTCTTTTCTCGATAAGCCTACACAATAATTAATATGCCGACACAGATCAAAGGATTTCATTCGTGTATAAAAACTGGACATGTTGCACAGATATATAAAGTTTATATTATTGGGATATAACCAAATATAACATCTTATGCAAGAATGACATCAATACGTTAAACGGATACTCAGAAAATTACATTTGTATGAGGGAAAATCTAGTGAAACTTGTGTAGTATAGTTTGCACGGAACATAGAGTACTGTCCTTGGATATCTTGATGCACCAGCTGTTAAATCTTGCAGTTAATCCTTATGTCGTGCGTTGGCTCCGCTCTGATGCACAGGGTTGTAGTTCTTAAGTGTGGTAACTGGATATCTGCAGCAACGGTTATTAGCCCTGGTCTGCCACAGGGATCGCCTCTATCTCCTGTACTTTTCAATGTATACACAGTACATATCGCTGGCAATCAAATCACAGGTGTTGGCAGAACGATGTCAGATGCCGATGATATCCTGGTGTATAGACAGGGCAGAAATCGAGAAGAGTGCGTCGTGGAACTACAGAAGGAGCTGGACAGACTGACAAATTGGTGTCGAGATACGGGAGCAGTGGTTAATCCGTCTAAAGCATTCGTGACGTGGTTTTCCTTGAACAATCACATGGTAAAGAGACCCATTCCACAAGTTTCGTTGTCCGGGAAAAGTTTAGAAAGAACTAGCACAATGAGATATCTGGGTGTGTTTTTTGACAAAAGCCTGACTTTCAGGGAACATGTTGACCACATTATCATAAGGGCAGGCAAAGGCTTAGCAGCAATGAAGGTTTATGGCTGCTGCGCAGTGTGGGCCAAGATTGGTATTTCTTTTGTATCAGGGTATTGGTTGTGGGTGTGGTGGAATATGCACTTTTAATACTGACTCTTAGCCAAACTCAGATCGAAAGACTGGATAGATTCCAGAATGCAGCAATGTGTATCATTCTGGGATGCACAAGAGACACATCGACAAGAGCTATGCGATACCTTCTTGACTGCCCAACAGCTGAGCATAGATTACAGTATTGCCGTGCACGGACGTACCTTCAAATACATGCAGATAAGGAACATCCGTTGCATTCCGAAATACAGAAAGTTTAAAGGCAGCAGACTCAAGAGAGGAAGGTCGTGGATGAGACGTGCTGACAATGTCATACAAAGCGTGTGCAGATTACAGGATGTGGCAGCAGGTGCAGAATGGATAGGTCTACCCACAGATTTCGAAACTTGTTTGAGAGTAGTAATATCACTTAGCAGGGAATGAAGAGAATGGTGTCCCACAGCTGTGGAGAAAGAAGTGCAGGCTTTAATCAGTGAGAATACCAAAGAGGGGGATGTGATTATATACACTGATGGATCTGTAATTAGGCATGTTCGCAGTGCTTGGGCCTTTACAGCTCAGTGCGCAGGTAAAACGATCAAGGAGGAAAATGGTGCCTTTGCGGTCACTACGAGTAGTATGACCATGGAGACTATGGCGGTGACCAAGTCATTTGAGGGGCTACGCACACAGAAGGTAACGCAGTTCTGCATCTAGAGTGACTCTATGGGTATGATTAAGAAGGTACAAGTGGGTCTCGTTCGCGAACAGTGGATTGAGGCCTTGAGAAAGGCGAGCTTGAAGGTGGTTACATTTATTTTCGTGCCGTGACATGTGGGCGTTCGAGGCAATGAAAGAGCGGATCAACTGGCATCGTTCGCGATTGTGGCACAGGGCGATTGGGCAATGGATTGCGCTGACGTAGTGAACTCCTTAAGAGATATAACACGCGAGAGTGAGACTAATGTGGACGATGACTCCTTTTCAATGGCTAGGATTAAAGATCAGGGATTGAAATGCGATGTTGCTAGAGGTGAACATTTTGGAGGGCGCTGAAGAATGATGGTCAACCAGCATAGGACCGGTACTGTCAGCAGAAGTGTGATGGCGGATACACTCAAGGAGAGATCGGAGCAACTATGGATGTGTCCAGTTTGCAGTGATGATGATCCGACGACTAACTAACTAACGTTAGAGTAGTGATAAGGGATATGGGGATACGGATGGATAAGGGAGGAGAAGTAACTTATTTCCAAAATGGCGACTAACTTATCCGGATAAGGTGATCAGTAATGTATCACCAATATGGCGACCAAGATATTAGATTAAATCCGGTTGTCTATGGAACACCTAGGGTCAACGGCGCTTGAAGAATGACCAATGGGAACACGTATTTGTGTGAAAGGTGGGTGGTGTATTCCAGAAGTTAGAAGGTCATGGGATTTTACCGTGACAGTTTCCATTTAGAGGTCACACTACTAGGTCGGTGATACAACGTGAGGTCAACTATCTCGTAATTTTCAGCCTAACCACATTCACCTAAACTCTCGATTACGACCTTATAATGATCGACAATATATGGATCTACTAATAATACCTAATTACGGGATTGTTGTTTTTTTCAGTTCCTGTGGCAGAATGGCAACTGCTGATGACAGCGGTAGAATAATTTGTTGCCATTTAGCATTGATCTAAGTGGGTGGTAAACGCGATTCTATCCTACTGGGCAGGGAATGGTGTTTGCATCTGACGCTGGTGGTAAACGCGATTCTATCCTACTGGGCAGGGAATGGTGTTTGCATCTGACGCTGGTGGATATGTGGCTACTTCACTATCATCGACATTCACCTTATGAAAAGAAACTGTTATTTCTTTTAAACAACGAGTCTTGATTTAAAGCAGAATTAAAGACAGCACATCGTTTTGGTACCATAGTCACATCTTAAATGTCTGACCACCCATCATTACGTTCACTATTGCCAAAAACCTCAGTATCATCCGAAACAGAAAACCAGGAAATACTGTTCTCAATGGAACATCTATTGGTCTGTATTTTCACTGATGATAATGGACGTACGGAATTGTGTTGTTGTTTAAAACACACTAAAGCTGTAGAAGCAACAACACCTTCCATCTGTCTACATGTAACGTTAGATTTTATAACAGTGAAATATAGTATATGACATGTGTGTTGCATACACCATTAATCAGTAACAGTAATAATCTGATTGAACAACTAAAGCCAACCGAGCCGCATACGTACCAGCTACACATACATATTACATTGCTATGCCGTGGTACCTAAGTGATACTAAGTTAGCGCACTAATATTCTGTAAACATATCCATAAAAAGTGATAAAAAAACTAACATGGTCTTAAGCATACCAGCATCTGGCAATGACTGCTCAATACTCGGTATAAATGGCCAAGCATGCACAATTCTGTTACTAACAAACTATCAAACACCTAGTTTTATTTACGAAACAACTACACATATATGTTGTATTGAACCACAGAGGAAATGGGAATACGGTTTTAATACTGTGCACACATTCGGAGTTAACTATTCTTCTCAGTGGGCGCTGTGTGTGTATATATATATTTGTAGCACAATCCAATTTTAAAACAATACACTTTAACACCACCTACTAATAGAAACTACCAGATCTTGGTGATTTCAGAAAAATCATATTTGACAGTAATGTTGGTAATAGTCTGATTTATCTTCTGGATTCATTTTTCAAACGTTGGTTGGATTTTTCTCTTCTTCTCACATTCATTAACGTTTCTAGGTCAATTTGGTGTTTAATGTAGTGTCTGATAGGTTTGATACGATATCTGATCTGGGTTTGTATAGCATGTGAGACACGATGGCATGGGACGAGTGTTGTTGGAAGTGAAGATAGAAAGAAGTAGATGCAGATGCCGACCAAGGTGTCGTTAGACAAAAGATATTCAGGAATGCATGTACATGTCGCTAGAGGAAGCGGAACAACTTGTCATTGACCGCGAGGATGTCAGAAGATTCATAAGGAAGACTACGTTCTGGAAAGAATACATCACATGACACACTTATGTACATTCAGTGAACATCGCATTTGTTTTTTTTAAATTACATTTTTTGATGATTGTAAAGTTGTCATACAACCAAATTGTACTATCATTTACGGTTGAAAAGATGTGATGAAACCAAACTGGACTATCATCTTGGTTGTAAAGTTGTCATACAGCCAAACTGGACCGGCATATACGGTTGTAAAGTTGTCATACAAACAAACTGGGCCAGTATCTTCTGTTGACAGGAGTGTACCTCAACATAGACGGTGAATTGCAAGTAAACATAAATTGCATGTACATCAAAATTAGCAAGAACACGTCAATCTACACACAATTTCAAACATTGCCATTATTATAAAATACTGTACCACTAAAGGTGAAAGCCACACTGTGTAATGTAATATTGTTTACAGCAATTGAGATCACTGAACAAATCCTACCACAGTGTCTTTCGAGGATATTTTTTATAACCACAGTTCGATCTATAGCATCCCATAAATATGTGTTGTTCGTCCACCACATGATGATGATGACCATTTGTTACATTCATTTTTGAAAATTTAATTAGAGTTATGCCCTTGATTATGAGTTCGTAGATGGCTAATGAGCAATTTTCGCGCTGTAAATGTCCTTGGACAGTTCGTGCATGGAATGACCACCGTAGGAGGATCTTGTTCTATGCGTGACTTTCTAGCTGCTCCCCGCTGTTGAGCTGCTGCATTTCTCCTCTTTTCACAAGATTATGCGCTCTTTTCGATTGTAGAACGCCATGTAGATCTATTTTGTGTTAGTTCTTCCCCTTTATTTTCGTCTATTTCGAAGGCTTTCAGTGAGGTCTATAAAGAGTGCATGAAGCGCTTCCTTTGGCCACCTTGAGATCGTGTACCCTTCTCCAGTTCACCATAGAGAAGTATCTTTGGCAGACGATGATCTGGCATACGCGCCAAATGACCTTCCCAAAGAATATGTGTCTGCATCAGGATAGTGTCAATGCTTGGGATACCAGCTCTATCAAGGACTGTGGTATCTGGAATCATATCTTGCCATCTGATGTTCATAACTTTTCTGAGACAAGTTGAATTTTCGTGGATGTGAAAATGACTTGCCCTGGGGATTTAGATTCAAGTGAGGAGGAGTTGTGCAAAGCGTTGACCCAACTCTCTTGTCGGACCTCATTTGAAACCCGTGCAAGACGAATCGAGACGACTGGAAATGAAGTACGATGCAGTGGATGACCATGGTTTTCTACCACATAAAAATATGCACATACACACACATACACCTACACATATAGATACACGCGCATACATACATGCAAGAAAGTAAATAGAAACGGAAAAGACATATCAACGTGATAGACAGACACACGGAAAATTAAAGACAGACAATAAAGCGGGACAGACAGACAGATATGCAAGCAATAAGTGAATGCGACAAACAATGTGAAAATAGACAAACAACAGAGCTAGAGAGGCAGACAATGCAGAAATACAAAACAAGACCACGGTCTGTTCAGACTTTCAGGCGATTAAATAGACAGACACATATTTGTATTATATAATTTTAAAGCAACTAGGTATAAACTATTTTCACTTTATAAAAAACAGTGAAAACCGGTAGTAACTGCACACAAAGAACCAATACTTTGTTTCCCGATATAGAAAAACATCTGCCACCAAATCTTTAAAGATGAAACCAAAATCCTATTGAAAAATAGAGTTATTTAAATAGGCTAGGCTACAAGAATATGTTTTACAAACAAACAAAATATCGATACTTGAGAGAACTATTAACAGTTATCGCTATTGCTCAGATCTATCATTCTGATGGTCGTGTCCAATTACCGGAAAGACGATTATCAATTCTTCTCAATTTGATGTGGTCGTTAACTCAAAGTATAAAAGTAAACATTTGCTGTTATTATACGTAAATGTATGGATCATTCATCTGTTGGGAAATGGTATATAACTAGAGTTGTTTGTGCCTAACATTTCAAGAGCATCCGAGGCACGATCAGACAACCAACGCAAGACATCGGTAAGATTATGTTTATGTGTCGCCTGTAACATTTATGTTAAACGTGTATGTTGTTGTTCATCATCATTTAGTGCTGTCTCCGCAATGTAAGTTGGCTGTAACAGACCTCCAACATCTACTTTCTCTTGGCTTGGTGGTTCACTCTGCTAGACTGTAACATGCCATTCTCATGATGTTACTCCCTCCACTTGTATCTCTGGCTACTTCTTGCTCGCCTTCCTTAAACTGTATCATCAAGTAAGGTTTTAAACAAGGTGTCATGCCTTTTAATGTGTCCAAAAAATATTTTATTTGCCTGATCTTTATGTCCTTCAATAATTATTTCATTATACGAAGTGTTGTTAGAACATCTTTGTTTTCTTCTCTTTCCATGATGTTCTCCAAATTCTTCCGCATATCACATTTCAAAGGCATCACTACTGATGTTTTACTGTCTTATAATTATTTTGCTTATTGTTTCTAAGCCACAGGTCTACATTAATATACAACAGATTATTATTTAAATATTCTCGCTTTTTATCTTTTTTGTAATTTGTTCAGATATTAATATTTTCCTCATGTCATTGAAAGTACTTTTAGCCATTCCTATTCTCCTTTTACTTTCACCAGACCTGTTCTCTTTATATAGCGAAAACATAATGCCTTCAATGGTTGATACTCATGGAATATCAGTGGAAGGACATAACATAAATAATTTGAGATATGCGGATGACACATTTCTGATTGCTAAAAGTGAGGAAGACATACAAGATTTAATTAATGTAATAGTCAGAAAAAGTAAAGTGAATGGCATCGTCCTAAATGTCAAGAAAACATATAATGGTTATTTTAAAGAAATAAAATAACACAACTTGCAATATCACAGTGAATGATATAGTATTAAAACAGGTTCACCAATTCTAATGTTTACGTACAATGATTACAGCAGATGAAAGAAGTTCAACAGAAATCAGAAGTAGAATAAGACATGCAAAAACAACATTCAGAAAAATGAAAAAATATATTGTGTAATATGACGCTGTCATCAGAAGTGAGAAAGAGGGTTCTGCAGTTTTATATAATTCATATACTAACATATGGATGCTAGTCGTGAGCAATAAACAAACAGCATTGTGGGAAAATAGAGTCAATAGAGATGTGGTTCTACAGAAGAGTGCTGAGAATACCATGGACTGCCAGGAAAACTAAGGTAGAGGTGTTGACAGAGTCAAACGTGAAACGGAGCTTATTCAATAATATAAGAAAAAGACAATCTTCAGTTTTTGGCTACGTAATGAGATCTTGAGATTTGGAGAACATAGTCACAACAGGCAAGTTTCAAGGCAACAGAGACAGAGGGCGACAACGTGATAACATATTAGACAGTGTAACAACCTGGCAGATCAGGGATACAACAACGATCTTGATACATACTACATGAGATAGAGAGCTGTGGAGAGCCATGATCGCTTACGCCAGCTGGCATGTCACCTAATGAGTAAATGAATTCTCCTTGTAACTTCTTTTTCACATCTGCCATCATTTGTGATTATGTGTCGAATGTAGTGATAATGTTCTACTTGTAGTTTCTCTCCATGTATGTTTATGTTTAACACATGTTTTTTCTGTTACTTTGCTGGTTATATCGAGGCTTTTATTTTTTGGATGTTTATATCCATTCCATATTCATTACTTGATTTATTGACTTGATCTATTAGTCTTTGTAGTTCATGTTCACTTTCTGCTAAAAGAACAGTGTCATCTGTATATCTCAGGTTGTTTGTTTTTCCCCCACTGATCCTGAGACCTGGCATTCATTCTATATGTTTAAATGTATTTCTCTGTGTGGATATACATAGGTCGGGTAATGAAATGCAATCGTGTCTTACCCTTCTTCTTATTTCTATGTATGTTGAGTAGCTGTTTTCACGCCTTATTGATGCATTATGCACCCAATATATATTTCTAATCAGTCTAATTTATTTTCCATCTATACCATTTCTTGAAGGAATTTGATTTGTTCATGTTGGACTCTATCAAATGCAGTTCTCTAGTCTATGAGGCAAAAATAGATACTTTTTTTGGACTTCTATATATTTATATATCACTGGTCGGAAACTACGTATATTTTCTCTTGTTCCTTTGTTGTTCCTAAAACCGAATTTCTTTCTACCGACCTCAATGTCTATCTTGTTTTTAACTCTTTCATGTATTATCTTGAGAAGTATTTTAGTTATATGACTCATTAGACGTATTGTACTATATGCTGTACAGTCCACAGACCTGGGCTTCTTAGGTAGTGGTATGGATATTGATGATGTTTTGTCTTTAGGTATGGGGCTTGTTTTATATATGTCATTGCAAAGTTATGTGATAATATCCATACCAAACTCATTTAGAGTTTTTTTATTATGTCTGCTGTTATGTTGTCGGAGCCTGCGGCCATTCCACGTTTAATTGATTTTATTGCGTTCTATACTTTTGTTTTCAGTATTGCTGGTCCATCATTGTTGTGTATTGTAGGTTTGTTTGTACAGTTGGTCGTCAAACAGTTCTGTAAGATAATCTACTCACCATGTAAGTACTTCTGTTTTATCAAATATAATTTTTTTTAGTTTTTATCTTTAAAGCAGTCACCCAAGTTTATAGAATGTTTTTCTTATTTGTGATATGCCTTATTTCATTTTGCATTACTTTTGTCTTCTAGATGTATTGACATCTATTTCATTTCCAGCCATTGTTTTTTTCCCGCTGTTATACGTACGTTACATATCACATTGTCTATAATTGAATATGTTGGTGTATTTTATCTTTCTTTTTTTTCTGACATTTTTTTCTAGTAGTTAATATGTCATCCATGTGTGTTTGTTCTTGGCTTTTCTTATTTTTAAATTTTCATTTGATCTTTGAATACATTTCCTTAGGCTGTCCTATTTATTGTCTATTTTCTCTTCTGGATTTTCCTTTCTGTATTTTTCCACGCATTCTATCATTAGATGTTCATATCTATTCCTTACATCTGCAAGCTATTTTTGTTGTATGTCTGGTTGTTTTAGTGCTAAAGCGTTTGTGTGTGGTTCTTGCATTCTTCTATGTTCTAACTTTTAAAGTTTGACTTGTATTTAGCACAGCACTGGATTATGGTCAGAGCTGATATCTGCTCCTGGATATGTTTTAGTGTTCTTAGACACTATTTCTAAATCTGTTGTTGATCATAATATAGTCTATTTGGTTCCTCTTTCTGTCTCCAGGACATTTCCATGTGTATAATCTTCTTTTTTTATGTTCAAAGAATGTATTACATATGATGATGTTGTTCTCCTCACAGAACTGTATGTCTTTCTCCACTGTCATTTCTTGTCCCGAATCCAGATTTCCCTACACTGTTCTTGTGTCTTTATTTCCGTATTCTTGTAATAAAATACATTTATTAAATGTTCAGGGTCCTTTAAAATAAATATAAGTCAAGCATTATGTGTAATGCAGATTTACAATGAACAAAAACACGAAATGTACGTTTTGAGCAGTAGGTCTTCATCAATATAAGGAGCAAGAAAACATAGAAATGGACAAAAACTATCAAGATGATTTCATATAATCATGTAATAAAAACTTACAGATTTGTGAATCATTATCATCAGGTGCCATGTCGGCTGGCGTAGGCGGCCATGGCTCTCCAAAGCTCTCTGTCCATAGTATTATGTATCAAGGTCATTGTTGTTTCCTTGCCGTGCCAGGTTGTCAAACTGTATAACATTTTTTCACGTTGTCGTCCTCTGTCTATGTTGCCTTCAATTTTGCCTGTTGTGACTATGTTCTCTAAACTGTCTCATGAAGTGCTCAAAAAAAGAGAAGATTGCCTTTTTCTTATATTATTGATTAAGGTCCGATTTGTGAATACGAAAGTAGGAAAAAAACACACAGTTCAATGGAATATTAGCTGAGTGTTTCAATTATAGAAACCTATGTACTCTCCTTACTACGTGCGGCGTGAGATTCTTGTATTTGTTTAGCGATATCTTAGTAACAAAAACCTTTTAGTCGATACGTCGATATATGTATATGTTCAACATACAAGTGTATTTTAAACTATGTGTCATTCATTTCGTTAGCATACCATACACATACACAGTAGTCTCATCTGATTTTAACTAAAAATCGTTTCATGAAATCGTTTCATGAACATATTTATAATAAATAATAGCACACAGAACGATACCATCCAGTACACTCATATTTACACTACCATACAGTACACACACATTTCCACTCTAACATACAGTACACTCATATTTACACTACCATACAGTACACACACATTTCCACTCTAACATACAGTACACTCATATTTACACTACCATACAGTACACACACATTTCCACTCTAACATACAGTACACTCATATTTACACTACCATACAGTACACACACATTTCCACTCTAACATACAGTACACTCATATTTACACTTCCATACAGTACACACACATTTCCACTCTAACATACCGTACACCCATATTTAAACTCTACTGCACAGAAAATTTATATTTAAACTCCATCATACAATTTATTCATATGTAAACTCTATCATACAGTATACTTATATGTAAACTCTATCATACAGTATACTTATATATACACTCTATCATACAGCATACTTATATGTAAACTCTATCATACAGTATACTTATATGTAAACTCTATCATACAGTATACTTATATGTAAACTCTATCATACAGCATACTTATATGTAAACTCTATCATACAGTATACTTATATGTAAACTCTATCATACAGCATACTTATATGTAAACTCTATCATACAGTATACTTATATGTAAACTCTATCATACAGCATACTTTTATGTAAACTCTATCATACAGCATACTTATATGTAAACTCTATCATACAGTATACGTATATATAAACTCTATCATACAGTATACTTATATATACACTCTATCATACAGTAAAGCTGCGTCATAAAGTGATATATATCTATCATAAAGGGAGCCGCGTTAGCGCAGTGGTTAGCGCACTGGCTTCGCACATGAGTGGTCCTGTGATCATTCCCCAGTTGAGGCGGAAATGTTTTCAGATCGCAACGGCTCCCAGGTCGACCCAGCCTAAACTGGGTACCAGATTAATCCGGGAAGTAAAGACTGTGACTACCGCCCTCATTTGCAGAGCCTGTGAAATGTGAGATCGCTAACATCTCACACCCCTGCGGCATTAATAAATGCTATGGCTTACTTTCCTTTACTTTTTACTATACTTTACTTACTTTATTATATATACTATACTTTATATATACACTCTATCATACAGTGTACTCATATTTGAAATCAATCACTGCCTGCAATATTTCAGTATTGTACATGACATACACCGACATAACATTTGACTTTATAAACTTGTATAGTTTCCATGTCTATAATGTTCACAGTTTTCATTAACAACAGCCTTGATTCTATAAACTAATACAGTTTTCTTGTCTACCATGTTCACATTTCAAGGATGCAGATGAAACCAGCAAACTATCTTATAACTCTATTATAATTCGGAAAAAAGTAGGGTTTCCTCTTTTATTCGTCTGGAATGTTCTTGTACATGAGGGTTCTCTCTTCTATAAACTTGGAGTGTTATAATTGTGGTTAGCATCTCCACCACATCTCATCAAATGTTTACGTGAAAGTTTATCCTTCACGTTCCTCTGGCAATGCGTTTAGATGTATTAAATATGTCTAAATACTTCACAATAATAAGATAATAATAAACGCCATAATCCGTCAGGATCGAAGGCAGTTATATTGAGATACTTGGTACAGAAAGATCTTACATCTGCCCATCCCTATCCTCTGCTATCCTGAAGAGTTTAGAAATCTCACAACTTATCAAGATCGTTATACTATCCAAATATCTCTTCTTGTGAACACCTCGTATTCTTCAACTCGTCAATGTATCTTGAAGAACATCTCCTGTCATCGATACATATTTCATCATGTGCCCGTACCGCTGGAGTTTGCACAGTTTCAAGATTGTTAATACTAATACCCGCTAATACATTCATTATATCATGCACGAAAATATTGGTCTTATGTTCTCGGTAACAGATACCCAACACACGGTCATAGCATTTGTTTTCAAACGCCTGGATTCTTCACTCTAAGTCCGCAGTTAACTCTAAATCTCACAGCCAAATAGAAAAATAATCAGAACCAAAATCTATATAAGCTAATCTTAAAGAATGCGAGGGAGAGGATATGGCTACCGACCTCATTTGCAGAGTCTCTGAAATGTGAGATTGCTAACATCTCACACCCCTACGGCATTAATAAACGCTATGGGTTACATAACTTTGCATTTTTTTATAAGCTAATCTTAACAAATGGTGATCCTGCTGTTCCGAATGCTGTTTAATGCATGTACACACGACACTAGTTAAATAGCGATGTTGTACCTGCAACTCTTCATTTATACGTTTTAACATGTCACCATCTTGTGTCTTGTTTATATAGATTGTCTACTTTCATCATGGAAAAATCGACATATTTTGTAGCAGTTGTCTTACTTGTTATGGTGGCAAGTTCATTGGCCGCACCAGGTAAGATTGTCATACATTTATATTGCACCTATTGCAATAAGGTACCTTATGGAGCCAAGGTAGTTAATGTTAAGTCATTAGTTCGCTGAGCAGCAAGTCCAGGTTTCGGTTGTACCGAAGAGTGCTTAGGCAGTCTAAAGTTAAGTCATTAGTCCGCTGACCAGCAAATCCAGGTATCGAATTCACTTCTTATTCGTGGTTTGAAATTGAAACAAAAAAACTCTCGTTGCTCACGGAGCGAATACGAAGTAAGGTACCAGGGCTCAAGCTGTTGAATGCTCGTGGAATGGTGCCATCTCTACTGAGCAAATGCGATAGACGACACGTTCGTCTGTGATAAAACGCTGGATAAGTCCACATTTCTTTACCTTACCATTATTCGTGTACTTGTCTCTGCTGTCCAAGATTTGTTGACACTTCTAAATGGACAAGCGACTGTAAGAAACAAGATTCGATTTTATAATTCGAACAGACATTACAGTTTGACAGTAATGCACTGCACATAAATCTTTTGAAAAAAAACTAAACATGCGTCCATTAAAGATGTGCTGTGATATATGCGACTTTTGTCCAATAATTATAGGACTTTAGCATTGTTTTTCATTTTAACATTAACACAACTCTGAAATTAACTTATAACTATTTTATTTCCCTGGCGTAGTAATTCAACAGCTTGCTTTTTTCTCAAGAGATGACAAATTAAAATCCTACAAATACGTCTTGTTTATACAATTGGTTGTTTGTTTTCTAAGATCCCTGAGGATTATAGCCGGAAGCTACAGAGGCACCAGCTACACGTCGTATTCTCCGAAGGCAGTATGTCACTTCGTTGAGAGGAACGGCCCACGTCGTACTCTTCGCAGACAGCTGTCGCTTCGTTGAGAGGAACGGATCGTATATGATGTAACCTGAGTACAATATAGTCGATCCTCTACTCCTTCCGACACCTAACAACCATTTATAACCTTAACACTCTTAGTCAACCCTAACGATATGCACGACCATTTTGTGTCACGGATACATAACCTACTGAACAGAGACATTATCAAAATTATCTAAGAAATGTTTATACTGAAGTTATGTACTTTAAAATGTTTAGTATGTTGTATGTGCCACGTTTTAAAATGTTTAGAATCTTATATACGCCACATTTTAAAATGTTTAGTATGTTATATTCGCCACATAATCTCGGATCTTTATTTCATCCACACAGCAGGCAAGGTCAAGGTAAGAATATTTCTGTGCACACTATCTTGTAGAATACGTCCCAACAGGACAGAGTAAACATTCACTTTGTGGAAGCTATTGTTAAAATAGCATTGTTCAATTTATATATTACAAGATATGACATATATATATAGTAAGAGCATTAATGGAGAGGGTCATTGAAGTACAGCAAGACATATATCCGTGCTACGTAGATTTCAGCAAAGCATTTGACAAGGTGAAGCATTCAGAGATTATAAAACTGCTAGGAAATGTAAATGTTGATGGAAAAGATCTAAGAATATTAAGAAATATGTATTTGAAACGAACGGCTACGATAATAGTTAACAACACTATAGGAAGATTTCAAAAGATTGAAATAGTGTCCGGCAAGGATGTGTAATGTCACCGGATCTTTTCTCCCTGTATACAGAATACATTATTTGAAATATAGAAGATATGCCAGGAATAAAAGTGGTAGGATGCAATATAAATAACTTGGGATATGCTGACGCCACAGTACTGATCCCAGGAAGTGAGCAAGAACTACACGCCATGTTAGATAAAGTATTTAAAGAAAGTGCACACATAGGCCTCATTTTAAACAAGAAGAAAACAGAAATAATAGTTGTCTCGAAGAGACATACACCACCAAGATGAAACATAATAATTAACGACACAAAATTAACACAAGTTGAAAAAGTAAAATATCCTATCACCCTGTTAACATCAGAAGGTGGATATCAAGTGAGATAAAGAGCCGAACAGTACATGTTATATCAGCATTCCAAAAAAATGAGAACTATTTTGTGCAATGGAATAGTATCAATGCAGACCCGAATTCGAGTATTGAGATGTTATATTGAACCACTTCTTTTTTTTTATGGATGTAAAGCATGGACTGCAAACGAAAATATTCAAAACGAACTGGAGACACTGGAATAACATACCGAAATGTGATTTCTGAGAAGAATGATGAAAAACCATGGGCAGCTAAGAAAACTAATGCAGCGGTTCTCATTGTCTGAGAAGAATGATGAAAAAACCATGGGCAGCTAAGAAAACTAATGCAGTGGTTCTCATTGTCTGAGAAGAATGATGAAAAAACCATGGGCAGATAAGAAAACTAATGCAGCGGCTCTCATTGATCCTGGCGTAAATAGATTAATCATATCAAACATTATTGTCAGACAGTAACGATTTCTAGAGCATGTGCTGAGAAGAACACAGCTTGAACACTTAATAATCACTGTAAAGATCACGGAAAGAAGAGACAGGGAGCAACAAAGAGTGAAGTTGCCGTTCGAATTAGTATTGTAGCATGGTAGAAGCTCACCAACCGAGCTTATTGACATCACAAGAGATAGAGAGTCGTGAAGAAACGTGATCGGACGTGAAGAGGACGCGTAATATGGTAATGCAAGCAAGGTATATTTATGTCGATACATTTTAAAATAAAAGCCTCCACGGAACGGATTTGTATATTAACTTGTTAGAACTTGTATCCGAGAGTGGTCTGTGTGTAGTTGCCACATATCAGTCTTCGGTTCTTTATTTACAATAGTCTAACTTCCACATCAGAAGTCACATTCAGTATATATATATATATATATATTGGTGTTTCTTTCTGTTTTTCCTATTTTCATTACCCCCAGTCCTTTCTATATTTATTTTCATGTTAAAGTTTTGGAATGTTTAATGTGATCTATCTATTTGTAGCTGTTCTTCTTCTGATGTCACTAGTGCTCGGTTGTCTGTAAATAGCAGTTCGTTTAATTTTTTCTTCAGATTGTTTTACTCCGTTGTCGCAACCAGTGAACTTGCCTCGTGTAATTAGACGTTTTTTGTATGTGCCTATCGTTACTGAAACTTTTCTCATCCTCAAACCTGGTCTCAGTTTAGGAAGAACTCGGCAGAAGAGTTAGACCCCTACTTTTTCGCCTTCTTAACCAAGGTTCACCAATATCCTCAACCTGTATCCAAGTCTGAGTCTGACCACGCGTTTGGCAGTAAAGCATGTTCTCGAGCTAAACTACCATGTTATCCTGAGCCTATCGGGTACTGAAACTTTACTCTCCGCGAGCATGTTTCCGGTATAGGAAAGCACGAAAACAGATTTGGGCCAGGGCTACTTTCTTTGCCGAGCGTCAAGGATTGGTCTTCTGCCTGTAAGGAGTACCAATAATTAGACGCTTGTTTCAAGCTAGCAGAACTTGTAGTACCGATTTTCTTTGGGACATTTTCATTTTCTCTTTGAGCATGGCGCTATCCTCTGGCGCTGTGCTGCCCTCTCATTGTACACCGTATGTTATTATTTCCTCTTTCGCAATGCCTCTGCCTTTTCGTGTCAATTCCATTGGCCGCCCCTCCGATACTTGGACCGGACTGACTAACGTCATTGTGTGTCGACAGTGTCACTGCATGTGATGGCGCAGTGGTGTGGAGATATTAAACTTCTCGTTTGTAGCCAATAATCTTTCCATCTATGAACCTCCGTATTCACGTAGACCATTCCCAAAAGGTTTAGCTAGAATTAGCACGAGAGACTGTATTTATGTTTCCATGGTGCACCACAAGGAGGTACTTTTCGGGATCTTGGTTATCTGTTAACCGTGAGTCCGACGAGAGCAGTGCAGTACCCTTTACACCCCACAGTGCTACATAAGCTATATAACGACATCATAGCTGCTCAGTGCTACAATACCTACATAACGATTGCATAACTACACAATGATATCCGGTATCAAGTATTAGGTCTGTTGATTATCTTCTTCGCACAGCGGACTCGCCCATAGGTGCTCAAATTTCAGCAGAAGAACCTCTCTCAACATATAGCGGCTGATGGTTCCGGTTTTATGTTGGTTCACTACTCTATTTGAAATCTTTGCCAGGGATTCTCTACGGGCCACCCCCATCCTCACTCCAAATTCGCGCATTTTTGATACTGACTCAGGCTCATCCATCTCAAAATCATCTTATCCTGAGAACTCACAAAAAGTAATGAGCGTGTCTGCTCGGTCAACTCCTGAACATCTATTGTAATGGCGATGCAACCTAATATGAAGGACCGTTCGTTTCACTAAACTCCCGCGTGTCCGGGGAGAAAGAAAAGCGTGAGTGTTCGTAGTTATACACACAGATACACAATATAATATCCTGGTTAGAAAGTGTCACATTATATAGACATACAGCAACAACATTATCGGAATTGCAACATTTTCTAACTAGCGATAAAAGGTTTTTGGTATTTTTTTTATTTATAATAAAATAAAGAGTCTAACATTGTATGACACCGAGTTCTTCTTCCTTAACGTTCATTCCTAAACCCCAGCTGGCTCTCTCTCTCTCTCTCTCTCTCTCTCTCTTTCTTGTAGTGATTTCTATCTTCAATAATGAAGGAGTGTGGAAACACAGTAGTTCTTCCATTTGCTGATGTTGTTTGTCCATTTTCTTTTCTCCTTCCATCTTCGACTCTTCCTTGAAGAATACATTTTGACATAGAATCAAGATGACTTAAGTGCTCACACGGTGATACTGTTTGATTCAAATTAGTTTATAATTGTCAACCTACCTCTACTCTATTTTATTCGTACACATTTATCATAAGCTCTCAATTGGGAAACAAGTATAATTCATATTCTCATACAACATTGACTAATCTTGATATAAAACAAATGATGGCAATCTTAGAATATCATAAAACTCATGTCAGTTATAAAATGTGATTAAATTCACGACAAGTATGTAAAATGTGATAAAACATAATGACAGTTATGAAGAATATGATAAAATGTTCAAGTAGTTATCTAGAATTTGATACGTCTTGATGCTAGTTATGAAAAATATGTTCAATCTTGATGGTAGTTATGTAAAATATGTTCACTCTTGATGGTAGTTATGTCAAATATGTTCAATCTTGATGGTAGTTATGTAAAATATGTTGAATCTTGATGTTAGTTATGTAAAATATGTTGAATCTTGATGGTAGTTATGTAGAACATGTTGAATCTTTGATGGTAATTATGTCACATATGTTCAATCTTGATGGTAGTTATGTCAAATATGTTCAATCTTGATGGTAGTTATGTAACATATGTTCAATCTTTGATGGTAGTTATGTAAAATATGTTCACTATTGATGGTAGTTATGTCAAATATGTTTAATCGTGATGGTAGTTATGTAAAATATGTTGAATCTTTGATGGTAGTTATGTAAAATATGTTGAATCTTTGATGGTAGTTATGTAGAACATGTTGAATCTTTGATGGTAGTTATGTAAAATATGTTGAATCTTGATGGTAGTTATGTACAATTCGACAAATACTGGTTGTAATTTATGCAGAATTTGATAACACCTGGTGTCAGATCTGTAGATTTTTTTAAAAACTGTATAGCTTATATATTATAATAAACCTTGAGGGCAGTCACATAGAACATGATACATTTTGATGACATTTATGTAGAATTGTATAAAACATAATCGAAGTTATGTAGAATTTGTAAAATTTAGACAATCATTTAGAGTTTGATAACACATGAAGATAATTATGTGGAATCTTATAAATCCTGTTGACAGCTAGGAAAAATGTGATAAGATAATATGGACGTCAAACGGACTGAAATAACTCCTGGTTGCAGTCATATATACCTTAGATACTACTGGTTGCAGTCATATATACCTTAGATACTCCTGGTTGCAGTCATACGAGCCTTGATTACTTTTCCATGCAGTCATTCAGACTCTTAAAAATTATGTCTGCTGTTATATGAACTTTGATAACGTATAGTTACTGGCATATAAACTTTGATAACACTCGACTATCTTATGGATGTTGACATGAGTTGAATTACTTGTAAAATAAATACATCATTACCTTTAAACATACGTAACTCATTACACACGTTAATACAATCACATATTAAGAAACACATATAAACACACACTTATTGTGTAACTCTGATTTGTCTCCATTGACAGAGAGAAGCGGAGAATGACAGTTCGGTAAGTTTTTCTGTGTCAATTATATTTGCTTCCTTTAATTATAGCATTCATGAATGTCGTAACTAGACATTTTCTGTCTCCGGAACCTGTTACTTCTTGTTTTTTTCTTCGTTAGTTCGTCTAAAATAGACATATTCATGGATACTTGTGTCTCATATAAACATCCAATTCTGATGAGTTGAAGTGAATCTTGAACAATCAGAAAAATTGTGAAACATACTATTGAGGCAGGAGAGGTGTGGTTTTATAGAGAAATGTTGAGACCACCATGGACAGATAATAAAGCGTAATGAAGATATTTTGAACACAGCTCGTAGTTCAAAATGATAGCTGTGTACCCGCATCAGAAAGAGATAGTTCACAGTTTTGCACATGAAAAAAGAGAAGTTGGAATACATTACAACTACAGGCACGTTGAAGAGAAAGTGAATGATCTTCAACAAATTTTCATATCTTCAACAAGGTTTCCTATCTTCAACAAGGTTTCATATCTTCAACAAGGTTTTATATCTTCAACAAGGTTTCATATCTTCAACAAGGTTTTATATCTTCAACAAAGTTTCATATCTTCAACAAGGTTTTATATCTTCAACAAAGTTTCATATCTTCAACAAGGTTTTATATCTTCAACAAGTTTACATATCATCAACAAAGTTTCATATCTTCAACAAGGTTTTATATCTTCAACAAGTTTACATATCATCAACAAGGTTACATATCATCAACAAGGTTACATATCATCAACAAGGTTACATAACTTCAACAATGTTACATTACTTCAACAAGGTGTCATATCTTCAACAAGGTTTCATACCTTCAGTAAACTTCAGTTTCATATCTCCCAACATTTTTTTGTGTCCGAGATATAGATACTGTTCTACTTGTAGTTTCTCTTTTTGAATTTTTATATTTAGCATATGTTCTTCTGTGACTTTGCTGATTATCATGGTTTTTGTTTCTTGGACGTATATATTTAGTCCATTTTCTTTACTTGATTTATCATCGACTTGATCCATTAGTCTCTGCAGTTATGTTCAATATCTACTAAAAAAGTATGTGTCGTCAGCATATCTCATCCTGTTTATGTTTTCCTACTTATCCCGAGCCCTGGTATTCCTGCTATATGTTTCACGATATTCTCTATCTAAATATTAAATAGGCTATGTGATAAAATGCATCCTTGTCTTACCCCTATTTTATTTGTATGTATGGTGAGTAGCTATTTTCACACCTATGGATGCAATTTGTTCCTGAGACATATTTCTAATTAATCTTATGACTTTTCCATCTATATATTTCTTGAAGACAGTTAATTAACTTTGTAATTTGAAATCTGTCAAATACATTTCTGTAGTCTATGAAGTAAATATACTCCTATTGATAGGAGGTGAATAAAGTTGGGAGTAGGCTGACAAACTTTTACATGTGAACAAAAATCATTGTAATATAAAAAAACACTCACATACACAAATAACGCAAAAATAGATGGTTGAGTTTGACGACTCAAGGATGACGTCACTCGCTCGGATTCGTGATGCAAATACTGCGGAACATAGATATAGGATTGCAAGAACAAGCGTACAATCGACGTGCTATGAATGCTGACTCGCATACAAGAAGAATTGAACAAGAAACAATTCAGCAAAGACAAACAAGACTTGCTAAGAATACAGATTTGTATCGTCGTCGAACTGATGTAAATTCACCAGCACACAGAGAAACTCGACAAGCAATGTATACGGAATCTACCAAAACAATACAATAATATACGGGTCCCGACGGGATCCACATATTTCTAGTGTATTTATAAACTTGGACTACTCAACTAGATCTATGAGACAAGCTTACATGAGTACTGGTACCATCTCAGTTAATAACAGAAAAAAATATAATATGATTTTATCTAAAATCTATATATCTATCTGTCTATACGCTGTGTCCATTGTTTTCTTGCAGCGTCAGGGGTGGAAGAGTTCTCTGGAGATG
This sequence comes from Meghimatium bilineatum, assembly GCA_034231615.1. NCBI lineage: Eukaryota > Metazoa > Mollusca > Gastropoda > Stylommatophora > Philomycidae > Meghimatium > Meghimatium bilineatum. The sequence goes on along the minus strand of CM067304.1, from coordinate 68,595,476 downwards.
GCCTTCTTGTGCGCTGTTTGTAAGCTTGTTCCTGTGGCTTCTTTGATTTCTGTGATCCATCTTTTACATGGTCTGCCTTTGGCTTTATAACCGTTATGTCTGTGTCATGGCCATCTGTGGCATGCTATATGTCGGTAGTCTGGAAGCGTGTGAAAAACACTTGATCTGCTGTCTTTTGATGTGTTCCAATACTGGTATTGTTTTGGTTATCTGTCTGATGTTATCGTTTCTAATTCTATCTCTTAATGATACTCCGAGTATTCTTCGTAGACATGTCATTTCTGTTGTCACTATTTTTCTTTTGCCTTGTGCTGTCATTGTCCAGGTTTGGCACTGGTAGCATAGTGATGGAATAATAATAGTCTTAATAATAATAGGAATAATAATAGTCTTTATCTAAAATACTACAGGTAATCAACAGCTACACGGCTCAAAGGGTTACATCATCATCATGTGTCAATAGCTACCTACTCACAGCTAAAGGCATCATTATCATCATCCATTCTTAATATAACTTTTTTTATTCCATTTTCAGGAACCAAGCACTACTTTGGTAAGGATTTCTGATTATAATTAATCTATAAATGTACTGCGCCTGCTCTTCTTCAATTTTTCTGCTCATGTTCTCTTGAACTCTCTCTTTCTCTTTCTCTCTCTTTCTCTCTCTCTTTCTCTATATAATAGACCAGACGTTCTCAATCCAGTCCAATTGTCCCAACCCATGGGGGCCACGAAGAATTTAGCTGACAATATATGTTTTTTTTAATTTGTGGATGGTCACCGACCCGTACACTGGGATGGGGGTGGGGTGGAAGGAAGCACAGAAATGAAAATCTTTGAATGATGAACAATCAGATTTATTCCGGTAAACCTGAATAATACTTGGTGGCTTTCAAGTAATGTCAATGATATGTTTTAATTCACAAAAGATACCGCAAAGGAAAATAGGGTCCATAAGGAGAAGACGACCAAAATTTACAGATTGTGTTCATTAATCTAAACAATTTTTAGTATGAAACCACTATTCTAGACAATGTTTAGTATGAAACCACTATTCTAGCCAATGTTTAGTATGAAACCACTATTCTAGCCAATGTTTAGTATGAAACCACTATTCTAGACAATGTTTAGTATGAAACCACTATTCTAGCCAATGTTTAGTATGAAACCACTATTCTAGCCAATGTTTAGTATGAAACCACTATTCTAGCTAATGTTTAGTATGAAACCACTATTCTAGACAATGTTTAGTATGAAACCACTATTCTAGACAATGTTTAGTATGAAACCACTATTCTAGACAATGTTTAGTATGAAACCACTATTCTAGCCAATGTTTAGTATGAAACCACTATTCTAGACAATATTAAGTATGAAACCACTATTCTAGCCAATGTTTAGTATGAAACCACTATTCTAGACATTGTTTAGTATGAAACCACTATTCTAGACAATGTTTAGTATGAAACCACTATTCTAGACACTGTTTGATCATGCGGTTGCGTCTGCTGGTCTCACCAATGGCTCACTAGACAAACCAACCATGCAACAGAAAACCTTAGTAGATGACATGCCTTTATATTGAGGTTATCTTCTAATAGAAGCTTTATGACATGGCATCTATACAATCCCGTAGTCATAACTTTCGATAACGGCTATCATGTTGTTCCGTAAGACCGATGTTGTGCGTTTATTGGCGGAACAACAAAGAAAACTGTAGCAAGGGCCAGAGTTGTGTCCTGATGTCGATGTATGTTCGGCAGTATTCGCCTCGAAACACGATTGAGTTCGATAGCTGCTGGAACAGAGGGCGGAGAACTTCTGAGAATGCCAACGTGCTGTGAGGCTAGTTTATAATGAAGAATCAAGACATTGTTTAGTATGAGACCACTATTCTAGACAGTTTTTAGTATGAGACCACTATTCTAGACATTGTTTAGTATGAGACCACTATTCTAGACAATGTTTAGTGTGAAACCACTATTCTAGTCATTGGTTAGTTTTTCGTATCAATATCTTCAAGTACCATATGCTGATCGTCTGAAGCGTGAATTTTTCCTATAGAAGCCCTTCTGGCGGAATCAAAATTAGACTTCTTACGTTATGTTTTCAATTGTGTCCGTCCTTTTGTTGATCAGTATTTGGGAGGTGACACAAAGTATAATATGAAGATCAATAAGAATCACGGGGAAGAGACAAATGTAACATCAAGAAATGTGGATTCTCTTCTAGCCAATACGTTCTCCCGTGGCCAACGTCAGGGTCTGAAGTGACTACCAGTAACCTACCAAACAAACCTGCATGCAGAGTGAAACAAACTGTCAGTAGATTGAATGTCAGAGTGAAACAAACTGTCAGTAGATTGAATGTCAGAGTGAAACAAACTGTCAGTAGAATGAATGTCAGAGTGAAACAAACTGTCAGTATATTGAATGTCAGAGTGAAACAAACTGTCAGTAGATTGAATGTCAGAGTGAAACAAACTGTCAGTAGATTGAATGTCAGAGTGAAACAAACTGTCAGTAGATTGAATGTCAGAGTGAAACAAACTGTCAGTAGATTGAATGTCAGAGTGAAACAAACTGTCAGTAGATTGAATGTCAGAGTGAAACAAACTGTCAGTAGATTGAATGTCAGAGTGAAACAAACTGTCAGTAGATTGAATGTCAGAGTGAAACAAACTGTCAGTAGAATGAATGTCAGAGTGAAACAAACTGTCAGTAGATTGAATGTCAGAGTGAAACAAACTGTCAGTAGATTGAATGTCAGAGTGAAACAAACTGTCAGTAGATTGAATGTCAATACAGTGAAGCTTTCTTTTCGTCGAAGCCCCACCGTCATCTCATCTACATAATGACATTTTCCTTAGTTCTTCAAGACACCAGTAGTTTGTATATACCGATGTTCGAGCAGATGAGCTGAGAATGCTGTATAGAGACACATTCGTATACCAGCCTAGTATTGAAACCATCAACTGTCATGTAATGGGAGATACACTCACAAGGAGATCCAATCACCAGCGGGCATGACCTACGTATAATAATAATGATCAGACGACTTATCGACTTTAATTTAGTATAGTTTAAATTTGTCATTCTATATTTTACCTTACTTCATCTAGCATTACTTTTCTTTACTTTATATTTCTTAATGTTACCTTAATGTAATGTACCTTATTAGAATTAACGTTACAATACATTGCTTTACCTTACTCTTTTTATTTTAGTTTAATTCTCTTTATTTACCTTCACATTGCGTTGTCTTTATTTAATTTAGCTAACTTTATATTGTTTTACTTTAAACTCTATTACTTTACATTCGATTGCTTTACAATTCTTTAGTTTGCATTCGTTACTTTACATCACTTTGCATTACACTATTTTTCATTAATTTAGCTTTCCATATTATACAGTGCCTTACTTTACATAGCTGTAATTTACTTTAGCGTATCATATTTTACTTTAGCTTAACATAGTTTACTGTAGAGTATGATCTTTAACTTCAGCTTACCTTACTTAATTTAGCTTAACATAGTTTACTTTACCCTACCTTACTTTACTTTAGCTTAACAGTTTACTTTAGCTTACCATACTTTACTTTATCTCACGATACTTTACTTTAGCTTACCTTACTTTACTTTAGCTTAACAGTTTTCTTTAGCTTAATTTATTTTACTTTAGCTTACCACACTTTACATTAGCTTACCTTACTTTATCTTAGCTTACCTTACTTTACTTTAGCTTACCTTACTTTAGTTTAACTTACCTTACTTTACTTTAGCTTACATTACTTTACTTTAGCTGACCATACTTACTTTAGCTTACCTTACTTTACTTTAGCTTACCATACTTTACGTTAGCTTATCTTACTTTACTTTAGCTTACCATACTTTACTTTAGCTTACCATACTTTACTTTAGCTTATCATACTTTACTTTAGCTTACCTTACTTTACACTTTAGCTTACCTTCCTATACACTTTAGCTTACCTTACTTTACACTTTAGCTTACCTTACTTTACACTTTAGCTTACCATACTTTACTTTAGCTTAGCTTACTTTACTTTAGTTTACCATACATTACTTTAGCTTACCTTACTTTACTTTAGCTTACCGTACATTACTTTAGCTTACCATACTTTACTTTAGCAATAAGGAAATCGAAAATGCAGGACATAAATTGTTTTTCTGTTAACACCGCAGAAATACGACGACGGTCCACAGCCACCTGAAGAACCTTACACATATAGTTTTACTCCACGTTCACCAGATGAAGAAACAGAGGTAGGATATACTTATATATGCCGTCAAGTGTATATATGTCTTCAAATCTATATATGCCTTCATATATATATATATATTTCTTCAAATCGTTGTATGTCTTGAAGTCTGTGCATGTAATTATATATGTAATTAAAAACATATATCTTCAAATCTATATATTTTTTCAGATCGATATAGTCTTCAAATCTGTATTATGTCTTCATGTCTATATATGTCTTTAAGTATATATATATATATTCATTAGTGACAGTCGGGCACACATCAGATATCATCATCTTCAGCATCTCAGTTGAGCTGAATGATCATCGTGGACTTCAACGGACGAACAAAAACATATTTCTTCAAATTAACATATGTCTTCAAGTTAATATATGTCCTCAAAATTAATGTGTCTTCAAGTTAATATATGTCCTCAAAGTTAATGTGTCTTCAAGTTAATATATGTCCTCAAAGTTAATATATGGTTTAAAGTTAATATGTGCTTTCAAGTTAAAATATGTTTTCAAGTTAATATATGTTTTCAATTTAATACGTGCTTTCAAGTTAACATATGTTTACAGGTTAATACGTGTTTTCATGTTAATATATGTTTACAAGTTAATATATGTTTTAAGTTAATACGTGTTTTCAAGTTAATATATGTTTTCTAGTTAATATATGTCTTCAAGTTACTATATGTTTTGAAGTCTATTCTAGTTTATTTATTACCTGGAATGTTTTTGTCCAGCATACAGAACGTGCCTGGGACTAAAAATACGAGTGTAGCGCATGACCGCGATGATAGTGAGACGGTCTCACATCTGTGAGGCTAGGGGTTCGACTAAATAGTTTATGTTACCAATATTACTCTAGCGATAGTCCCCCAATGAATAGTTTATGTTACCAATATTACTGAGAGAATAGTGCCCTACGGAATAGTTTTTATTACCAACATTACTGGAGTGATAGTCACCCAATGAATAGCTTATGTTATAAGCATTGATAGGCCGATATGTCCCTTCTGAATAGTTTGTTACCAACATTGCTGGACGGATTGTTCCTTACTGAACAGTTTATATTATGATCAATACTGGGCCGATAGTTCCGTACCAAATAGTTTATGTTAAAAACATCACTGGGACGACAGTTTGCCAATGAATAGTGTGTGTTATCAAAATCACTTCGACGACAGTTTGCCAATGAATAGTGTTTGTTATCAAAATCAATGGGACGACAGTTTGCCAATGAATAGTGTATGTTACCAAAATCACTGGGACGACAGTTTGCCAATGAATAGTGTGTGTTATCAAAATCAATGGGACGACAGTTTGCCAATGAATAGTGTGTGTCATCAAAATTACTGGGACGATAATTCCTTATTGAATAGTTTATGTTACCAACATTACTTTACATTTGTTTGTCTATCGAGTATTCCCAAGTGAATGATGGTTGACCGTATTCACACTTGCCGTTAAGTGTAGGGGCAGGAGCCTAAGTTGTGGTTCAAAGGCCAGATGTGTCGTCGTGGCTGCATTATGTCCATGTTTGTTCAAGGCTATCTTGATCTTTTCTATCCACTGTTTTCTTGGTCTACCTTTTTTGCTTTACTCCCGGATATTCTTGTGTTGTATGCTCTTATTGGTATTTGGTATGATTCTCATAAGGTGACCGAACCATTTTACTTATTTTCTTTCAATATGTTCGATACATGATATTATATCAATTTTTTTCCTATTTTCTTCATTTCTTATTTTATCTAGTTTAGTAACCATTGTGGCTATTTTCAGTCACTTCATTTCACATGTGACGATTTTCCTCTGCTGCGAGGCCGTTAAAGACCATGATTGACATTGGTAGCAGAGTGGTGGTATAAAAATTGTAAAAATTATCTGTTTTTTTATTTCCATCTTGATCTTTGGGTGAAGAAGTAATGGTTAAAGTTGGCAGGTCACTGTTACATTTCTTATTTATATTACATTTACTATGGACACATGTTTAAACGTGTGGATTACTCTTCTCTGTTGCGTCTTTTTGTTTTACTCCAGACAAGTTGAGCACTTCATTGACAGCTGTGTACAAATGACAACATGACAGATAAATGCACAGTACTTGTTATTTCATAGCAAGTCATTTCATGACTATTCTTCTGGCGTTTCCTAAATGAGATTCATCTGGCCTCATTTCTCAACTAAAAATCATAGTAATAGTTATAAACAACTGGATGTCACTATAACAGTTACAAACAAATGAATGCCATTGTAACAGTTTTAAAGAACTGGATGCCAATATAACAGATGTAAACAATTTGATGTCATTGTAACAGTTTTAAAACGTGCACGCACTAATTATTGACACTACATAAATGTAACTCAATAGAAAACTAATGAGAAATTGACAACATTTTGTCGTAGAACAATGAGAAAATTGTTTATGGCACGAAACGTAGGTAATAGTTAAAGTGTTCTTCGCTTATAGTTTACATAACTAGGCTTCTATCACAGAATGAAAGAGTGAGGTATCATTGTTTTGACATTCAAGAAGAAGGGATGCGTTTTTCTATACATTGCGTACATTATAGTTACAGTATATCTTCGTGTTATGAAGGTGCAGAAAGGATTTGTCGGCGGTGGTAATAAATACTGATTTGATATAACAGTGACCTCGACATGTGAAGGACTAGTTTTAAATGTCTATTTTCTACCGAAATAATCTTGATATACGCAGAAGATAGTGATTACCAAAAGTGAGAAGTATCTGAAAGACTCATCAAAATATTTGTAGCAGAAAGCAAAGACAAATGTATTTTGTTAAATCACAAGAAGTTGAAGTGAAAGGTGTGTAAGAAATACAAATACTCAGAGTGCAATAATACAACGAATGGCTCAATACTCAGCGTGAAAGATCACAGCGAATGTCTCAATATTCAAACATGTACGTACATTAGTGGAATTATTTATAAACATCCTTGACGTCAGATCCAGGCAATACAAGAGATAAGGAAAGTAAACAGAAATATGCATTAGGTGCAGCCAATATCAAAGTACACAGCAGGTTAACAACATCAACAAAAACTGACGACGTTTCGGCTGAAAAGTTGTATTCAGGACACAAACAAGCAACAACAAATATTTTGTAATGTTCACTTTTTTATTGCTTGCTTTTGTGCTAGGAAAGACGTGTTAGTCGAAACGTCTTCTGTCCTTGTTGAATTTTGTACTGTGGTATATATTTTGATATTGGTAATACTCTTTGCATATGCCTACTTCAGTGTTTTTCCTTATTTCCCTGTGTTCCCTCAACCCTCACTTCTCTAGTGCGTTGGATTATTCACAGATAATGCGGATATTACACTTTACATTCATAGATAGAAATAAAAGTATTACAGACAAAGAAGTGGCATTCATAAAATTAAGAATATATTATTTGATATGTCCATGTCCATAGAGGTAAGAATGCGAGTTCTACAGAGTGATATAACATCGATTCTAACATATGAATGTGGGTGGTAGGCAGTAAATACACAGGATGGTCGAACACTTGTGGCTACAGAGATGTCTATCTATATACGAATAATGATAGTATCATAGACAGTTAGAGAAACTAATGAGGAACTATCATAGACAGTTAGAGAAACTAATGAGGAACTATCATAGACAGTTAGAGAAACTAATGAGGAACTATCATAGACAGTTAGAGAAACTAATGAGGAACTATCATAGACAGTTAGAGAAACTAATGAGGAACTATCATAGACAGTTAGAGAAACTAATGAGGAACTATCATAGACAGTTAGAGAAACTAATGAGGAACTATCATAAACAGTTAGCGAAACTAATGAGGAACTATCATAGACAGTTAGAGAAACTAATTAGGAACTATCATAGACAGTTAGAGAAACTAATGTGGAACTATCATAGACAGTTAGAGAAACTAATGAGGAACTATCATAGACAGTTAGAGAAACTAATGAGTAACTATCATAGACAGTTAGAGAAACTAATGAGGCACTTTCATAGACAGTTAGAGAAACTAATGATGAACTATCATAGACAGAGAAACTAAGGAGGAACTACCATAGACAGTTATAGAAACTAATGAGGAACTATCATAGATAGCTAGAAAAACTAATAAGGAACTATCATAGACAGTCAGAGAAACTAATGCGGAACTATCATAGACAGTTACAGAAACTATTGAGGAACTATCATAGGCAGGTAAAGAAACGAATGAGTAACTATCATAGACAGAGAAACTAATAAGGAAGTATCATAGACAGCTAAAGAAACTAATGAGGAACTAGCATAGACAGCTAAAGAAACTAATGAGGAACTATCATAGACAGATAAACTAATGAGGAAGTATCATAGACAGCTAAAGAAACTAATGAGGAACTAGCATAGACAGTTAGATGAACTAATGAGGAACTATCATAGATAGCTAGAAAAACTAATAAAGAACTATCATAGACAGTTAGAGAAACTAATGAGGAACTATCATAGACAGAGAAACTAAGGAGGAACTACCATATACAGTTATAGAAACTAATGAGGAACTATCATAGATAGGTAGAAAAACTAATAATGAACTATCATAGACAGCTAAAGAAACTAATGAGGAAGTGTTTAAAGAGTAAAATATGAGACAGTGACAACTTAATAATTTAAAAAAGAGACATTCTTTAATTGGACACCTTGGGAGATATGTTCCAGCTCTTTGTCTACGTGGCACACGGCTTGTATGTGACTGTCAGAATACCTGGTTCAAATCCCGGCGCAAGAAATTATGCATCCGGAACGTTTCAGACAGCAATGGCAAACTACTGAGCATATTTATATTTCCTAGAAAATCACTGAAGTTGTTGGGGTTTATGAAATCATAAAATACTGAGTGTTGGATACATCATGAACGGGTATATCACACATGTCTTTTACCAGACAGTGATGTTTGTTAACCTTTAACTGCTGTAGTTTTATCGTTAAGTGATGTTTGTTAACTATCAAGGCTATAGTTTTATAACTTAGTGATTTCTGTAAACAATTAAGGTTGTTATTTTATCGTTGAGTAATGTTTGCAAACTATCAATATTGTAGTTTTATCGTTAACGAGGTGTAGGCTGTTTGCGAGTGAATTTATGATAAAGGTGGCATGTTCTTGTTTTCGCCATGTCATGTTCAGGAAAAGTCTTTTTATTTTTACCCTCCGATAGAAAAAAAACCCATTCTGTACTGGGGGTAGTACCCTGGAACTACCACGAGTTAGACCAACACTCTAACTTCTAGATCATGGGACACACTGACATTTATAGAACATAGTTATAATGTGTGAAAAGAGCATAGTTGTAATAAGTAAATATAACATACTTATAATAGGCATGTGGGCAAGAATGAGAGCATGTGAAATGTATGACAGCAGAAACAAATAGATAACATAACATCGGGCATTGAAGAAAGTCAACATCGATTCTGGTACAAGATAGTAGAAATAGTTTTGTGGAGATCAATGATCGGTTACACGAAGATGATCAATAATCACCTCCGTGTCTCTTGGATTGACAGTTATGAAATAAACAATCCCAGTATGTACACATGTTCTGTCTAAGACAAGAGTGTCTTCGAGTAATCATCTAACTCCGTGGGCTTATACATTTTGTTACCACTTTTCCTGGGCAACCATTTTACCTAAACATAGTTCATCTTCTTCAGCATGTTCACTTTACAGCAATTATATTTTCATTATATGTGCATTTACAGACATTAATATACGAAATTCTTGTGCGCCATGTCATAACTTTTACGCCAAGGGAAACAAATGTGCGCGCTAGTGCACGGTAGCGTATCTCAGCGAGAACATTGGATTTAACCATCATTAGCTGGCAGTATTGAATCAGAGTAACCATAAGG
>CM067304.1:68539712-68585215 GCA_034231615.1 Meghimatium bilineatum | reverse complement strand
GGGCGATACCTAATTATATATAATTTAAAGTTAGGCTTAGGATAATGCAGAATTACTTCCCACTAGAAAGAATAGTAGGTATACTGGTTTGATATAATTGCATCACTCCGGTGCACCCATGAATATATCAGTACAACAGACTTATTATTTTAACTGTATTGTAGTTGGTGTAAAATAATGAACGATTAGTTTTTAGTTTTTAATTGATATTAAGAAAAACTGTATTTTGTTGAAGATTTGACCATTTTGAATTATATTTAGATAAGACTATTGCCTGAAAAGAAATAAGTATTAAAAAAATGATTTAGAAATGCATTTTGTTGTGTTTGTCGTTTTTGTGAGGAATTTATTTGTTGTTGTATATGTCACCAATAATTACGAACAAGTAGCTCTTACTGCCTACAATGGTTTCTTCTCTATAGAACATTATTTCTATTTTTCTACAAACGGTAATCAGGCAGTGACGTCACACTGAATGCAGCGTCACACAGAGTATTCCAGAGACTTCTATCTTCAACGATGCGGACTAGTGAAGGAAAATCTGGTCTTGTCCAGTTCTTGATGTCGTTTGTCTATGTTTTATTTTGTCATCCTCTGTTTCTTCCACCTTTGATGGTTCAATATAGTATTGTTTTTCACAAGGAATCATGTCGGCATATATGATGTCCACACCATGCAAATTTTCTTTGTTTCAATATTGAAAAATAAAGTACTTGTGGACCTGCATATATATATATATATATATATATATATATATATATATATATATATATATATATATATAATTTATGTATTCATTACACGGTGCGTAAAAATGTGACATGAAGTCTCCTATTTAGAGGAGGTTGTTTGTTTGTGTGTTTCTTTATTTATTTGAGAACCCCATGAATTGCGAGCAATTAACTCTTACTTCCTATCTGCAGTGGGGTAGTTTTTCTGAGCGTTCTTTCATAACCAGGAGACTTCGGTTTTCGGCTTAATGCAATGTCTATTGAAGGAGGCTTCTACTCAGAGGGGGTCGTTTGAAATGCGGTATGTGAGGGAAGATGGCTTGAGAAAATACATGCGTGGGTGTGTGCTTGTTTGTGTAATTGTTTTTAGCAGTGTGTGTTTGTGTGTGTTTGTGACGTATGTGTGAGACTTGAGCAGACAGAAAGACTATGTGGCCAAGTGATTAAGACATTGGCTACATTGTCTTGGAGCACATGCTGCAGTACTCATTACATCGGTAACTCTGTGTAACCCAAGCGACCCGAGGGTCTATCAATGGACAATTAGGAAAAAAATACCAGTAATTGTGTTTTTTCGCACCTCCTAACAAAGTGGCGCTTTTCCAGAGAAGTATCCACGACGTATACAGGTTTACTTTTTCAAGTCTTTCTATGAAAAACTAAAATTCAACACAGACTGTGATTTGATATCTCGACACGACGAGTGTGAGACCGATACCCTAACTACGGGGCCACAAACCAGCCAGAATGTCATACTTCTCAGATTTTCCTACAGATCAGAATATTTACTGGTTACTTCCCTTTTCTGATTTTAGTAGTGTTTCAAATTCAGTTTGGTTATGTTAGCATTATGTATTAGTTTCGGGATAGTTTTTCTGTAAAGTGATTGTGTTATGATTATTGATTAGTTTTGGGTTAGGGTATTTTTTGCTGTAAGCCTAAGCCACGTTCTTCTCCAGTAGTAAGACATGTCACGTGACCGGACGGGTTTTCGGGTGATCACTATTTGTAGTTGCTTTGACTATTTTTTGCATGTGATTCCAAGTACGTATATAGTGAACAACCGCTAACCCAAAAATGATCGACAACGCACATTAATGTGGTCAAAACTAATTTATTTAGAAGAAAGGTCTTAATAGGACACTGTCATACCTAAGCTACAGTTGTACCCTATATGTTAAACAAAAACTATGTTACACAAAGGGAAATGAAATTCCTTGGGATCGCTGGAGTGTGACAATAGTAAACATCTACATTTAGAGTGAGATCACTGGGGCGTTACAACGGTAGACATGTACATTTAACTTAAGATCAGTGAAGCGCGACAATAGTAAACATGTACATGTATGATGATTAATAGGGTTGGAGCATTTACATACTTGTACAGATAACACACACTTTCTCTCTCTCTGCTTTCAGATGTTACAAAGTACAGATAACACACACTTTCTCTCTCTACTTCCAGATGTTATAAAGTACAGATAACACACACTTTCTCTCTTTTCCTTCAAATGTTATAAAGTACAGATAACACACACTTTCTCTCTCTACTTTCAGATGTTATAAAGTACAGATAACACACACTTTCTCTCTCTACTTCCAGATGTTATAAAGTACAGATAACACACACTTTCTCTCTCTACTTCCAGATGTTATAAAGTACAGATAACACACACTTTCTCTCTCTACTTTCAGATGTTATAAAGTACAGCTAACACACACTTTCTCTCTCTACTTTCAGATGTTATAAAGTACAGATAACACACACTTTCTCTCTCTACTTTCAGATGTTATAAAGTACAGATAACACACACTTTCTCTCTCTACTTTCAGATGTTACAAAGTACAGCTAACACACACTTTCTCTCTCTACTTTCAGATGTTACAAAGTACAGCTAACACACACTTTCTCTCTCTACTTTCAGATGTTATAAAATACAGATAACACACACTCTGTAATCCCAGTGGATTATCACTTGAAGCTACGGAGTTTCGTGTTATGAGTGGCACTCTCAGCAGGCAGCGTGCCGATTCGTTGAGAGTGCCGAAGTACATATGCGTAACCGAGTAGTATGAAGTCAATCCTTTACGACTTTTGAACCTTTTTTGTGAGGGACAAAGTACATATGAGGAATCCTGAGTAAAATGGAGTTAATTTTCTATGAATTTCACTTTATTTCATTGAAAAATATGTACTAGTTGGGGGGGGGGGATCGACATTGTCTCTTCTTAAAGTCGAAGATACTTTTATTAAAATACTAATTTTTTACCATATAAATTATACAACATGTGTAGTCTCCCACAAATTAAACATGTGTAGTCTCCCACAAATTAAACATGTGTAGTCTTCCACAAATTAAACATGTGTAGTCTTCCACAAATTAAACATGTGTAGTCTTCCACAAATTATACAACATGTGTAGTCTCCCACAAATTATACAACATGTGTAGTCTCCCACAAATTAAACATGTGTAGTCTCCCACAAATTAAACATGTGTAGTCTTCCACAAATTAAACATGTGTAGTCTTCCACAAATTAAACATGTGTAGTCTCCCACAAATAAAACATGTGTAGTCTCCCACAAATTATACAACATGTGTAGTCTCCCACAAATTAAACATGTGTAGTCTCCCACAAATTAAACATGTGTAGTCTCCCACAAATTATACAACATGTATAGTCTCCCACAAATTATACAACATGTGTAGTCTTCCACAAATTATACAACATGTGTATATACAACATTTTTAGTATCCACCAAATAACGCGATGAAAGCAAGTTTCGTGAGAGACTACATCGACCAATGTAGAACACTGAACTAAGTGTTTTCCTTCAGTCGTAATACACGATCGATAAAACTTCATCGTTCTTCTTACTACTGTAGAAACCATGCCTATTGTTGTATGGTGTATTCTCATTCTTGCAAGTTTGACTGGAATTCTTCCCAACCAAAATTTAAGAGTCTTGTAAGACATTTATTTTCATATAAGTTCAATTTCTCATCTAGAGTCATTTTCCAACTTCCGCAACCAGATGTCAACGCTTATTGTTTTGATTTCCAGATGTTTGTTAGGTGGTGGGACACATATGATGCAACGTAATTTGGGTACATATATATTTTGTTGTATCTCCATCTTGTGTCCTTTTGCTGCGTAAATAAGAAAAGTTATATACTGGCATAATTGTTTCTCCGTTGAGGGTGATTTTAAAGTTAGTTAATAAAATATATTAACTTTATCTTGGAAGTGTTGACTTGACTGCCAGTTTGTTCTGGAAGATCATACAACATAGACCCACAAATGAATTACTCCTAGTTTGGATTCTGGAGAGGAGTAAATTGTATATGTGTTATTTTTCCCTTGAGATAATTAAGTGAAAACGCAATAGAATATGATCATAAACTAAGAGCAAAGTATTCATAGACCAGGATAAGGCATTCGATAGAGTCAATAGGAATGAACTGTGGGTAACACATGAAAACTATGGAACCAAAGGTTAGTTACTACAAAAAAGTAAAAGCCCGTTACCAGAACTTCCAAAGCACAGTGAGAACTACCGGCGTATTGACTAAATCTTTCGCAAAATCATATGTAAGTCAAGAATGTTACTCTCACTTATACATTTTAACATATCCATGGGCAGAATAACAAATGATTCCCAAAACAAGAAAGTAAACAGTACAGTAAAAAGAGAAGAATATAGCGATTCTTCAACGACTTAATATGTGTTGATTATCAATGCCTTTTTTACGAAGTGGAACAACAGTTACGAAATCGTATGAATGCACTCACAACAACATACACCAATAATAATATGAAAATAACTACGCAAAAAACATAAAACAGAAAATCAGAAAATCCAGTGAAAATAACAATAAACAAAACTAAAGTGAAACAAATTTCTAAATTTAAATATTTGGGAAGTATATTCAGAGACAACGGAAAATTATACAGAGATTGAGACAAGACGCCAGAAAGTATACATAGTGACTTACCAGCTATTACCATTACTGCTGAACCCACAGATCAAGATCAAAGGAAAGTTACGATCAAAATGAAGTCAAGGGACAGATGATAAACAGTATTTTTATTCTGAAACGTTGCAATCAATGCAAGACATGGGCACTGACAGCAGCCCAGCAGAGAAAACTTACAACATGTGAGATGAAATGCCGGAGAAAAACCGTGACTAAACTAGACAAAATGAGTAATGATAAAATCAGGAGAGAAATCGATATAAGATCATACACAGTATACACCAAGAAACAACAAATAAAATTGTTTGGACACTTTATAATAATGAACCGTAACCAAGTACCAACAAAAGCATATAAAATGAGGCGTATACAAGGCCAGAGTAGGCCTACACAAGTATGGATAGGTAATATCAAGACAACCCTGAACAAATACTGGTTCAACGCAGCCAAGGTACGCACCTGGCCTTAAATAGACAATTAACTCCCCAGTCACTGCCTCTGCGATTAACGGCAGGTGTTGATATTACGACCACCATCCATCCACAATAGCCAATCCATGTACAGAACTTGTTATGAAACATACGAGTTGTGTACATTCATGGCATTTACGGAAATCGAGTTAGAATGCTGCTTAGAGATTTTCTTAATGCAAAGACCATTGTTTGTGTTATAAACTACAGGTGGTCCAAATTCGACCAGTGGTCCAGATCCGCCCACTGAGGCTAATTTCAAATTACTGCATAATCTATAAACAGCGCCCAGACAATATCAAATAAAACACCAAATTATGTGATATGTCTTTGAACAGCGATAAGTATGAAATACATTTGTGAATTTTCTAGGTAAACAATGTGCAAAACGAAACTGACTTCTTGGAGAAAGTATTCGCCGCCTACTTTTAACGTTCGACATTTGAGATCACAAAGCATGTGACTACGCCTATAGAGGATCATGTGACTACGCCTATAGAGGATCATGTAACTACGCCTATAGATGATCATGTGACTACGCCTATAGAGGATCATGTGACTACGCCTATAGAGGATCATGTGACTACGCCTATAGAGGATCATGTGACTACGCCTATAGAGGATCATAAGATGTTCGCTTGTAGAAACAACGTTTCAAGCTTCAAATAATTAAATAAACACCTATTTATAAAAGTGCTACTCTGGCTGCAGGATGAACCACATAACAATCGAATAATCTAAAATTTCAACCACGATCAAAAAAAGGTTGATCACTTTCAGTCTAATAATATTTCCAATTAAAACTACTGAAGTCGAGTTATTAATCGCTGCGGCGATATACTGCCGCTGTGTGGATATATAATAATTTCATTGTTTTGACATTTCTGCTGAACTGTGAATTTCATAGCCATAACACTAGTAGGTCGTTGCAACATGTTCAACAGCATATCCCACACTGCTCACTTATCTTTTTCACGAATCACAATTATAGCGTTGCCCATACATTAATAACGATTCTGTCGCTGTATTGATCGCTGCCGACATGACTTCTTAGGCTCACTGAATTTTTGTTAATTATACAGCTACTCCAGCACTGAAAGAGCTTATTGCTTTTAAATGTATTTTACTTGACATTACATCAAAAGTTTCCGATGAAGCATAGAGTAACAACTACTCATCTATTATTTTTTTCAAGACGAATACTAATGTTCCTTCTGCGATACTAAAACCCATTCTATTGCGTTAACTGTCAAATACTCCGAACTTGGTATCGTCTGATTTGAGGTGAAGAGCACGAGTTTGTTTTGCTGGTGCTATTGTTGTTTTAATCGATATCCAATTACTGATGAGTAGTTCTAGTCTTATCAACTTAATGTCATTCTTAAAAAAAGTGCAGGTCTTCTGAAGACGACTTTATGACCCATACAGTAATTAAGTGACTGTTAAGGGTGTCTGTAAGAATGTTTTTCCTGACAGTTGAAAGGGTAGAGCAGTCAATGCGGTGTTCGCTGTCTAATTGGAAAGAAAGCAGTGTCCACAAATGGGTAGTAGCTGGGGTATGATACGATTTAAATGGCTTTTGACTCTTGCATGTCATGTTAGAAATTGAAAGATAATGGATATATTTCTCTTGCATGTCATGTTAGAAATTGAAAGATAATGGATATATTTCTCTTGCATGTCCTGTTAGAAATTGAAAGATAATGGATATATTTCTCTTGCATGTCCTGTTAGAAATTGAAAGATAATGGATATATTTCTCTTGCATGTTCTGTTAGAAATTGAAAGATAATGGATATATTTCTCTTTCAGAGTGTATGTTGACACTGTCCATTGGCGGCGTCATTTCACTAAATACATTTCGACCAGTTAGCTTGGTTGCACATATATTCAGGGATCTGTTCAACGATCTGTGATATGTAACCTTCTACATGTTTTCATCGATCAGTGATATTGTAATCTTCTTATGTTCATCGATTTCTGGTACCATAATCTTCTTTAGTTCAGCCATCTGTGATAACGTAACCTTCCTTTGTTAAATTATCTGTGTAAATAATCTTCTTCGTGTGTGTTCGTTCTCTGATAATCATCACACGTTGATAAATCGTTGTGCCGATCATTTTAGAGCCAAACTGCGGTTATTTGTGCCTAACGATCAGATATGTGGACACTATTTCGCTCTTATTAAATAAAAGAATATTGTTCTTTATGTTGAACATGCATTGATTGTTGATCTCTTCTCCAAACGTTTGTAATAGCAAACGAAAAAAGGTAATATCTGTAACAGATGGTATTATTGAATCATTATTCCAAATCAGAAGCCAAAACCTCACGATGTATGGCTACTATCTTTTTTCTGAAATATTCAAACAGGCAATGGCCAATCAATATTAATGAACTTACAAAATGTCAAGAAAACAGCCATAAACTTCCACTTTACTGGTTAACTCCTAAGATACTGCTTCCCTATAACATAGACACGGCAGAAAACATAGATTTACCATACACCTAATAATATAGTTATAGTGAATTACTAAATACTCTTTACGAATACTTAACTGTTACTAATCAGAAAAGTGATTAGTATGCATAGTATGCATAGAAATGCATAAGGCCGAAAACGGCTAATGTTTCGATCCATGATCGTGATCTAAGCAACCATATAAGAAACAGCAAAAAATACAAACAAAATAATATATTATTTTAAACATTCCTTTAACAAACAATTAATGAACAGTTCGTATAGCGACCTGGCTAATGATAGAAAGTAATGATGTATTGCAAACAAAGAAGCTACGCACAGTACAAAACCCCACTGTGAAAAAATGTACGCGTGATTCTAAGACATAATAAAAGCTAATCACAGACACGAGAAATATACAACAGTTTAGTGGATCATGTCTGTCATAAATACAAGATTGAGTTAGCTGACGATGATACAATCAATACAGCAGATACAACACGGAGAGGATAGACCAAAACAATAACAGTATCAATTGTACAAGAAAGAGAACAAAGATTATGCCATAACTAAAAGTCCAAGAGTATACGAATGACCAAGTCAACATATAAACTGTCAGACAGAAAAATACAAGACTGAACAAATAGACACAACATGTATACTACATATAGTGCCGATTCAATACAAACATACACACAACACGCACATATACATACACGAAAAAACATATGAATATTTGAAACTAATGTATGCAGTAAAATAAAATATATGTACACACACACACACACACACACACATATATATATATATATATATATATATATATATATATACACATTAATAATCATATCACCCACCCTCAGACAGAACACTCCGCTTTATACGACCTTAATATGGACATAATAATCCCAATAAACAGAGAAAAAAGTCACAACTACTAAGGCACTATTTTTGTTTCTAGTGGCAACATTTGGCTATAATAAGTAGATGATCATCATCATGCAGTAGCATATCGTGAACAGAATGTAGCAGTCATCACAGCATTTTGAACCGTTTGTCGATCTTGAGCTAGTCTTCCTGCTTTTGTTACTGCCATGTTACGGTGATCTTTGATGTCTAGCACCCATCTTCTTCTTACTCTGCCTCTTGCTCGTTCCCCTGGCAACATCCCCTCTAGGCTGTCATATCGTTTGATATAGCTAAAATATTGTAGTTTTCTGGAAAGAACCATGTTGTTTAGCCAGTTTTATTTTACATTCATATCTCTCATAATTTGCTAAGTTGGTGATCATTTTGGCCCAGAGTAATTCTGAGGACTTCTCTGTAACATTTTCTTTCAACTGCTGCCATTTTATTTTTCACCTTTTTTTGGTGATTGCCCAGGATTCACATCCATATATTGCCACTGGGAATATGCAAGCTCTTATGAATGTTAGTTTTGTTGTTTTGCAGCAGCTCAGCCATATGTTTTTCATTTGTATCAGCTGCTTGACGCTATAGCCAACCTCCTAATGACTACTTCATAGAAATTATCGTTACTGTTGACAAGGGAATCAAAGTATTACAATTGGTGAGTCTTTCTAATTCGCAGTTGTTGATACTGATTGAGAACTTGCTAGTAGTTTTATCGTTTGTCATAATTTTGGTCTTGTTTCCATTCAGAAATAGGTTTTATTTTATACGGGAAATTACATCCGCAATGAAAAAAGAAATATATGATATACCATATATTTTATTGTTATTGTTTTTGTTATTCGTTGATGTCATGATTCAGATGCTAGGAAGATAGTGTTTTTATGTACAATGTGGGTGCCTCAGATCTCATTCTTACGTGCAGTGAGAGTGTCTGCTGATATTGTTCTCACGAACAATGCGGATGTCTGAAGATCTTTATTTCCTACAACGGCATTTTCAAATTGTATCGTTATTAACTGGAAGGAAAGTCTCCATCTCAGAGAGTGATATGCGTGTATATAGAAGGAACGATAGAATATTTGGGCATCCAAATATATACAACCCTTAACAAACTGGACATTTTCTGTTCCTACGTTTAAATACAGTCAATACACTTAGTAGGTGCGACATACTTGAATGTTTAGAATACGGCCATGTTAATTAATGTAAATAGTGTTTTTATAAATGTCCCACAGGTTAATATCAACGACGAAGTTTAAGAAACACTGGTGCACTCAATGTCACATCAGGTGTGACCTGTCAAAGAGAGACAGTTATTGACACAAGTTGTGATACAGATGGGAAGAGAGTGCTGCGACTGGGCTGCCAACAGTTGGGATACCAATGAGAAGAGAATTTGTGACTGGGCTGCCAACAGTTGGGATACCAATGAGAAGAGAATCTGAGACTGGGCTGCCAACAGTGGGAACACCAATGGGAAGAGAGTGCTGCGACTGGGCTGCCAACAGTTGTGATACAGGTGGGAATATAGTGTCTACTGGGCTATAACAGAGGGAATGATCCAAGATTTCATACTATAGCAGTCGAAGCCACATGATACAATAATCTACACAGGCGGCTCAGTAACACAAGAAACAACCATGTCTGGATGGGGTTTCGTGGCCTACCAACATAGTAATAATTCAGCTGAGAAGACAGCTGCGTACCCCACTACAACATCGAGTATGAGAATGGAAATAGAAGCGGTGACAGAAGTTCTCACTTGGCTGGCGACGCAACCACCAATAGACTCAGTGATTATATCGGACTCTCAATGTATGCTGCGCAAGATAATGTACGATCAGAATTGAATTTGTCACTCTGCTCAACAATGCGCAGAAAATTATATGGATCTACTGTCCAGGCCATGTTGGGGTCAGGGAAAACGAAAAAAACCGATTTTGGCTGGTAAAGACTTAGTGAATGACACCGTGATATGTGTGCATATAAAAGAATAAAGAGGTCGTCAAGGAAGGAGAAGAAAACGTACAAAAATGATATAAAAATACTGCGTATAAAAAAATAAATATTGAAACAAAGAAAATCAAATACATAATGTAATTTGGACATATTAAACAACACGACACCTTGCTGAAAAACTTACTTGAGGTTAAAGACGCTGTGAGGCGAGCACAACGTGGAAAAAGATATGTGGGAGAGAAAAATATCGAGATGAACAGGTTGCAGTCTAGAATAGTACATCACCAAGACAAGAGACAGGAGATACTGGAAAACTTTTGAAAAGAACCTTCTTTGCAGAGATGACACTCAAGGAATGACAACATCAAATAAATAAACAAAATATATAACCATAAAATAAATAAACATCACATAATAAAAATCAAATAAATAAACATTAAATAAATAAACATTAACTAAATAGACATCAAATAAATAAACATAAAAGTTTTTAAAAAGTTCAAATAAATGAACAAATAAGAAAACAAAAATAAGTAAAAATCAATAAATAAACATCCAATAAATAAACATTACATAAATAGACATCAAATAATTACACATAAAATATATAAACATCAAATAAATAAACATCAAAATAATAAATATCAAATAAATACACATTAAAAATAAACATTATTTAAAGAAACATCAAATAAATACACAGCACAGAAATACACACAAAAAAATGAACATCAAATATACAAATATCAAATAAATAAATATCAAATAAATAAATATCAAATGATACAGATTGATATCTAAATCCAGTATTAAATATTATTCCACGACAAAAAGATAAATCTTTCCTATCGCACTTGTTGATCAGCGCTTAATAGCAGTTAAGCTCGATACAAATATAATATGTATGTTATGAGTCATGCTCGGTCAGTGTATAAAAGTGTTCGTTGTATAAAACGTCAATATTATATAATCAACTATGAATTTACACAACTTTCCATTTACGTACCATTTAGAAATAATATATGAAAATCTAAACACGGGAACTAAGGTATGTTTGTTACGTACATTTCTGTTCCCAGTGGCGACCTACTGCTGTGAAACATGGACAATAAATAAACTACAGGCAAGAGAATAGAGGCATTCGAAATGAGGTGCTATAGAAAAGATATGAGAATACAATGCAAAGCAAGAAAGTCCAGCCAAGACTTGCTAAAGATAATATATGTTCAAGTAAATTGGTTTCTAAACACAATCTTTCGAAGGAAGTTGAGTTTTTTTTAGACCGTGTGAGGCACGGTGGCATGGAAAGAGTGTTGTTGGAGATGTCGATAGAAAGAACTAGAGGTGGAGGCCGACCAAGACGTCGTTGGACACAAGATATTCAGGAAAGCATGCACATATCGCTAGAGGACGCGGGACAACATGGAATTGACTACGAGGAATGCAGAAGATTCATAAGGAAGACTACGTTCTGGAAATAATACATCACATGACACAAGAATACATCACATGACACAAGAATACATCACATGACACAAGAATACATCACATGACAGATATATACATTCAGTGAACATCGCATTTATAAAACAAAATAAAATGATGTATGGTTGTAAAGTTGTGATACTACCAAATCGGTCTAGAGTCTAAGGTTGATAGGAGTGTACTTCACCATTAAGGGGCAATGTAACTAACCAAAAATCGAAAGTATAACACAATTAACAAGAACACATCTTTTTTGTCGTACGCCTTGCGACGGACCCTCTGAAAGCATTCCGCCGACCGTCCTGAGAAGGACATATGAGGGTGATCTGCGTTATGTCATGTTTTACAGCAAGCTGCGTTATCTGCTCCTTGCGACCTGACACATCTGCCTAAGCCAGCATTTTTTGGGGCCAGGATGACATTCCCGTATTAACGATCCCTAGTACTTGGACAGACTACAGCAGGGTTGCTGCACTCCTGTTTGCAAGACCAACTGCGTGAAAGCTCAGCTGTGGTTCGCTGACCCTGATGCTCGACCAGCTATGGAACTCCAGCCTGTGCACTCTTGTGTGCATGTCATGTCTGGTTACGCAAGAACACATCAATCTGTAAACAATTTCAACCATTGTCATTTTATTTATTATTATAAAATAATGAACCACGAATGGTGAAGGTCACTCTGTAAAATGTTAGTAAACGTATTCATAACAAATGCATAGTTATCAAAATCATTTAGGTCAAGGACAAAATAATTGAGGTCACTGAGAAAATAATTGAAGCCTCTGAGAAAATAATTGAAGCCTCTGAGAAAATAATTACTGTCACTGAGATAATAATTGAGATCACTGAGATAATAATTGAGGTCACTGAGATAATAATTGAGGTCACTGAGATAATAATTGAGGTCACTGAGATAATAATTGAGGTCACTGAGATAATAATTGAGATCACTGAGATAATAATTGAGGTCACTGAGAAAATGATTGAGGTCACTGAGAAAATGATTGAGGTCACTGAGAAAATGATTGAGGTCGTTGAGAAATTAATTTAGGTCACTGAGAAAATGATTGAGGTCGTTGAGAAATTAATTTAGGTCACTGAGAAAATGATTGAGGTCGCTGAGAAAATGATTGAGGTCACTGAGAAAATGATTGAGGTCGTTGAGAAATTAATTTAGGTCACTGAGAAAATGATTGAGGTCGTTGAGAAATTAATTTAGGTCAATGAGATAATAATTGAGTTCATTGAGAAAATACTTGAGGTCACAGAGAAATTCCTGCCACCAGGACTTAAGAGGATGTTTCCTATAATATTTTCTGAGATATTTTAGATAACTAACGTCTCCTCTATAGAATCCCATAAATATATATATACACATAAACGCATATACACCTACACAAACACACACGTATACATACATGAAATAAAGTAAAGATAGAAAGGGGAACAGACATAGAAACCTGACACACATACTGAAAATTAAAGAATAAACAATAGAGCAGGACAGACAGACAGATATGCAGGAAATCGGTGAATACGACAAGCAAACAATGGGAGAATAGACAAACAATAGGCTCGAGAGGCAGACAATCCAGCAATACAACACAAGACAATCGTATGTATGTTCAGACCGTCAGGCTGTTAAATAGACAAACAGAGATTGGTATGATATACATTTTAAAGAACTGGGCATGAACTATTTTCACTTTATAAAAGCAGTGAAAATCGATAGTAACTGTTCATAAAGAACCAATACGTTTTTTTCCCGGTATAGATAAACATCTTCCACCAAATCTTTTAAGATGAAATCAAAATCCCATTGCATAAAACAGTTATTCAATTTTGTTTGTTTACAGAGGAAAGAAGTATCGATACTTGAGCAATCTGTTATCAGTAATCGATATTATGCTCATATCTGTAATTCTGAGAATCGTGTATAATTACAGTGAAGACGATTACCAATTCTTCTCAGTTTGATGTGGTTGTGAAATCAAAATATTTAAACCTTTGATATCAGTATACGTAAATGTATGAATCACTCATCTGTTGGGACATGATATATAATTGGAGTTATTTGTGTCTAACATTTCAGGTACTTCCGAGGCACGATCAGACAACCAAGGCAAGACATCGGTAAGATTATGTTTATGTGTCGCCTGTAACATTTATGTTAAACGTGTGTGTTGTTGTTCATCATCATGTAGTGCCGTCTCCGCAATGTAAGTTGGCTGCAACAGACATCCAGTATCTACTATCTCTTGGCGTGGTGCTTCACTCTGCTAGACTGTAACCTGTCCATCTCGTGATGTTAATCCCTCACTTGTATCTCTGCCTACCTCTTGTTCGCCTCCCCTCAACTTTAAGATCTAGTAAGGTTTTCAACAACGTGTCATGTCTTGTAATATTCCCAAACTATTTTCTTTGCTTGTTCTGTATCTACTTCAATAAACTTTTGTTCATATGAAGTGTTGTTAGAACATCTTTGTTTGGTTTCTTCTCTTTCCATGTTCTCCCTTATTCTTACATATCCAAATCTCAAACGCATCAATTCCGTCTTCTTATTGTGTGCTTATTGTCCATGTTTCTGAGCAACGGGCTTACATTAATATAGAATAGATGCAGTATTTGTTAATTCTCATTTTTAACGTGTTTGTAATTTCTTTAGATGTTAATATTTTCCTCATGTCATTGAAAGTACTTTTAGCCTATATTAGTATTCCTATTTTCCTTTTACTTTCACCAGACATGTTCTCTTTATACAGTGAAAACAGAATGTGTGCAATAGTTGATATCCCAGGAATATGAGATATGATAGATATGATTGAGATATGCGGATGACACTGTTCGGATTGCTAGAATTTAGGAAGACATTCAGGAATTAATGAATGTAGTAGTCACAGATAGTACAGAGACAGGCCTTTTTCTAAATATCAAGAAAACAGAAGTAATGGTTTGTTTGTTTGTTTTGCTTTCGCTCCATATTAATCAAATTTGGATGTCCCGAAAAATTTACCAAAATGGTTCGCCAGTTTCATAATGGTATGACAGCATGTGTGCAAGATGACGGCGCACACTCAAACCCCTTTCCAGTGACCAACGGCATCAAACAGGGTTGCGTCCTGGCTCCGACAGTCTTCAGCATGGTGTCCTCTGCCATGTTAAATGATGTCTTCCGGAATAACGGTGCAGTAATTTGTTTTCGCTATCGAGCTGACGGAGGACTATTCAATCTTAGTAGATTGAAGGCCAGGACCAAAACTAAGACGGACATTGTTCGCGACCTCTTGTTCGACGACGATTAGGCATTAAATGCTACAAGTCTGAAAGACATTGAAGATAGCATAGACATCTTTTCTTTGGCCTGTGATGCGTTCGGTCTCACCATCAGCACCGCGAAGACTTCAGTAATGTATCAACCAGCGCCAGGTGTCCCCTACACAGAACCAGTGATTACAGTAAAGGGACAAAGACGTAATACTGCCAATAAGTTTGTATATCTCGGCAGCACACTATCACAAACTGCGACAATTGATGAGGATGTCGACCTGCGTATTGCTCGTGCCAGTGCAGCATTCGGGAGCCTTCGTGACAATGTCTGAATCAGGCGTGGTCTCAGTCTGACAACTAAGTTCGATGTTTATCGTGCAGTGGTTCTACCAACACTGCTTTATGCTGCGTCATTCTGGATTGTCTATGCGAGACACGCTCGACAGCTTAACTCTTTTCATCTTCGGTGCCTACGAAACCTCATGGGTGTACGTTGGCAGGATCGTGTACCAGATACGGAAATTCTTCAGATGTCCCGTATGCAAAGCATCCATGCAATGCTGACTAAGTCCCAACTCCGCTGGAGTGGCCACATCATCCGTATGCCAGACAAGCGCCTTCCAAAGAGATTATTCTATGGGAATTGTACGAAGGTAAACGTTCAAGTGGAAAGCAGAAAAAACGCTTCAAAGATCACATAAAAAGCTCTCTCAAGACCTGCAGCATCGATCCTAGCTCCTGGGAGACTACAGCACTTGATCGCTCAGCCTGGCACACTCAGATCACTGCTGGCATTACGAAATGTGAAAAAGAAAGAACACTGGGGGCAATCCACAAGCGAAAGAAGCGGAAGGACAAATCCGTATATTCTCCTACCCCGAACCTTCAGCACTCTTGCATGCACTGCAATAGAACTTTCCGTGCACGAATCGGACTCATCGGACATCTACGAACTCACAAACTAAATTAGTTAATTACCAATTTTAATTATTATATATATATTTTTTTTCATCTCATTAAATGTTTTTTTTCATGCCATGCTCATCTTTGCTTGCGAAGGAGGAACAACATCATCATTTATCAGCATGGACATTCCTGCGATTTCCACCGGAAGGTAGTAACGTTGTGCCACCATTATGTGTCTTGTAGGATCAACAAAGCTGATTTCGGCATACCTCGACATTTAGGGTTGGCTACTCTAGCCTGTGACAAAATTCCTATCTGTCGCCAGGCTGCGAATGTGTACTGACTCTACGCCGAGATGGTTTGTGATTCACATCTATCTTGCACGAGGTGGTCCGCAGTCAGTGAACTTGTCTCATATAATTAGACATGTTGTGTCCGTGCCCATCGTGTACATAATCATTTTCTCAACCTCGGGCCTACTTCTAGTTTAGGAACAACTCGACAAAAGAGTTGGGCGTTGAATTCCTTCGCCCTCTTAGCTGAGGTGTCGTTCACCAACGTCGTGAACCCGTCGTCCAAGTCTGAGTTTATACAAATATTTAGGAGCGTTTCTAGGGGGGCAAGCATTTTGTTCTCGAATTGGACATAGCGTGTCTCCTTGGACGGTTGTGCCTGAACCCATCGAGTACTGCACCTTTTCTCTCCGCGATCATGATTCTGGTATAGGAAAAAGCTCGGAAAAAGCAGTAGAGTTGGGCCTGTGCTGGGATCACCAGTAACTGGAATCTTGTCTCAAGCAAACAGTACTTTAGTTCCAATTTTCTTGACATGATTTCCAGTATATTTGCACATGGTGCTGCCCTCTAGCGCTGTGCTTCCCTCTCAGTATACTCATTACGCTATTCTTATGGTAATTGACGCACCAATTATTAATATTTCTCATAAAATCTGCATTGGCAGCTCTCCAATGATTCCACCGAACTGACAAGCTTCACTGTGTGTCTACTGTGTTAGCGCAGAGGTGTCAGAGATATTGCCTATCTTTTTGCAGTTATTTGTCTTTCCATCTGCTACCTCCACATTTACGAATACGATCCCCAAACGTTTTAGCCAGAATCAGAACGAGCAGCTGTATTTATGTTTCCAGAGTGCACCGATGGGAGGTACTTTGGAAACTTGGTTATCTACCAACCCTGAGTCCGCTGAGAGCATGCGGTACCCTTTGCACCTCGAGTTATGGTTATTTCAAAGAAACACAATAACACAATTTGAAATATCAACGGCAATCATAAAATATTAAAACAGGTCATTCATAGTTAGTTAGATAGTCCCCATCATCACTGTAAACTGGACACGTCCATAGTTGCTCCGATCTCTCCTTGAGTGTATTCACCATTAGCCATTACACTTCTACTGACAGTACCGGTCCTATGCTGGTTGATCATCATTCTTCTGCGACCTCCAAAATGTTTACGTCTAGCAACACCGCATTTCAAACCCCGATCTTTAATATTGGCCATTGGACAGGAATCATCATCCACATTAGTCTCACTCTCGCGTGTTATATCTCTTAAGGAGTTCAAAACGTCAGTGCGATTCATTGCCCCATAGCGTGTGCCACAATCGCACATGACGCCAGTTAACCGCTCCTTCATTGTCTCGAACACCAACATGTCCCGGCACGAACATAAATGTAACCAATTTCAGGCTCGCCTTTCTCAAGGCATCAATCCACTGTTAGCGAACGAGACCCACTTCTACCTTACTAATCAAACTCATAGAGTCACTCAAGATGCAGGCTTACGTTACTTTTTGAGTGCATACCCACTCAAATTCCCTGGTCACCACCATAGTCTCCATGGTCATGCTACTGGTAGTGACCGCAAAAGCACCACTCTCCTCCCTGATCGTTTTACCTGCGCACTGGGCGTTGGAGGCCCAATCACTTCGAACATGCCTAATAACAGATCCATCAGTGTGTATAATCACATCCCGCTGTTTGAATTCTCACTTATTCTAATTAGAGGCAATAGAGATGTAGATCTACGAAAGAATGTTGAGAATACCATGGACAGCCAGGAAGACTAATTTAGAAGTGCCGAAAGAGTCAAATTCGAAACAGACCTTAATCAATAATATAAGAAAAAGACAATATTCATTTTTTGGCCATTTTTAGCCACTTTGGCCCCAAGGAGGTTTGGAGAACATAGTCACAACAAGCAAGATTGAAGGCAACAGAGACAGAGAGCGACAAGGTTAGAATATATTAGATAGTTTAACAACCTGGCACGACAGGGAAACAACAACCATCTTGATATACATAATACTGGAGATAGAGAGCTGTGGAGAACCATGACCACCTACGCCAGCCGCCATGGTACCTAATGAATTCTCCTTTTAACTTCTGTTTCACAT
The DNA here is from genome assembly GCA_034231615.1 of Meghimatium bilineatum. NCBI lineage: Eukaryota > Metazoa > Mollusca > Gastropoda > Stylommatophora > Philomycidae > Meghimatium > Meghimatium bilineatum. The sequence goes on along the minus strand of CM067304.1, from coordinate 68,566,627 downwards.
ATGCCATGATTTATGATTATGTGTCCAGATATTGATAATGTGGTACTTGTTGTAGTTTCCATTTGTGTTTATGTGTAGTACTTGTTCTTCTGTTACTTTGTTGAGTATAATGGTTTTAGTGTTTTTTGATATTTCTATCCAGTCCATATTCTTTACTTGATGTATCGACTTGTATCTATTAATCTTTGTAGTTATTGTTCATTTTCTCCTAAAGGAACTGTGTTATCTGCATATTTCAGGTTGTTTCCTCTCCCCCACCCCTCCCCCCACTAATTTCGAGTCCTGGCAATCATTCTATGTTTAAAGAAATTTATATTTTTGTGGATACTAAATAGTTTGGTTGTTAAAAACATCCTTGTCCTACCTTTCTTTTTATTTCTATGCATGTTGAGTAGCTGGTAACAACATATTGATGCAGTTTATTCACAACATACATTTTTAACATTCCATCTATGCCTATTTCTTGAAGACAATGAATTAACTTGTCATTTTCAACTCCGTCAAAGGACTTGCTGTAGTCAATGAAGTCAATATATATCATTTTTGGACATCTATATATTTATCCCTCAATAGCTGGATACTAAGTATAACTTCTATGGTTGCTATGGTTTTACTAAAATCGAATTTCTTTCCAGCACCTCATCGTTTATCTTGTTTTTACTTCTTTCAAGAATTATTTTGATTAGTCATTATTGTGGATATGTGACTCATCAAACTTATTTTTCTATATTCTGTACAAACAACAACCACCAAACTTTAGTAGCTTATCGGCAGAATGGCTCTGCTTAAATTTGCTATTTAAACGGCTTTACGGAAATCATGAGTTAATATTTGGGTTTTCATGGTTAAAACACTCTAACACTATGAAATTGATTCTGGCCGGAATATTTTTAACGTTTAAACGTAATTAAATTATGTTGATTTTTGTGTGTGCACATGCATCACGGAAACAGGAAATAGTACTTCTAAATATATTTACATTATAATGTAATATATATATTTCGAAACAGAAATGGACAGAGAATGTGATTATCACAAGATCATTTTGAAAAAAAAATTGTGGTTAATATATAAAAAATTATTTTAGACAGAAAATAAAATATGTAAATGATACATAAATGATATTTTAGATATGATATTTGACCGTACCGCATTTTTGAATCAATACATTCCACTCAATCTGTATTATTTCTGTTAGATAATCCAATTACGAACACAATAATGTACAATATATATGCATAGTGCTTTAAACATTTATTATTTAGAAAGAATTTCGACATCTATCAAAAACAGTAGACTTAACTTTACACGAAACTCAAATGAAAATATGGCTAATTTTTTTTACAAAATGGCGTAAATTTGCAAACACTATGCTAGAAGCATTTGCCAGGTTGGATTTCATAATAAATGAGACCAAAGTAAATAAATTAGTTATTATTTTACGAAAATAAGTAAATTGGAAAAAATATATAAAACATATAAGGAAAAATGACGTCACATACCCCCATTATCAAAACGTATCAATAACTTAACAAAATTGATATCTATACACATAAAAATCATGCAAGATGTAATGTGGACATATTACAATTTGATTGGAAGCATTCATATGTTGATATAAATACCGAAAAAAAAACATGAATGTCATTGGAGTATGACTTATAGGAGTCTTTTCGGCCAGAAGACATTAGGTTTACTGACTTACTAAGTCTTCCCGGCTGGAATGAGTTAACGTCTGCGGTTGAAATATGCACGACAAACTAAAAATAAATGCAAACATCAGAAAATCACAAATACTCTTGGAACTGGAAAGTATATATATGACTTATCAACCTTTCTGCAGTGTGATACAACTTGGTTTTTATTATTTCGGCCAGCAGCATCTGGTCACGTCTTATTTTAGGCTAACTAGGTTATGCATCTGGATTATCCTCTTAAACCAGACAAGTCCACAGGTACTCAGATCTCCGCTTGAGTAAATCACTCAGTCAGTGTATAGTGGCTGGTGGTTCCGGTTCTTTGTATGTTTAGTCCTCTTTTTGGAACGTCTTGTATATAATGTTTTAATTCCTAACATGATTCCACTTTCTTTCTTGAGAAGGGTTCAGGGAGTTCATTGGGAAGATAACATTCTGGAGAGAATGAGTCACATGCCATGGACTTGAACAATTGAGAGATAATAGACAGCAGATTTTGAAGGCTTTAGAGGTCTTCTTGGTGTAGTAGATATGCTGTTAGCTTTGTGATAAAAAGTTGGCTCTTCAATTCCTGCTCGCAAAGTCATGTTTATAACGTAGGTTTTGTTCGGAGATCCCTAATAATTAATAGTTTTATTCTACGGAGTTACATGTTGTGATTGGTACTCTCGGTTGACTACCTGCCGATTCATTGACGGAGAACATATAGTGTGATCCTAGTACAGTGACATCCATTCTCTACACATTTTGAGTTCGTTGTTCGAGACAGGAAAGTTGTATGTCACTTATTATCTCGTGGAAATCAGTGGGCTCACTACATGAACGCATTTCTGCAAGAAAATGCATTTATTAAATGTTCAGGATCCTTTTACATCAAAATAAGCCATCATTAGTTGTGATGCAGATTTACAATGAGCGAATAGACGTATTGTACGTTTCGAGCAGTAGGTCGTTATCAATATAAGGAGCAAGATACCTAGAAATGGACAGACGATCAAGATGATTCCATATAATCATGAAAGCAGAAAAAATAACACATGTCAATGGAATCTTAGCTGAGTGTTTCAATTACAGAAACATATGTACTCTTCTAACTACGTGCGTCGTCTATTATTGTTTGTGTTTGTTTGGTAATATCTTGGTATACACAATCATTGCAGTAGATATGTCGATTTGTGTATATGGTCACCATAAAAGTGCATTTTAAACTATGTTTCTGTCATTTGTTTAGCATGTCATTCAGTTCTGTTATTTCATTATAATTCAGAATCGTTTCATGAATACGTAACGAACATATTTAGAATAAACCATAGCACAAAGAACAATATCTACACAACGAATAACTGTACACTCATACTTAAACTCTACCATACAGTACACACAATCATATTTAAACTCTACCATACAGTACACACACTCATATTTAAACTATATCATACAGTACACACACTCATATTTAAACTCTACCATACAGTACATTCATATTTACGCTCTTCCATAAAGTACACTCATATTTACACTCTACCATACAGTACACTCATATTTAAACTCTACCATACAGTACGACACTCATATTTAAACTCTACCTTACAGTACACTCATATTTACACTCTACCATACAGTACAAATACTCATATTTAAACTCTACCTTACAATACACACTCATATTTAAACTATACCTTATAATACACTCATATTTAAACTCTTCCTTACAGTACACTCAATTTTAAAACTATATATTACAGTACACTCATATTTAAACTCTACCATACAGTACATACACTCATATTTAATCTCGACCTTACAGTACATACACTCATATTTAAACTCTACTTTACAGTACACTCATATTTAAACTCTACCTTACAGTACACTCATATTTAAACTCTACCATAAAGTACATACACTCATATTTAAACTCTACGTTACAGTACACTCATATTTAAACTCTACGTTGCATTACACTCATATTTAAACTCTACGTTACATTACACTCATATTTAAACTCTACGTTTTAGTACACTCATATTTAAACTCTACCATTCAGTAAACACACTCATTTTTAAACTCTTCTTTAGAGTACACTTATATATAAACTCTAGTTTTAGAGTACACTTATATATAAACTCTACCACACATTCTACTCATATCTGGAATCAATCAATGGCTGTAATGTCAGTACAATATTTGGAATACATAGACACAATCATTGACTTTATAAACTAGTTTATTTTCCATATCTCCTATGCTCACAGTTTTCATAGACAAAACCATTGACTTCATAAACTAGTGTAGTTTCCATTTCCACCATGTTCACATTTCCCTACCCACCATGTTTATATTTTTCTATCAATAATGTTTTCAAGTTTTCAGTTTTCAAGGCTCAGATGAAACCAGCAAATTATCATATAAATCTATAATAATTCGAAAAAAGGTGAGATTTCCTCTTCTGTTCTTCTGGAATGTGCTTGTAAATGAAGTGTTATCTCTTCTATAAACGTGGAATGTGCTTGTATATGAAGTGTTATCTCTTCTATAAACGTTGAATGTGCTTGCATATGAAGTGTTATCTCTTCTATAAACGTGGAATGTGCTTGCATATGAAGTGTTATCTCTTCTATAAACGCTTGTCTGCCTTGCAGCGTCAGGGGTGGAAGAATTCTCTCTTGTGCGCTGTTTGTAAGCTTGTTTCTGTTGCTTCTTTGATTTCTGTGATCCATTTTTTACATGGTCTACCTCTAACTTTACATCCGTTATGTCTATATTCCATGACCATCTGTGGCATGCTATATGTTGGTAGTCTGGAAGTGTGTGAAAACTACTTGATCTGTTATGGATTCATGTGATCCAATACTGTTATTGTTTTGGTTATCTGTCTGATGTTATCGTTTCTAATTCTATCTCTTAATGACACTCCGAGTATTCTTCGTAGACATGTTATTTCTGGTATCACTATTTTTCTTTTGTCTTGTGCTGTCATTGAACCAAAGATCTATATAAATTTATCTTAATAATTAATGAACCTGCTGTTCCAAGCGATATTTCATGCATATACATACGACAATAGTTAAACAGAAATGTTCTGTACCTGATACACTTCAATTAAACGTTTTAACTATTTGTTTTAACATTTCGCCATCTTGTGTTGTGTTTATGTAGATTGTCTACTTTCATCATGGCAAAGTGGGCGTGTTTTGTAGCAGTTATCTTACTTGTTATGGTAGCAAGCTCATTGGCAGAGCCAGGTAAGATTGACAGACATTTGCTTTGCACCTGTTGTAATAAGGTGTTATGTACCTTTAGAGAGCTGAGATAGTCTAAAGTTAAGTCATTTGTCCGCTGTCCAGCAAGTCCAGGTTTCCAATCCACTTGTTATTCGTGGTTTGAAATTTAAACAAAAAATACTCTCGTCGTTGATAGAGTCAATAGAAAGTAAGGTGTCAGGGCTCAAGCTCATGGAATGGTGCCATATCTACTGAAAAATGCGGTAGACCACGTGTTGTTCTGACCAACCACTGACTAGGCAGATGAACACTTATGTTTCTGTTCTATCACTGACTAGGCACCGGACCCACTTATGTTTCTGTTCAATCACTGACTGTGCATCGGACCCACCTATGTTTCTGTTCAATCACTGACTGTTCACCGGACCCACTTATGTTTCTGTTCTATCACTGACTAGGCAGATGAACACTTATGTTTCTGTTCTATCACTGACTAGGCAGCTGAATACCTATGATATGATGGTTCACAACTCAAAATTACTTTAACTTACCTTTATTTGTTTACCTGTCTGCGTTGTTCCAGATTTTTTGACACTTATAAATGGACAACCGATAGTAAGAAACAAGATTCGAACCAAAAGACATCATTGTTTGACAGTAATGCACTGCAAATACTTCCTTTGTGAACTAAACATAACTCCCCCCACCCCTCGCCACCCAACACAACCATGTCTTTGAGACAATAAATCTTATCAGAAATTTTACAAAATTTAACAAAGCAATGCATGTACCGAAATCACACAAAACCAGAATTGAAGTTCTTTCCACGGCGCAGACTATCCAAGCACGCCAAATCAAAGTGAATGGCGCAACAATAAAACAGGTGAAAAAGTTAAATATCTGAGAACAATTTCAACATCAGATGGAGAAAGTATACCAGAAATACGAAACAGAACAGGTTAGACAAATATGAATAGTATCCTATGGAAGCTATCTCTATCAATAGAAGTAAGAAAAGGAGTTTTTTGATGGTCCACAGAGTCACTTCTGTCTTATGGAAGTGAATCATTGACAATGAATAAAAACATAAACAAGTGTAATATTAGATGCCACAGAAATATCGTTGTAACGAAGTGCCGAGAATCCATTGGACAGCTAGCAAGCCAAAGAGGAACAAAGACTGTCATCAAAAGTCAGATGGCTATTAAGCCTCATATGTCCACAAGTGTTCTTGTGCAGTTCGGCCATGGGATAACCGCTGGTGATACATTTTGTTTATTTACAGGTGACTTTCTATCTACTCTCCGCTATGGAGCTACTGCATTTCGCATCTTTTCGCATGACCTGCGCCTTTTCTGGCCGTACAGCGCCATGTATCTTATTTCATGCAGCGTGTTCCTAAGTATCTTCTTTGTCTATTCCAATAGTTTTCTGTGAAGTCTTTAACGAATCCCTGCATCGATTCTTCTTGTGTTCGCTTTCAAAACGTATGCTCATCTGCAACTTAGGATAGAGTAGTATTTCTGGCAAGCGATGATGTGGCATATGTACTGCATGACCTGGCCAGCGAATCTGTGTTTGTATCAGAATAGTCTCAGTACTGGGATCATCAGATCTGTCGCGACGAAAGTTCCGGAATCTTGGCGTGTCATATGATATTGTCATGCTATAGGACCTTGTAATAATATAGAAGCAAATGTATGGACTAAAGTGTGACTTTTCCAAATGTTGAACAAAGCAAATCTTTCTTTAACGGGAAGGGGAAGGGAGATGTCATCATTGCTGACTTTCCTCTCTCGTTTTGTCAGTCAGTTACCATATTGTTGCCGTGAGCTGTATAGACTTGTTATCCGTTGATTCTCGAACTGTTGCATGTCAGCAGAGATTATTCCAGACAAATGAATCAGAAACAGTTTTCTGGTTTATAGATGTGCTGCGATATCTGCGAACACAATTCTGGAATTAACATCTAGCTGTTATTTCCCTGGCGTAGTAATTCAACATCTTGCTCTGTTCTCAATAGATGACACATTCGAATTCCACTATATGTCTTGTGAATACAATTGTTGTTTGTTTTCGAAGATCCCTGAGGATTATAGCCGAAAGCTACACAGATAATACGCGTCGTTCTCTCAGCAGGCAGCGTGTCACTTCCTTAAGAGGAACAGATCGCATGTTATGTAACCTGAGTACAATACGTTCACCATCTACTCCTTCAGAGACCTAACAGCCAATTATAACCTAAATACTCCGTAGTCAACTCTTGCGATATGCATGACCATTTTCTATCATGGAAACATAACGGACTGAAGAGAGACATTACAAAGAGTATCTAAGAAAAAAATTTGTATATATATAATTATATATATATATATATATATATATATATATATATATATATATATATATATATATATATATATATATATATATATATATATATATACTTCAGCTATGTACGTTAACATATTTAGTATGTTGTAATGTTACATTTTAAAATGTTTAGTATGTTGTATATGTTACATTTTAAAATGTTTAGTATGTTGTATACGTCACATTTTAACATGTTTAGTATGTTGTATACGTCACATTGTTTCGTATCTTTCTTTCATCCACATAACAGACATCGACCAGGTAAGAAAGTTTCTGTTCTCGCCGTCTTGGATAATAAATCCCAGCAGGTCGTAGTAAACATTTACATTGTTGATGTTGTTGGTAAAATAGCATTGTTAAATTTACCAGATATGCCCTATATATAGTAAGAACATTAATGGAGATGGCCATTGAAGTATAACGATACCTTTATCTTTGCTACATAGATTACATCAAAATATTTGACAAGGTGAAGCATTCAGAGATTATAAAACTACTAGAAAATCTTAACGTTGATGGGAAAGATCCAAGAATAGTAAGAAATGTGTATTGGAAACAAATGATTGCGATGAGAGTTAATAACACTATAGGTAGATTTCAAAAAATAGAAAGGGGTGTCAGGCAAGGTTTTTTAATGTCATCGGATCATTTCTCCCTGCATGCAGAATACATTGTGGCGAAATATAGCAGATATGCCAGGAATAAAAGTGGGAGGATACAATATAAATAACTTGAGATATGCTGACGATACAGTAACGGTCGCAGAAAGCGAACACGAACTGCAAGCCCTGTTGGATAAAGTAGTGAATGAAAGTGAAAACAAAGGCCTCAGTTTAAACAGGAAAAAAAACCCCAGAAATAAAGGTTGTATCGAAGAGACATACACCTCCAAGATGAAATATAATAATTAATAACACAAAATTAACACAAATTGAAAAAGTGAAAAATCTTGGACCCTGTTAGCATCAGAAGGTAGATGCTTAAGTAAGATAAAGAGTAGAACAGTACATGTCAAATCAGCATTCCAAAAAATGAGAACCAATTCTGCAATGAAACACAATCAATACAATCCCAAATTCGAGTGCTCAGATGTTATATCAAACCATTATTTTATGGATGTTAAGCATGGACTGTAAACCAAAAAAAAACAAAAAAAAATTCAAAACGAACTGGTGACTTTATAGATGTGGTTTCTGAGAAGAATGATGAAAATACCATGGATAGCCAAGAAAAATAAGACAGATGTTCTCATTGATGCTGGCGTAAAAAAGATCAATCAAATCAAACATTAGGTTTCTAGTCAAGGTTTCTAGGGCATGTGCTGAGAAGCACACAGCTTGAACACTTAATAACCACTGGAAAGATCAAAGAAAGAAGAGACAGGTGACGACAAAGAGAGAAGTTGCTAGATGGGTAGTATTGTGTATAGTATTGATGGATATGATTGTGGCACAGTAGAACACCAATCAAACTTATTGACAACACAAGAGACAGAGAGTCGCGGAGAACATGATCGCCTACGTCATTCGGCGTGGCACTTGTTAAAGTATTGGTAGAAGAACAATGCCATGCGCCATACTGCGTGTCACTACAAGAGGATACTCACGTTGCGCCAATAAAATTGAGTCAATATAAATAATGGCATAGCCTCACATAGTGACACATAATACGGTTTGTTTGTTTTGCGATCGCTCCATTGTAAACACATCCGTGCGATTTCGCCGGGAGCGTGATTACGCTGTGACAACGTTATGCGCTATGTATGCCTAGCACATCCGATTTCGGCATGCCTTGACAATTTGAAAGCCTTCATATCTGTTTCCAGGCAACGAATGTTTACTAATTCTACGCCTAGGCGGTTTGCCCTTCATGTCTGTTTTGCACGAGGCGTTCCGCAGCCAGTTAACTTGCCTCGTGCAATTAGACGTATTGTGCCCGTACTCATCGGGTACTGAACCTTTTCTTGTCCTCAGGCCTGGTTCCGGTTTAGGAAGAACTTGGACAGAAGAGTTGGGCTCGGTCTCGTTCGCCTTCTTAGCCGAAGTGTTGCTCACCAACTTTGTGAGCCCCTCGCCCAGGTCTGAATCTGTACACATATTTAGGAGCGTTAGGGACATGCATTTTGTTATAGAGCTGAACTGTGCTTGCCACCTCGGACTGCTATGCCTATGCCCATCGGGTACTGAACCTTTTCTCTCGCGAGCATGCTTCCGTGTAGGAAAGACTCAACAGTAGAGTTGGGCCCAGGCTGGGATCACAGGTAACTAGAAGCCTGTCTCGAGCAAACAAAGCTTTAATTCCGATTTCATCGAACTGTTTTCCATGCTCTTTGCAAATGACGCAGCCCTCTAGCGCTGTGCCTCTTTCTCTGTGTACTTAGTGTGCTTTTATCTTTATTGGAGTATCTGCCTGCTTCGTAACGATTACATTGGCGCCCCCTCTAATGATTCTACAGAACCTACTAGCTTCACTGTGTGTCGAAAGTGTTGCTGCATGTGTTGGCACAGAGGTGTTGGGGATCTCGCCTGTCTTTTTGCTGTCAAATCTCTTTCCATCTGTTACCTCCACATTCACGGACACGATCACTCAAAAATATTAGCAGAATCAGCACGAACCGCTGTATTTCTGTTACCTGTGTGCGCCACGAGGAGGCACTTTTGGGATCTTGTTTATCTGTTAACCCTGGTCCGCCAAAAGCAATGAGTTCCCTTTGCACCCCACACGTAATACGGTAATACTTGGTCTGTTTCTGTCGATAAGTTTTAAAATAAAAGCATTCAAAGATATTTATATTGACTTGTTAGGACTTGTATACGAGCATGGTATGTGTGTTATTAACACATGTCTGGCTTTGGATCTTTCTTTACAATAGTCTAACTTCCACATCAGAAGACACATTGAAAACCGAATCAAAAGTTATAAATTATAACTATTCTGGAAGATGTTTCTGTAAATTAAGATGCGAGGAAACAACAAAAAAAGCTCAGTTGATTATAAGAAGAAATTGAAGGAATACTATGATCAAAATTATACAAAAGGAACAATTTTGTAATCGCCGCAGCTGCAAATGTAAATTACATGTAATTAGAACAAGCATATTCCCAGACATGTTTTACGGCTCCAGAGCATGGACACTCCATAAAACATAAGCAAAGATAATGTCTAACTTCGAAATGAGAAGCTACAGAAAAATAGTGAAAATACCACAGGCAAACAGGACAGATATCCATACAGTTTACGAACATTTCATGTAAAAACGGTTGGCTACTAAACATTATTATAAGAATCTTAATTATATTTCGCCATATCAAGAAATATCACTTCTTTCTTCTTCGTCTGCTAGCGATTATTTTGTCTTTACTTTTTGATGTTAGGTGTCGCAGGATTGAATAACGATCGGTTTTCGGGCAATGCCAGGCTTTATCGCGTGATATGCAGTAATATTGTGACGTCTCAGGAAGTTGAACACGTCTTCTGTCTTATTGACATTCAATCTCATTCTCATTCTGTATGTTCTTGTTGCTAGTAAATTTGTGTGCACTCTCATTGAGCAGCCGAAACATTTCAACCTCTGCTGCTCAATATATTTGACCATATATAGTGGTCCAATAGCTCGTGTAAGCTCTTCATTCCTACATGGTCCTGAAAATAATTAGTAAACATAATAAATGGTAGGACTCTTCTTCTGTACATTACTTCTACGCAATGAAAATTGTCATCGCTCTGTGTCATGTTTTATGTCTTGTGCAGATCTCGAAGTATGTTAGATAGTTAGTTAGTCGTCGGATCATTATCACTGCAAACTAGACACGTCCATAGTTGCTCCGATCTCTCGCTGAGTGTATCCGACATTACACTTCTGTTGACAGTACCAGCACTCTGCTGGTTGGCTATCATTCTTCTGCGCCCTCCAAAATGTTCACTTCTAGCAATACTGCAATTCAACCCTGGGATTTAATCCTGGCCATTGAAAATAAATCATCGTCCACATTAGCATTACTCTCACGTACTATATTTCTTAAAGAGTTCAAAACGCCAGCTCGATTCATTGCCCTATCGCCCTGTGCCTCAATCGCGAATGGCGCCAGTTGATCTGCATTTTAATTGCCGTGAACACTCACATGTCCTGGCACGAAAATAAATGTTACCACTTTCAGCCTCGCTTTTCTCGAGGACTCAATAGTATTCGCGAACTAGACCCACGTGTACCTTCTTAATTAAACTCATAGAGTCACTCTAGGTGCAGACCTGCGTTACATTCTGTGTGCCTACCCACTCAAATGCCCTGGTCACCGCCATAATCTCAATTGTCATGCTACTCGCAGTAACAGCAAAGGAACCACTTTCCTCCCTGTTCGTTTTACCTGCGCACTGAGCAGTGAAGGTCCACAGACTGCGAACATGTCTAATCACAGATCGATCAGTGTATATAATCACACCACTCTCATTAGCATTCTCAGTGACCAGAGACTGCACTTCTTTCTCCACAGCTGTGGGATACCAATCTCTGCATGCCCTGCTAAGTGATAGTAGTACTCTCAAAAAAGTTTCGAAATCTGTAGGTAGACCCACCCATTTCGCACCTGCTGCCACATTCTGCAATCTGCACACGCTTTGAATGACATCCTCAGCACGTCCCATCTACGACCTCCCTCCCTCTATTTTGGAATGCAATGGGTGTTCTTATCTGCTTGTATTTGAACGTACACGGCAGTACTGTAATTTGTGCTCTGCTGTTGGACAGTCAAGTAGGTAAGCATAACTCTTGTCGATGTGTCTCTTGGGCACTCAAGAATGATACGCCTTGCTGCATTCTGGATTCTATCCAGTCTTTCGATCTGAGTTTGACTAAGAGTCAGATTTGCCAGTGCATATTTCACCACATCCACACACTGGTACAAAAGAAAAAAACATTGTTACTAAGGTTATGGCGACCTTCGACATGCAGCTGTAGGTACTGTTTCTCCTTCTACAAGTGATGGTGCAATTTGTCATAGATTATGGCCTCAGCCTACTAACACTGTCACAGACACAAGTCGATAGATTGGGAAAAGTCCGAAATGAGACAATGACAGCGGTATTGGGGTGTACTAGGGATACACACATCTCTGCTATGACCAATGTGTGCAGTATAGTGTGCCAGCAACGCCGCACCTTTTGTCCCGTCTGGCTTCTGCCAGGCAATATCAGCACTCTGGAAATTGGTAATAGGCGTGCGTCTTGTCAGATCATTCATGGATTTGCGTATCAGCCAGAACAATTTTAGTGACTTTTACGTGTGATCTCCTGACAAAATTCGTCCCATTTTGACGTCTTTGTTGGTATTCAATTTCTTGTAATATTTAAACTAAGTTATCTTTCTTCGTTTCCATCGTGCGACCTCCATGGGCAGAGCAATGATACGTTTCCTTGCCCTCTACCATAGTACTACTGCTCATTATATGTGATTATAGGAATGGCATTAAACTACACTAACAGATCTGAGTGACTCACTAAACTACACTAACAGATCTGAGTGACTCACTAAACTACACTAACAGATCTGAGTGACTCACTAAACTACACTAACAGATCTGAGTGACTCACTAAACTACACTAACAGATCTGAGTGACTCACTAAACTACACTAACAGATCTGAATGACTCACTAAACTACACTAACAGATCTGAGTGACTGCACATAGTAACATTTTTGTTTCAATCTATAAAAGAAAAAAAAAGTTTATAACGTCGTATGGCACCGAGTTCTTCTTCAACATTCATTCTCAAACTCCCGCCTGCTCTCTCCCTCTCTCTCTCTTTCTCTCTTTCTTTTTTTCTTGTAGCGATTTATATCTTCAGTAAAGAAAGGGTGTAATAATGCCGTATTTCTTTCATTCGTTGATGTTGTTTGTCCATCATTTTCGTTGTCTTTTTTTTCTCTTTCCATCTTCGACTGTTCCTTCATGATTCATTTTTGACCGATAATCTTGTAATCATCATAGTAAAATGTATGAGGGTTTGGATATTTAAGATGTTTTATTATTCTAACCACTTTGTTCTTGTGAATCTGCCTCTACGCTATTTTATTCATACACGTTTGCCATATGTTCTCTATAGGAAATACTTATATCCCGTATATACATTCCCATATAACGTTACAAAATGATATCTCGATATAAAATTACGACAATCATAAAAATTGCATAAAACGCATGTCATTTATATGATAATGTGATTAAATGCATGACAGTCATGTACAATTTGATAAAACCTAAAAATAGTTATATAGAATATGATAAAATGTTAAGGAAATTATACAGAATTTGATACGTCTTGATGGTAGTTATGTCAAATATGTTCAATTTTGATGGTAGTTATGTCAAATATGTTCAATCTTGATGCTAGTTATGTCAAATTCGATAAATACTGGTTGTAATTATGCAGAGTCTAACACCTAGTGTCAGATCTGTAGAATGTTATAAAACTGTATACCATGTAGATTTTAATAAACCTTGAAGGCAGTCTTCTAGAATATGATACATTTTGTTGACAGTTATGTAGAATTGTATAAACCTAATCGTAGGTATTTAGAATTTGTTAAATTGTAGATGACTCCGATATAATTTGAAGAACACATAAAGATAAGTATGTGGAATGTTATAAATCCCGATGACAGTTACCTAAAATGTGATCATATATTATGTACGTCAAATGGATTGACAAACTACTAGTTGCACTCATATAGACCTTAGATACATCTGGTTGCAGTCATACGGGTCTTGATAACTTATACATGCAGTTATTCCGACCTCAAAACAGTAAAACAGTATGTCTACTGCAATATGAACTTTGATTTAATATAGTTGCGCTGTCATATTTATGTTGATAACGCATAGTTCCTGTTATATGAAATTTTATACCGTAATGTTGCTGTAATATGAACTTTGATAACGTATGATTCCTGTCAAATGATCATACAAAAGTATGATTGATATCATATGAACTTTGATAAAACTCAGCCATCTTTCTGATGTTGACATCAGTTAAACTACTTGTAAAATGAAAACATGATTACCTTTACACATACGTAAGTTGCTACATCCGTTACTAGTCACATATGGAAACATATACTCACATGCTCGTATTGTTTAACTCTGATCTCTCTACATTGACAGGCTCCATTCATGCAACCTCAGAGCCCGGTAAGTTTTTCTGTGTCAATAATATTTCCTTAATTAAATCATTCATGAATATCGCAACCATGTATTTATCTGACACCCGAAACTCTTAATTTATGTTATTTTCTGTGTTCATTCGTCTAAACTAGATATGCATATGCATACTTGTGTCTCTTTTAAACATCCATATCTGATGAATGGAAGTGAACCGTGGACAATCAGCAAAATAGTGGCATGTTATACTGAGTCAGCAGAGATGTGAATTTATAGGGGAATGTTGAGATAACCATATACAGATCATAAAGTGTAATGAAGATTTCTTAAAATAAGTTACCTCAAAATGATAACTGTGTACCCGCATCAAAAGAGACAGTCAACAGTTTTGGAAACTTTATGACAAAAAGAAAGTTGGAATACATTGCACAAACAGGCAAATTGAAGAGAAAATGATTGAACTTCAAGAAGGTTGCATATATTAAATTATGTTTCATAACTTTAGCAAGGTTCATAGATTCAACAAGAATGCATTTCTTCACCAAGGCTGCAAATCCTCAACAATCTGTGGCATTAAGTCAAGCGCTTCTCGAGACTCACCTAACTCTTCTGAAATGCCAGATTATTGCTATCGTAGCTAACAAAGGCGCAGACTCAGATTACAACATTGACCTCGATCTGGTGTTAGGTCGTGGAGCGACAGATACGAGATGGACAGGTATTAAATAGTATGTAAACAACCATTTGCCATGCGCCATACGTTTCTCGAAATGGTGGCAAGTCAGATTGATCAACATTCACCATCATTTTAGACAAGCGTGTAAGAAATAATCTGTGCTTAGCAGCTTGAGGAAAAAATATCTGGGAACCAATGTCGGTGAGATCTAAGATTCGAAAGCCCCCCCCCCCCCCATGATTGAGCAAAGCGACAGAGAAGCAACATGGGTACTAAAAGAGCATGCGGTCATGGATTGGTAACGCAAGAGAAAACAGACAAACTTGAAGATAGTTATGTAGAATATTATTAATGACAATTATAGTTATCTACAATGTGATAAGATATTATGGACGTCAAATAGACTGATATAATTACTGGCTGCACTAATATAAACCTTAGTTACTTCTTATTGCACTCATATAGATCTTAGATGCTCCTGATTGCAGTCATATATACCTTAGATGTTCCTGTTTGCAATCATATATATCTTAGATGCTCCTGATTGCAGTCATATATACCTTAGATGTTCCTGTTTGCAATCATATAGATCGTAGATGCTCCTGATTGCAGTCATATATACCTTAGATGCTTCTGTTTGCAGTCATATAGACCTTAGATGCTTATTCTTGCAGTCATATTGACCTTAGATGCTCCTGATTGCAGTCATATAGAGTTATAGACCTTATACAATCATGGTTTCAGTCATATAGACATTAGATACTCCTGATTACAGTCATATAGGCCTTAGATACGCCTGGTTGCAGTCATATAGGTCTTAGATACTCCTGGTTGCAGTCATATAGGTCTTAGATACTCCTGGTTGCAGTCATATAGGTCTTAGATACGCCTGGTTGCAGTCATATAGGTCTTAGATACTTTGATTAAACTTTCATTAAACCAAAATAAACTTTGATTACGTATAGTTTGCGCTGTCATATTACCTTTAATAATGTATGGTTTAACTGTTATATGAACTTTGAGAACGTCTGTTTTCGGTGTCATATGAACTTTGAGAAAGTATGGTTACGGTGTCATATGCACTTTGAGAAAGTATCGTTGCGGTGTCATATGAGATTAGATAACTTACTTTTATCTTGTATCAAAGAATCTCCATGAAGTACGAGTAGCTGCAAGTCAGCGGACATTGCACCTGTGTCCTTTTATGTTATACCTCTAGTTGACTGGGAATACTAGATATCTGTGGATCCGTCAGCAAATATAATTAAAGAATGATGAAGACGTCCCAGATGTGTGTACTGTGCTCCTGGCAGGGCTTCATAATATTGGGACACTGGTGCACTGCAGTACCTTTCTGAAATTAAACATCTAAAATATAAAAGTTGTAATATGTCATTCTACCTATCTGGAACGCTTTATAAAAAAAACATACGTCATGTAATTCCGTGCCACATCCACTCAAAACGAATGATGAAAGAACACTATATAAATAGCGCATTGCTAATTTTACGTCAGGAAATTCCGTGCACCATCGAATCAAACCGATTTATGGCCGTAACATTATCTTATTCACACAATATAAAGCATACACCATTTTTGTGTGTTGATATTGTCTTTAAATTTGTTGCGATTTTAAGTGTATTTACGATGTATTACATGAACCTTCTGTGTTGGTTTAATGATGGCTACTGTGTTAACAATTGTGTACATTTCACGCCTTTCCCTTGCCAGCATTAGAGTCGATCGAATCGACTCTAGCAAGAAAGCTTAAAAAAAAAAACAGTAACGCTGAAATAGATGGTTTCGTAGTCAACGTCAGAAACTACTTTTCTCGGATTCGTGCTGCAAATACTATGATATATGAGCATAGATATATGATTGCAAGAACAAGAGTAAAATCTACGTGCCATGGGTGATAGCTCACACACAAGACGAATTGAAAAGGACAGCACAGGATAGACAACAAAAATATACACACATCAAAACACAATCACGAACCAAACATGCACACATTCTACCGGACAAAAACAAATAACTATAAATATAAGCACATATACATACAAACAACCAGAAATATACAAAAGTATATACTGATTTCACAGTGCACATTGAAACATAGACACATACATGTACATAGTACATATGCTTGCTTATTTATGGGTCACCTCTTATCTTCTCCACTTTTCAAGACCCAGTCCCTAACATATTCCGTCGTTATATTGATGATGGTTTCGGAGTTACTGATATTTCTCTTGATGACCTCAATAATTTGATTAATTTTGTTAGTGGTTTCCATCCTACTATTAAATTCAGCTCTATTATTTCCTCCACCTCTGTTGACTATCTCGACATCTGTGTTTCAATAGAATAACATCCCTTGCCACGTCCGTTCAGTACAAGTCCACTGTTTCTCGTAGTTTTCTTCTTTACACATCATCTCACCCAAGGTCTTGTCGCCATTCCCTCCCTTTTTCTCAGCTACTCCGTCTTCGTCGTCTCTGCCAAGATGACGCAGATTTCTTGTGTCAGTCTTACAAAAGTTGGATTTTTTTTCGCCGTCGCTTGTATCCTGAAGATATCCTATCTTCAGCTTGTAGCGCGTTTTACCTATTTTTCGTTCTGATGCCTTTCACCATCTGTTAAACATACATCTGACCTTCCTATGTTGGCCATTACTTTTCATCCACATAATATGTCGCACTACGCAACCTATTACGACATTTCTCTATCCTCCAATTAGATCCCATTTCTAGCCCTGCATTTTAGCTCTTCCCCTTGTTGCTTTTCGGAGAGATCGGAACCTTCGTGATCTCTTGGTTCACTCCAGTCTGCGAACCTCTGTATGTCAATTAGGCACTTTTCCTTGTACCCGAAATTGTTTGACTTGCTCTTTTGTTATTCATACTCCATGCTTCAGTTCCCTAAGTCAAATTTCGATATTCAAGACTCGTTCTCATGCTTGTCCCGTAATTTAATTTACTCTATCATATGTAAGCGTTGTGGTATGAAGTATATTGGCGAAACAGGTAGACGTTTGACTGATAGATTCGCTGAACATTTAAGAGATATCACGAATCATCGTGACTCCCCGGTGGTCATTCATTTTAACGGTCCTTCACATCAAGGAAGCAATGATATATCTGTCACTGGTCTGTTACGTTGCTATTCCGGTGACCGGCAACGTCAGTCTTTGGAGTATCGCCTCATTTTCATATGGGAGTATTGCAACCCCACGGTATTAACATTAATCACCGTTTTGTTTAATTTACCCACTACTTTTTGACAGCCTCTGCCCCCTATTCTTATTATAATGTAGGGACCTACTCCTAATTATTTGGTAGCCATATCCCTCTGTTCTTTGAAATTGTTTCTTTCTGTGCACGCGCATGAGCTTTGTTTTTGTTAGATTTCAGTATATTTATAATTTGTCTTTCTTATTTCTGTTGTTTATATCGTATTCCCTTCTTTGAATTTTATTAATGTACCTTATTTTTGTGTAATCAAATTTATTTTTTTATATTTTTTTTTCACTTACAGATTGGTACCCATACACACATATGTATTAAATTGTATATGCATATTATTTTACATGGTCTTGTGTATCCATACAGTTGCTTTGGGTCTCGCATTTGCATGTGTGCATATTATTGTGTTAGAGTAATACATGTGAATATCTTCATGTGAACGAATGGGTATAAAAATACATGTATATATCTCTATGTGTGCGAATGTTCATGTTATATTTATTCATTTGAGAAAAAGTTTATGTGAATTCATGTGTATATATTATGTTGATACTTATTTTGTGTAATGCAAATAATGCAAATTTGTTCTTGTTTAAACCATTGTTCGTGTTTGGATACATTTACATGCTTGTGCATGTTGTGTGGGTATATTTCTTATATCTTTGTATTTATCATTTTAGATATGTAGTAAATACTTATGTTTGTTCCTAGTATACTTGTATTTGTATGTATGTTTGTATATATATATATATATATATATATTGTTATGCTCATTTATGTGTATATATATATTCACATTTGTGTGTGTGTGTGTGTGTGTATATATATATATGTGTGTGTGTATGTATATGTATGTAAATGTATATATGTGTATTTGTGTGTGTATATATATATATATATATATATATATATATATATATATATATATATATATATATATGCATATGTTGTTGTGTGTGCAGGTACCTATGTACATGTATGTGTCTATGTTTCAATGTGCACTGTGAAATCAATATATACTTTTGTATATGTCTGGTTGTTTGTATGTATGCATATGTGCTTATATTTATAGTTATCTGTATTTGTCCGGTAGAATGTGTGCATGTTTGGTTCGTGATTTTGTTTTGATGTGTGTATATTTTTGTTGTCTATCCTGTGCTGTCAAATTCTATTCTTCTTTGCACATTTCTGTGTTCCCTGTGTCTATTTGTGCTCCCCCCGCTCCTATGTGCATTGTCTTTCTCTGTCCTTTCCCCTTTTGTCTCTCATTGCCCACTTGCCCCCTCTTCGTTCTTGGCAGTGCTGGTTGGTGTCCCCTTTTCTTTGGTTCTGCATCTTTCATCTTTGGGAATTTCATAGTTTGGACATGTTGAACGCATCGATGTGCACTTATTGGAATTGTGTTGCGCTGGATCTGGTGTGTCTTTTTGTTGATTTCCTGGTGGGAGAGATCCATTTTGTTTATATTCGTTATGGTCTTTTGTTCTTAACTGTTTTTGTTGTCTTTTAAAGGTCCCAATTGGACCGACACGTTGACTGTTGTGTTTGTTCCTTTTATTTATTGTTATTTTCTATATTTTATTATTTTCTATTGATATAGTAACCTATTTACTTTATTTGCATTCACCTCAACAAACACAATCACTACATTCTAAAGATGCTGAGTTATATCGTAGTCTAACTAAACTAGAATCACGGCCCAAACAGAAAAACAATATGCAAAGTATACAGAATCTACCAAAATAATACAACGGGTTCCGACGGGATTCATATAAATCAAGTTATATATAAACTTGGACTACTTCATTAGGTCTATGAGACAAGCTTACTGATACTCTCTCATTTAATAACTGAAGAATAGAGTATGATTTAGTCTGAAAGATTAGAGGCGGTCAAGAGCTACACAGATCAATGGATTATATGACCATCATGTTTCAATAGATACCTATTCACAGCTAAAGGCATCATATTGTCATCATGTGTCAATAGTTACCTACTCATAGCTAAAGGTATCATATCATCATCATCATGTGTCAATATCTGTCTACTAACAACTAACGACATAATTTCATCATCATCATGTGTCAATATCTGTCTACTAACTACTAACGACATAATTTCATCATCATGTGTCAATAGATACCTACTGACATCTAAAGACATCATACCATCATCATCATGTGTCAATAGATACCTACTGACATCTAAAGACATCATACCATCATCATCATGTGTCAATAGTTACCTACTGACAGCTAAAGACACCATACCATCATCATCATGTGTCAATAGTTATCTACTGACAGCTAAATAGTGTTTTTGATCATCATGCGTTCTTAACACGACTTTTGTATTTCCATTTTCAGGCAGCAAACCGTGAAGTGGTAAGGGTTTCCGGTTATAATTAAACTATAATCATGCTGCCCCTGTTCTTCCTCAATTTCTTTCTCATGTTCTCTCTTCCTTTCTCTCAGTCTCTCTATTTCTCTTTCTCTATATAATAGACCAGACATTCTCAATCAAGTCTACATTCCCCGACACTTGTGGACCACAAAGAATTTAAGCAAACAAAATAATTTTTTTTGTATTTGCGGACAAACACACGAGGGAGGGGGGGGGAAGCATACAAATGTTAATCTTCGAATAATAAACAATTAGATTATTCTGGGAAAGATTAATAATCCTTGTTGGCTTGCATAGAATCTCAGTGACATGTTTTAATTCCCAAGAGAATCCGAGGAGCAAAATAGGGGACTAAAAGAGAAGATGGTAAAATATACAGATTAAGATCATTATCCTAGACACATTTTATTGAGACCACTTTTTTAGACAATGTTTAGTGTGATACCACTATTCTAGACAATGTTTAGTGTGATACCACTATTCTAGACAATGTTTAGTGTGTTACCACTATTCTAGACAATGTTTAGTGTGATACCACTAATCTAGACAATGTTTAGTGTGATACCACTATTCTAGACAATGTTTAGTGTGATACCACTATTCTAGACAATGTTTAGTGTGATACCACTATTCTAGACAATGTTTAGTGTGATACCACTATTCTAGACAATGTTTAGTGTGATACCACTATTCTAGACAATGTTTAGTGTGAGACCACTATTCTAGACACTGTTTAGTGTGAGACCACTATTCTAGACAATGTTTAGTGTGATACCACTATTCTAGACAATGTTTAGTGTGATACCACTATTCTAGACACTGTTTATTGTGAGACCACTATTCTAGTCAATGCTTGGTATGAGACTAGTATTCTAGACCACGGTGATTGTGAGAACTCTATTCTAGACATTTTTTAGTATGTAACTACGATCATAGAAATTATGTAGTGGGATAATACTATTCTAGACACATTTTAGTACGGAACCACTATCCTAGACACTGTCATGTGTGAGACCACCATTCTAGACTCTTTGTGGTATTGAACCACTACCATAAACACTATTTAGTATGTGTCAAACATGGTAGGCAATGTTTAATATGATACCGCTAATCAAGACACTGATTAGTAGGAAACCATTGTACAACAGACTATTTAGTTTGATAGCAATATTATAGACAATGTTTAGTAGGAGACCACAAGTCTAGATAATGTTTAGCACGAGACCAATATTCTAGACACTGTTTAATATAAGACTACTATTATGACACTGTTTTGTTTCAGACCACTATTCTAGACAATGTTTAATATGAGACCACTAGTCTAGACACTATTTAGTTTCTCGTATCATTATCTTCAAGTACCATTTGGATGTTGACACAGAGTATAATTATTGTGATAAAATAGAATGACGGCATTCCAACTAACACCCGTTGGAGTGAATTCAAATCGAATGATAAAATCATAGAAGAGACACATCAAAATTTCATCACAGATGTTATCAGAATACGCCGTTGGTCCCTACATCGGGCATGCCCTTCGCGCAGACACCAACATAATACACCACCAATCTCTTGAATGGATACCTACAGGCAAAAGAGCAATGCGTAGACCAAAAGAAACACTCAGAAGAACAATACTTAGAGAAAATAAAACAACCAATATTCATACTATTCAAGAACTGCACAGAATAGCTTTGAACAGACAGAATTGGAGAGACCTGACCTCTGCCCTATGCGCTAACTTCAGCGCAAAAGGAAAATGAATGAATGAACCTAAAATCAACTGTCATGTAAAGGGGGATACAGTCACAAGAAGATCCAAACATTAATGGACAGGTCATATGTCTAATAATAATTATCAGACGACCTATCACCTTTAATTCAGTATAGTTTACATTTTTTATCTTCTATTTTACATTACTTTATCTAGCATTACTTTTCTTTACTTTACACGTCTTAATGTTGCCTTAATTTACGTTACCTTACTTGAGTTAACGTTACAATACATTGCTTTACTCGATGTTTACATTAGTTTAGTTCTCTTTATTTAGTTCTAAATTGCGTTGTCTTTATTTAATTTAACTTACATTATATTGTCTTACTTTATACTGTTACTTTACATTCCATTACTTTAAATTTCTTAATTGATATCCCCTTACTTTACGTCACTTTATATTACAATATTTTACATTAATTGTCCTTACCTTAACTATACCGTACCTTACTTTATATTGCTGTAATTTACTTTAACTTAACATAGTTTAATCACACTTTGATTCTTGATTAGAAAACTGGCCATGCACGTGACATTTATATGTTCGATGTTGATGGTAGTTATGTGTTATATGTTCCATGTTGATGGTTGTTAGTATAATTCGACAAATACCGATTGTAAGTATACATAATTTTAATAAACATTGAAGGCAGTTATTTAGAATGTGATACATTTTGATGACAGTTATGTATAATATGACAGATTTTGAAGACAGTTATGTAGAATATGATACATTTTAATGACAGTTATTTAGAATGTGATATATTTTGGTTACAGTTATGTCTAATTGTTTCAAACCTAATCGTAGATATTTACATTTTGATAAATTCAGATGATTCTCTTGACTCTTCTTGGTTCTTTATTAGAAATTGGCTTCACAGCAGTTGGGGCATTCCCATAAGTGCTCCGCCCTCGTTCCAGCAGCAAAACAGTATCAGTCTCATTGACATCTTCATCTTGAAATGATTGTATTACTGCCTTGATCAAATCTGCATTATCTCTTCACATCATTGTGCCGTTTACCGCGGCATTGCCTGCCAATAGGCCAGCTCTCTCGTTTTCTTTGACCACAGCATGCCCAGGGCAACATATACATGACATGCTTTTAAACAACTGAGTTGTTCCTTAAGTCCCACCATTCTTTTCTCAGCATGTACTTTTCTATCTTGCGCAGCATGCTTTGAAAACTCTGTGAGTAATAACGAGTGTATATCTACGTCATATAGACCTTAGATACTCCTGGTTGCAGTCATGCGAGCCGTGATAGCTCATTCATGCAGTCATACGGGCCGTGATAACGTATTCATGCAGTCATTCGAACCTTTAAAAAGTATGTATGCTGGCATATGAACTTTGATAACGTATGCTTCCGCTGTCATATGAACTTTACGCATGGTTTCTGTCATAAGTAATGTGATAAAATATGGTGCCAGTCATATTCACTTTGATAACGTATGGTTGCGCTGCTATATGAAATTTGATAACGTATGGTTGCGCTGTTATATGCACTTTGATAACGTATGGTTGCACTGTTATATGAACTTTTATAACGTATGGTTGCACTGTTATATGAACTTTGAGAACGTATGGTTGCACTGTTATATGAACTTTTATAATGCATGGTTGCACTGTTATATGAACTTTTATAATGCATGGTTGCGCTGTCATATGAACTTTGATAACGTATGGTTGCGCTGTTATATGAACTTTGATAACGTATGGTTGCGCTGTCACATGAACTTTGAAAACACTCGCCCTTCTTATGGATGTTGACATAAGTTGAAATACTTGTAAAATGAGTACACGATTACCTCAAAACATACGTGTCACTACAAACGCTATTACAGTCACATATGAAAACACACAATTATTGTGTAACTCTGTTGTGTCTCCATTGACAGAGAGAAGCGGATACAGACGGCCAGGTAAGATTTCTGTGTCAATTATATTTGCTTTCTTAATTAAATAAAACATCCAATGTCTCAACTTTACCGTAACTATGCCGTAACTATACCGTAACTATGCCATAACTATGCCGCAACTATGCCGTAACTATATCGTAACTATGCCATAACTATGCCGTAACTATGCCGTAACTATGCCGTAACTATGCATTTTTTCTTACAACGCGAAACTCTTACGTCAGGTTCTTTTCTTCGTTTGTTCGTCTAAAATAGGCATATATATGTATACGTGTGTCTCTTTTAAAGATCCAATTCTGATGAATGAAAGAGAATCTTGGAAATTCAGAAAATAATTTTAAAATTGCTAATGAGGCAGCAGAGATACGGTTTTATAGAGAAATATTGAGACGACCATGAACAGATAATAAAGTGTAATGAAGATATCTTGAAAAGAAGTTAACTCAAAATGATAGCTGTGTACCCGCATCAGAAAGAGAGAGTTCACAGTTTTCGACACATTCTGAGAAAAGAAAAGTTGGAATGCATTGCAACAACAGTTACGTTGAAGAGCATACTCCTAGTTGCAGGCATATATATTCAAGTCAATGGCTTTGTAACTTATGCATGCAGTCATTCGGACGTTTAAACAGTATGTATGCTGATATATGAACATAGATAACGTATGGTTGCTAGCATATGCAATTTCATAACAATCGGCCATTTTATGGATGCTGACATCAGTTGAATTATTTGTAAAATGAATACACGATTACCTTTCAACATACGTAACTCACTACACTTATTAGTCACACATAAACACCACACATATACGCACACACACCCTTATTGTGTAACACTGATTTTTCTCCATTGACAGACTGAAGGGTACGCCTTCAATCAGGTAAGTTTTTATGTGTCAATTATACTTACTTTCTTAATTAAATTATTAATGAATGTGGTAACTATGCCGCAACAATGCATTTATCTGACACCCGAACCTCCTACTACAGATTATTTTTTTTTCGCTCGTTCATCTAAAATAGACATATATATATATATATATATATATATATATATATATATATATATATAATATATATATATATATATATATATATATATATATATATATATATATACGTGTGTATTTTTTAAAGATCGATTTCTGATGTATGGATGTGAATCCTGGACAATCAGTAAAATATTGGAAAATTATATTGAGGCATCAGAGATATGGTTTTTTTAGATGAATATTGAGACAACCATGGATGGACAGATAATAAAGCGTAATGAAAATCTCTTGAAAGAATTTCTGAAATGATAGCTGTGTACCCGCATCAGAAAGAAAACATCCACAGTTTGGAAAACTTTATGAGAAAAGGAAAGTTGGAATGCATTGAAACAACTAACAGGTCGAAGGGCAAGAGAGTAATCTTCAACAAGGTTGCATATCTTCAACAACGTTGCATATCTTCAACAAGTTTACATATCATCAATAAGTTTACATATCATCAACAAGGTTACATATCATCATCAAGTTTACATATCATCAAGAACGTCTGGCATTAAATCAAGCATGTATCGAGACTGATCGAACTCTGTGAAACTGCGAGAGCATAACTAGATTATCTACGAAAAAAACATACTCAGATTCCAACATTGACCTCACACTACTGTGATGCCATGAAGCGACAGATGACAGATGGACAGCTCTTAAATAATATGTTTCCAGGGAGAACCACGAGGAGGTACATTTGGGAACGTGGTTATCTGCTAACACTGGGTCCGCCAAGATCAATGCAATACTCTTTACACACCACAGTAGATACCATTATTCTGGAGACGGTTTAGTATGAGACCACTATCCTAGACACTGTTTAGTTTGGAACATCGAGAAAGCTGAATTTCCTTCTATCCAACAAGTCCTCTATTGGAAAGCGTCAAGGTCTGAAGGCACTATCAGTAACCTAACAAAGAAACCATCAAAAAAGCATACAGCAAACCTCCAGTAGATTTAATGACAATAAATTGAAGCTTTATTTTCATGAAAGGTCTACATCATTCAATCTACATAATGGCATTGTCCTTAGTTCTGCAACATTAAGTGACCAGTGGTTTTTATAAAGCGATGTTTGAGCAGATGAGCAGAGAATTATGTATAGAGAAACATTATGTATACAACCTGGAATTGAAACCATCATCTGTCATGTAATGGGGGGATACAGTCACAAGAAGATCCAATCATCAACGGACATACCATAGTTAGTTAGTTAGTCGTCGGATCATCATCACTGTAAACTGGACACGTCCAAAGCTGCTCCGATCTCTCCTTGAGTGTATCCGCCATTAAACTTCTGCTAATAGAACCAGTTCTATGCTGGTTGACCATCATTATTCTGCGCAATCCAAAAGGTTCACTTCTACCAACACCGCATTTCAAACCCTGATCTTGAATCCTGGACATT